>JAOXYM010000009.1:16596948-16623038 GCA_028567055.1 Leptatherina wallacei
TATAGAAGTGAGGACGTTCCTTAGCTTGCTAGCGGTGTGCGCGTGTGTCACGAACAAATGACTTCATGAAACCTCGCCATGAAGGCCCCGCCCACAATGAGGACGGCTGCGGCAGTAATGGGAACAGACGAAACCGGGGCGGTGTGGTGTCGGCTGAATGAAGGCTGAGCTGACTTGGTGCTGGCCTCGCCGCGCTTAAAGAGACAGGCTCCAATTTACCTGTTCATTTGCGATAAAAAAAAAAAAAAGTAATAAAATAAAGTACTGTTTATTCTTAAAGGCTGGTATAGTACCGTTTTCAAAGCTCCAGTATTGCGGTACTATACTGGTACCGTCCAACCCAAATTGCTTTTGATCGTCAGCTTCTATTAAAATGTTCAAGGTGAGATAACAGCATGTTCAGACTTGTTTATACATATCTTGGCATTTCTTTCTATAAAAAATATAAATCTTTCCCTCAAAAAAATTACTTCAGTGAAAATGACCAAATAACTCATCCTTTAAAGAATTTTTTTTTTTTATGCAATCTTGCATTTGTTCCACTGTTTCCATTTGCCTGTCCAAGGTTCTGGTAAAGTAACCTGAGAATCTCAAAAAATATAAAACCCTCAATGTCCTCACCTTGTAGAAGTTGAACACAAGGTCCAGTTCACACACATTGTGAAAATACTCATTCAGCACCTTCAAGGAGAGAGGAGAATAATGTTAAAATAAAACTTGCGTCCCTGGATGTGACCACAAAGAGTTTACTTTAAAAAGACAAAAACAGTAAATGAATTTCCTTTTCAGACGTGTAACATTGATGACTTCATCAGAGTGTTAAAGTGTCTTCATCAGACTGTTAAACAAAAAGTTTGTTAAGCACCATTATTTATACAGATTATTACCAAACCTGTGGGATTCCATTTAAAAGGAAAGGAAAAAGGAAAGGAAATAAGAAAAATGCTTGTGCATCCTTATTCATTAATATGGATGCAGGCTGTTCAGATTGCTGAAAGCAATTATGAAGGTTATTAAATATTATTGGTTAGATTTCAGTCCAAACTACTGGAAAAGTGACCAAGTTTCTCATTCAACCATAAAGCTGACATGTTAAGTTTCCATCAGAATATTGGAAAACAATGGACTCGTGTAATTATGTTGTTTGTATGGAGTAGCAGCAGAATCTGTTTTACAATGTCATGAGCTAAATTCTGCTTATAATGACATCCATTAAATTGATGTCATTTCAAACTTAATGCAGTTCTGGTTTCATATTTTCTTCAGCAAAAAATTAAGCAGCAACATTTTAATTTACAGAGAAAGAATGACTTATAAATAATTTGCTAAAGTGAATGTTATGAAAATCCAGCTGTGGGCTGATGTACAACCCAGCTTCATTTGTCCTAACATAACAAACATACTAGCACCAAATTAAGACTGAACATCTAAGTTCAATTACAAAAAAGGGGGAAAAAAACATGCAACTGCATTCCTCTGTAGTCAAACATTAAATAAAATGACCTTCACTCCTCAGTGCTGAGGACAAAATCTGCTCTGCTGCTCTCATTCTGCCTGTGAAACAGAGTTCAACTACTTTTTTAAAAAAAAGACACCAATTATTCTACTTGTTACTGCTGGCATTAAGGGCAGTGAGGCAGCATATTTCCGTAAGCACTAAGCAGTAGGTTCACTCCCGCTGGGCAAACAGAGCTACTCCTAAATGTTGATTTAACAATTCTGGGGTGATACGTCAAATTTTAGTCTCCCGTCACACTTGATGTCGATGATAAGCTCTAAAATTAATTTTTTTTACTTTTTTTATTTAACCTATTTTTAACCAGGAAAGTCCCATTGAGATTAAAAACCTCTTTTTCAAGGGAGTCCTGGCCAAGAAGCAGCAAAAAGGTAAAGTTACAATCAACAATTAAAATGATGTATAAATTATATAAAACAGAGGCTGTCTCAAGTGCTCTCAGTCTGGATTTAAAGTCATTCAACAAAATAAGTTCTATTCCAGGCCTTTTGCAACATGTTCCATTGTAGAAGGGGCAGAGAAGACAAAAGCCAATTTTCCCAATTCGGTGCAGATAAATGGAACAGAGAGCAATAAATGATCATTAGAACGCAAACCATAAGAATCAACACTTCTCACTGTGATTAAATTACAAATATACCAGGGTAGTTGTCCCTCATGAGTTCTTTGACAGAAGTTTGCACAAGTATAATATATCTATTGTGAATTTACACTGTTAGGAAACTTCAATACAGATGCAAACAGCTATGTATAAAAATTATGTGTATATATTAGGGCTGGGACGATATGTTTTCCTCCTGATTCAATTCTTTTGCAATTTTTTTGGGTGCCGATTCGATTTAAATTGCGATTCTTCAATATTGCTGATGATTTTAATTAATGTCCTCCATTGATGATATATCAATGTAGCATCAGATTTTTACATTTTGTGTAAATTTCACCCAAAAGTGGAATACCCCTAACTTTTTGTGAGTAGTGTTTGGGTCAAACTATGTTGGATTATAACATATACCATGATGTCATCTTTTAATTTTTTTTGCCAATGATTCTGGGCATTATCTGTTGAGTTAGAAGTTGTAATGACAAAATCATCCCCATCTCCCAATAGTAAAGTATCCTTAAAAAAATTCCTGGATCAAGACGGTGAATCGGACCACCGCCAAAATGTAATCACTTGCTCCTTTATTCCATTTCTGACATTTCCTGAAAATGTATTAAAAAACCATCCATAACTTTTTGATTGCAGCTGCCAACAGACAGACAGACAGACAGACAGATTACACCGCAGAAAACATAATTTAAAAAAAAAAGAACAGATGCAAAAGAATGAAAAGTAGACATCCTTGACAAGATGCCATGGCAGTATTCATCTCCACCTGCAACTAAAACATGACCTGTTGCAGTGTTTTATAACGTTTTGGACATGGCTCCACTGAATGCATGTGTCCTCCACCAGAGCTGCATTTCCTGAAAATTTTATTAAAATCTATACCATCAAATGTAGAAAACATAAAGAATTTTAAGTCCCTTTAAATCATTAGATCTACTCCAACATCTGAAATGATGAGTTTCAAACATCAGTGACAGATTTCGTTTGCCCTAAACAAAACCATTAAGAGACATTCCAGATATCAATCAGACCATGAAAACCAAATCACCACAGTTCACTTGCTACATCCATACATTGTGTGTGTTTCAATTACCTCTACAAAGTTGTGGATTCCTTCGAGGTATGCCAGGTTATTATCAGTCACATCCACACAAATACAGAAGTACAGACCAGCGTAGCGCCTGTAAATGATCTTGAAGTTCCTAAACTGTAAGAACAAAATGGACAAATCCTCTTAGTAACTTAGTCTCTCATATTGTGACAACAGCAGCTTCCCCGTGGTTAAAGCTCCCAGGATTTACAGCAAAACAAACCTTGTATAGTTATAAATAAGAACCAAAATATATATTGAAAATCAGCCACAGATAAGATTTTTCCACCTTTTTTGATGGAGACCAGTGGGTCAATTCATAGTTTCCAATTAGGGTGTATGTGACATAAATGCAATCATCAGAACACAAATGTAAGGTTGCCACACTATGTGAGGCTCTACTCTGTGTCCATGTACACATCAATTTACTGCAACTGAACCAATTTGATTTGTTACATAGATCTGTAATAGCAGATGTGTAATATGTCTTTCTGAATTCTCTTCTATCTGTAGATGTAGCTCAATGACACATGTGAGGACTCCAACTGAGAGCCACAGTAAGGACAAGCACACATCATTGGTGGCTTCAGCTAGGACTCTGAGGACTCTTTTGCTAAAAGTGAGGTGCAAGTTAGTGAATAACATCAAAGTCCACACATAAAAATGTGTCTTTGCAACAGCAACTGCATTTTTGCTTGTTTGCTTTAGAAAAAATAATAATAATTTTGTGTTCTTTAAACTTTTTTTTTTTTTAAATAACAAAAGATAAATTAACGGATTATGGGCAATCGCTTCTCAGAATCTCTCCTCAAAGCAGGCTTGGCATAAAGAGGATAATAATGTACACATAAAAGTGAAGCAACTATGTTCTGCTTTTGTTTTTATGGTTAGTTAGTGCATTCATAGTGTGTATCGTCTACACATCCACAAATGGCTTCACAGGATCAGACAGGTTCAAACAGAACCCACAGATTTGGACTGATGGCATACTTGACATCTCACAGACCAACTGGGAACTTTTCAGACACATGTGGAAAGCACAAATTGTCCAGTAACATTTCATCTATATTTTGTTTATCTTTTCTTAGACCATTTTTGTAATTGTGCAAAGTATGATTTCTTCTTCCTTCATTTCATTTTTGGGGATATGACAAAACCATTACCTGGTAAACGGAGACATACACAGGGAAGAACACAGTAGAGCACCCATACTTATGGTACTAATCAATCCCATACCTCCACAAAGTTGGTGTGCTTGGCATCCCTGACAGTGACCACCGCATGCACTTCCTCGATCAACTTCTGTTTTTCATCATCATCAAACTGCATATACCATTTGGCCAATCGTGTCTTCCCTGCTCGGTTCTGGATGAGGATAAAGCGGATCTTTGCGATAAAAGAAGACAGAAAGACAAACATGAGTTAAACTACTTAAAGCAAATTCTGTCTATTAAATCTCTTGTCGTGGTAGAGAATTCAAAGATCAAAAATGAAAATGTAATTTTACGTAAGTGGTTTAATACAGTCTCAGGTCTTTAATGTAATAGCCATATAAGTTATTGGTTAATATCAACATTGAAATCTTGACGCCTCGTAGTATGTGCCTGAAGTAATTAGCTTAATGCAGTTAGCGTAAGCCTAGCTAACGTGAAAGATAGCATGATAAACCACACCCATTTATTTTGACAACTTAAATGTGTACCGCTCGACAGAGACAGGAATATTTCCATGCAATATATTTAAGAAAAGAGATAGTTCGTTTCTGTGGTAAAACGTCGTGACCTCAACTCTTTAACCCAACAACTAGCTAACGTTTCCCACAGACTGAATGAAAAGGTTATCTGTCGATGTCCCAAATGCTAGCAGACTAGTGGCAATACGCTGAAGACAAAAAACACAACAGTGTTCAATAATGACGTATTTACCATTTTCGTCTCCTAAATATGGTCCTTTGGGACTCCAGAATAGCACGTTCCTGCACAGTAATAGACTAATTTTACATTAATACACCGGTGTATTTTTCTTAACCGCTCCTCCGCTATCTTCCCCAGCTAACAGGAAGTGAAAAGCTATACTATGTTACATTGGATGTCGGGAAAAGTAGTTCTTAATACTTCATGGCGTATTCATGTAATTCAATGTAGAACTACAATAACCAGCTGTCCTACTTGGCTTTGGGTCACATGAGAAGCAGAGGCCGTTCTATTTAGGCTTATAAATCCAGTTTGAAACTAATTCCGTTGTAAATAATGTCAACAAACATTATGAATAAGCGTGCCAATGAATAATCTTCATTTGATAAATGGTTAAACTAATTTAAGTACACTGGATTGCCAAAATTATGTATAGAAATAATCTCTCATACGAACAAATTGGAATTTACCATGTCAATTGTTGAATCTTCTTTAATCTTTTTTTTAGTAGTTTTTTTTAGCAGTCTATTTATCATAGGCTTCATATTCATTATATGCATTGCATTTCATTGCGAAGGAAAATTTAGTGATTTGCATCTGCACTGTCTTCAAGTTTCATCATTTGTGGTTGATTTCTGCAAACCCAGGGCTCGGAGTTGCTTTCTGCTCTGGCTGAGCAGCCAGCTCACTGCAGAACTCTGCCCAGTGAGTTTGGACAGCTTGTCTATGAGCATTGTGGGCGTTTAGGGAGTCAGAGAGGGGGGGCTGTGATTGTCAGGGATTGCACAACTGTGAGTGGAGGAATGTGCTTGCCCTTGGGACCCAGAAATATTTCAGCTGCAAATGCAGAGAGGGCTGAGGTGGGATAGGAAAAGAATAAAATGAAAGGGGAAACCAGCCAGTGAGTAAACAAAAGGAGTTTTTCTTCCATATGATGCTGGCAGCTGTGTTTTGATATTGGTTTGCTTGGAGTTAGAAAAGTTAAACCACTGTGGTAATGTTTATATAAGAATGAAATAGCTTAAATAGTATTGTATATCATAATTTAATTGCTAAGAAACCCAAGTGTTATGGTGAGGCCATTAAAAAGAAAAAAGAAAAACAGAAATGGATGTAAAACAGAGGCAGATTATTCGACAAAAACATTTACCCTTGCTAATCTTGCTTCTGTGTGATTGGGGTCATGCAAATATTACTGAGAACACTGTGGCTAATGTGATTGGACAGAAGCGTGTGGACTCATTCGAAGGACGAACATTGCACATTGACCCCTGCTTGACTATGTATTTATTGGCGAGTTACTTTTCACACAGTAAAATCCAGCACAAAGCCATGACACTTTATGAATTTCAGTTTCAGGATCCTTTACAAATCATTACTTTTCATGTTTTGGTTTTGTAATTCAACACTCCAGGAGGGTGAATATTGTTAAGAAAGGGCATCATACACGATGTCTCTCTATGTATATAGGGTGCAGTTTTTCTCTTGAATAGTCCCTATAGGCTAAATTCAGTTTCCAATTAATAACCCAACTTTTACAGCCACACAAAGCATTTGTTTTCATATCACGCACAGTTTAGATGAACAAACTGGTATTCCATGTTCTAGGAAGTTCAAGGAAGTGCTAACAGTGAGAGAGAAGAATTTCAGGAGCGAGTCCCATTGCGAGACATTAAACATCTGTTTGAGCTCTTAGTACAGGCCACTGTCTTGTACTGCACTGCCGATATTTCTCAAGTGTGGAAGTATAGCTCCACTGTCCTCCTTAGGAGATTAAATTATTTATCACACAGTAGTTGAACTAATCACAGTACAAACCTCTTCACAGTAATTCTTTTACCATGACTCAAGGCACAACTCAAATAATTAGGGCTAACCTTTGAGATGATTGATTTTCTCAGGAAAGAAATGTTTCCCTTCTCTACTCAATAGGGGTTTAGGTCAGAGTTGTTGGATGACTGCTTAAAAAATCTATCACAAGTCATGCAGTCATGGAGCATTCAAATATGTTAAAGGGTGACTCATGTTAGCAAGTGTACATGGAAATTGGGATCAGTTGTGAAAGAACGGAAGTGGCGTGTGACCCATAAGGCCAGGAAGGCAAACAGAGCAAAATAAAGTTAGTTAATCCTTTTTTTCCCCTTTTTTTATAGAAGTTGTGCTGCAATAGAGGAAAACCCCATGAGAGGGGTGAACTGAAAAACTGTGTCAAACATTACTTACAAAGACAGTTAGTAAGATGCATTATGTGCACTTTTGTGGTCTGAATTTTTCATGAGAAAAGCCTTTGATGCTGTATACTTATGCAATCATTGATGGTTGAAGAGGCAACACTTTAATGCTATACTGCAGCATTTCAAGGTTAGAAAACCTTTATTCTTTAACATGAGAAATATGTATTACAAGAAAAATTTACCGGGCTTGTCAGAAAAAGAGCACTTTTTGATGTTAGCAGCTTAACATGGTGAAGTATTACATCAAGGTGAAACTTTAGTTTAATCTACAACAGTGCATCATGCCAAGATCTTTGAAATGATTGACTTCACCTGCAAATGAATTCCTATTAGATGGACAAAGGCGATAATATTTATAAATATACATAATTAAACTGCTCTATGGTTTGCCTTCACCAACTCTTCCTTTATTGTTTTCATTTTTTTTTGCCACTTTATTTTTGCTGTTGTATAATATACAATTGTTAATACTTAAGGAAAAAGTTCTCACATCATATGTAAAGATTTGTGTTTGATATAAGCGAGAATGGATTATGGAAATTTCCACTTGACAGAAATGTGCAAAATGTGGATTTAAGACTGAAAAGTGAGAGATGCACAATCTCAAACCATACAAGTGTAATTTGTGATGTACTTGTATCTTAATTCTTCAGATAGTTTACATTATTGTGTTCACGTTCACTTTGCATGAATGTACCATCTCTTTGTGGTTGTTTATCTTCTTTGATATCCAGGTCATTTTACAAACAGTATGTTTATTAAACTTTTGCGGCCATTTGGATTTTATCTTTGCTGATTCTGTCACATGTTTTGTCTTTTGTCTTTTCATGATGACCTTACTTCTCCTTTTTGGACACTAACTTCATATTTTATGTCTTTGAAATAATTTGATCATCTATTTATAGCAGTTTTGTGTCTGCGGTTGGTCACTGTGTGACTCCCTGTGTCTCTTTTTTGCAGTGGCGTATGCGGGAAGCTTGTAATGGGGTGGCCAAGATAAGACAGAAGTTAGTGTGGGATGGCCAATCCATAGACACCACTGCAACTTTATTTATAACGCACTTTAAAAACAACTAAATTGACCAAAGTGCTTCAATGTGCAACATAGCATTTAACACTATTTCACACACTAATTGCAAAGTCCAGTGGGATCATATTTAACTTTGATTATAATCACTGTATGAAATGTCAGGATTTCTGGGTTTCTGGAAAGCCTTAAATAACAGTTTTGAGCCCTTTCCAATGTCAAAAAGAATGTTATATGAGATATGAACTTTGAAAAAGAGCTAAATGTTACAATAAACATAAAAAGCACATTACCTTGTAGAGGATATAAAGGCTTTAAACATTACTCATGTTGCAGAGTAAACACACAAGATAAACCAAATAATTAACCAATTATTTCACACACTGGTTTGCCACATACAAAACACTGGCTATGTTGAACAAATAAACCTGCAAAATTTGTTGTCACCTTCTGTCATTAATTCAGAACACACAGATTTATAATTGTTAAAATTATTCAATTCAATTTAACTGTATTTATACAGCACTCTGTGATTGATAGTGACGATCCAGAGTGTACCTTGTCTCTTGCATAGTAACTGCTGGGCTTGGCTCCAGCCTCCCATGACCCTGAATTGGAAGAAGTGCATATAAACAATGGATGGATGGATAGATTATGCGGCACTTTATCAAATATATAAGAGCAACCAAAATGTTTTACAGAGCAAAAAAAAAAAAAAAAACACAAGAAAGAACACAGCAATTAAAACAATCTAAATGAAATTATTAACAATAAAAATAGATAATTGACAATTATAGAAGCAAGTTACAAATAGTAATAAATAAAAATATGTATAATAATAAAAGCAATAAGATAAGCATTCACTTTAGTTTCCAATAAACTTGATGAGCTACTAATCAGAAGTAGGGCAACCTATGAAATTTCAGGTGTCCCCCTGAAATCATAGCTTTTTTTAAGGGGGGGGGGGGGTCACTTCTCTTAATTTATGTCTTTGCATCTCATTTTTGTTCAATTGTTTTTCACACTTAGATACAAATGATAGCTCCCCCCCCCCCTTTTTTTAAGCAAGACCCCCTTAATTTCGTGGGGTATTGGTGTGTGTGTGTGTGTGTGTGTGCGGTGTGTAAATCAGAAAAATGGTGTAAAGAGTCTCAAGAATTTTTTATTTTTTTTTAAAGACCACTATCACTTTTTTTAACATACAAATTTCGGGGTATCCGAACTGGTAACAACATGACTATAAAAATAGAGTGTATTATCTTTTGAAATATACATGGGAATTTGTTTATAGCCTACATTAAATAAATGAGAGCTATTTCCATTTAGGTGGAGCTGCGTGGTGCTGAGCAGCGTATCAGGAACAGTGTGCATGTGTTGTAATTGTGTCCATGAACCGCTGGGCGAGACTCTCTCCGCTCTCTGTGAACAGGAGAGAGAGATGCTAGATTCGGGAGAAGGTCCGCCATTATTGGGAAGCTGAAAAAAAAATAGACTTAAACACAACGTCACACATTTATCCTGCAAGG
Organism: Leptatherina wallacei; assembly: GCA_028567055.1. NCBI lineage: Eukaryota > Metazoa > Chordata > Actinopteri > Atheriniformes > Atherinidae > Leptatherina > Leptatherina wallacei. Next base: position 16,606,865 of record JAOXYM010000009.1, read on the forward strand.
GGCTTAACATCAGAAAAAGAGACACACAGCAGCTTGAGACGAGCTGTTGTACTCTGAAAACAACGCTGTGGCAAAGGAAGGCAGAGCTCGGGATCGCGTTTCTTACGGACTCTTTTTATTTTTGACACAACAAAGGAAACAATAATTGGTCAAAACAACGTGGTGGTGAAGCCAGAAAGGGAAAACACACAGAAACAGCGCTTTCCAACGCCTCCCCCTTTTTCTCCTCGCAAGACGTTTCCAGCCGCTGTGAAAGCAACGGGAGTTTGAGCTTCTTTTTACCTCTTTTCTTTGATTTACTGTTTGTGTTATCTTCTTTCCAGATAGTGGGAGAGAAACAGCTTTCTTTCTCGTGTCTGAAAACTTCAGACTGACGAAAATGAGCACTTAATGTGGGAAGCAATGGCCAGACAGCGTGTTTACTTGAAAAGCGGAGAATAATCGATGCGAGTGCTTGTGGAGAGTGTTTTTGTCTGTTTTTTTGTTTTTTTAAAGTCTTTCCTCGGCTGTGGGTCGCAGAGGAGCAGATAGAGGAAGAAAGGAGTGGACACGAGCTGGAGGGAGACAGGAATGATATGGTATGTAGCCTATACTCGATACTCTCCCTTTCCACACGTTTATACATGTGAATGTTCATCTCTTTAAATTGTTCAGTGTTGGACAGGTATTTTCTTTCCTCCCCATGTTGCTGCTTGGTTGGACTGAATAACAAACTGGGAGTCAACCCCAGTCTCCCTGAGGGCTGGCAGGATTTGAAGCACTCTGTCCTAATAATAATGATCAGTCTAATGATGATGCAAGGGTATTTATATATATATATATATGATCAAAAATTGCTCTCAGACAGGTTAGGGCAAGTCAGTGCTAGTTTATAGAGGATAAAATGGGTCATAAAAAAATGGGTCCGGTCCAAACCTTAAAATTGTTTGTACAACACCTGGAATGCATTGGTCTAGTCGGGCCTGGAGAAACTCCACACCATGCCTCAAATGAAAGAAGCAAAAGCGACTTTAAATTGGTGGAGAGGAAACAGGATGTTTGGATTAGGCTAAAGAAGCAATTGTTTGGTGCCCTGTCTGCATTTTCTGCCTATTTGCTGTAATATCCTGGACAAGAATAATAATTGAAGTGAATTATAAATGAGGTGTATTTTAACTGTCGTTGCTTGTATTTGGCATGTTTGCCATTAGATTAGTCACAAACCTTGGACCTCATCAGAATTAGATTATAGTACCAGTATAAGCCCTTTTTTCTGATAAATGATTTCTTCTCATTGGATGACTCTTGCTTTATGAATTTTCATGTATAAGGCTTCCTGGTGACTTAGTTCCCCATTTAACTTATACCTGTGACATAAATGGCGTCAACTTTTCTCACATGGGATTTAAAGTGAATGTCTTCTTATTTTACACCATTTGAATATCAGAGGTTTTTTTTTTTAGCTTGACTCTTTGAATGCTTCATGTCTACTCCTGGGCTGATCATGTTAACAGTTAACACTGCCAATAATCTATTTATGTGGCAGAACTTGTCAGTGATGTGTCACAGCTTGATCTCACTGCCACTGCAAAAGTGGTCATTGCTCTGGCAGCCGCTCCCTTTTTGTTGAGAGTCCTTCTTCTGGACTTGAGTGCTTTCTTTTCAGAAGTGATCCTTCAACATACCCCTGAGATACTGTTGTAATATTGACTGTAAAAGATGTCAGAGACTGAGATAGCTGGGTAAATGTGTAATGGAAGGTCTTAACACTGTGGTGCAAAGCGAGGACTTTGGTCTGTAGCTACTGCTGTGTCACTGACTGACAGAAGGGACATTTCTGAGAAACGGGAACTTTGTCATTTGATGACACAAATGCTTTGGTATTGTGGATTGTGCATCCTTATAAGCAAATATGATGACTCATCACTCTAAATTGTCTGTCTGCGTTTTGAATCCCTGCTTTTGATGCTTCCCCTTCTTTGATCTTAATCAACTTTATTAAGAGGACCATGCTAAGGAGGGAGTAAACATATATGCGAAAACGGTCTCTTTTTCTCACAGGTAAATACATTAGCAGCTGTCGGCACTTCTGTTCTCTGCTTGATTGGGCCCTTTGCAATGCAGTCACACCTCTCCAGGAAGCCTCCTTTTCCTCTAATAGTGTTGCCATTTGCCCAGGCAGCAGGCTAGCTACCAGCGTGTCCACTCACCCCTGTCGTTCTGCCTCAGGGCTGTGGATTGGGTTGGGAGGCCCTGGGCTTGAACGTGCTCGTCAGGATGTAGGCCAGAGATGTGGTAACTGCCTTAGCTGAGGATGCTGGATGTGAGATTATGCCCTACATTATGTCAACTGATAAACAGTGGGTTTTGCGTGAACTTTCAAGTTAGCAATTAACTACATTTCTCATTTCTGGAACGGTAATCAAATTGGAAAAGGTAATTATTTCAGCCCTACAGTGTAAAACATGACATTAATCAGTAAACCTAACTGTGGGCAGTTTATCTTAACAAGGCACATTGTTCTGGACTTGTAATACCAGTTTTTTAGAGAACTTTCCGCATGTTATGCCAGGCTTTTATTTTACCACAAGCAACCTTGACTGAAATGGTGGTTGTTCACCTGCTCATTTCCAGATTTCACAGTTGGCACAGCTGTCAGTGTGAGGTGACTTCTTATAAAAAAAAAAGTATGGGAAATTTCCCCACCATTCACTAAATCTCTTCTCTCTTGTATTACAGGAGAAGTTTGCTTGTAAGTCTGTGTTTGATGGAGAAAGGAGCTAATTATAGCGGGCAGCTTTTGAGTTTGGTGGACCAGATTACAGTCGCTCTCCTCTCAATAGCTGCCTTGTTCTAGTGGCCGATTATTAGGCAGAGAGAAGTGCATTCTGGGATGATTGTATCTGAATTTCCATTAGAAAGTGTGCCTGCCTCAGCTGAACTGAGGTCCTCTTCTCTCCCCACTTTTTCTGCCCCCTTGCTCATTACAGATTTGCAGATGGGGACAGGCTGATATAAAGACCTCTGTAGTGTTTCCCCTTTTGTGGAGACTGAATCCTGAATGACTGATTTTATGTATGAGGGGAACAGACCCTAAATCAACAATGTTAGCTGGGCCTTGTGTATGACAGGGGAGCAAAATGCTTAAAAAGTTGCTCCAGTGTTTGTAAGCAGTAGCCCTTTGCAATAAAAGCTTCATGCAAGAGCTAAACCAAACCCACCTTGTTATGGTACACTATGCTATTGACATGGATCGGTAATGGGTCATTCTACTTGTAAATGAAAGCCTTTTGATTATATTAATAGTTCAAAAAAGTGAGCTCTGTTGAAGTACTTAAAACCAGACATAATATTTTGATGCAAAAAAGAAAAAAAAAAATCATGGTGACACTGTTTGGAATTAGGGTGACCATGGAGATGAAGGACCAGGATGTAAGCTGCAGAGGAATGGTGACCTCTGGACACGAGCAGCCTTGTTTTGCCATTCCAGCGACAATTATACAACAGAGGAACAAGGCTAACAGGCGATGGTAATTTGGAAAAGCTGTACAAAAGTGAACACAAAAGGAGACTTGAGAGGAAATGGTAAAAGTAAAAAAGTGACACGACAAAGAGAAGCTGTCAGGTGAGGGATTTATAAAAAAAAAAAAAAAAAAAAAAGAAAGAAGAAAAAATAAAAAAGACCCAGCAGTTACAAGACTGTGAGAGTTAAGTAAAGCGTGAGCAAACTGCTGCCAGTTTCTGCTTCAGGCTGTGTTCCTGGTATGTGCCCTTTCAGCTTTGTGCTCAGGGATCATCCAATCAATGACTGCCATAAGTAACCCTGCTGCTTGGCTATTGGCCACAGCTGAATTCCATGAGTCAGCATGTCCGTAGATAAGATGTTATGATTGAGTCTCTGCCAGTGAAATGAGGCCACTGCCCCGAGTTCAATAGTTTGGACCTCTAGTGTTGCTAGCTGCACACACAAAGTTTGTCGCACCGACATACACTTCCGGCACGGGTCCCATCCTTAAATTTCAGGGAACTAGCCTGAAAAGGGATTTGTCATGCATGAATACAAGCTTCATTACATGTTATGGGTATAACAGCCTCTGATTGTTTTCGGATGAGTCAGGGTTCCTGCTGACTCTATTGAATATTTTGAAAGGCTGTAGAGTCTGGATTTCTGTGAAACAGAGAGACTCTGCCATGAAATCCACCTACGCAAGTATTAAAGGATAAACCTCAGAATGATTTTAATGGGCAGGGACGGACTGATTTCCCACATTAGCCAGACACTTGGTTTTTAATTTCGTCTTAACCGACCATGCTTACCAGCCTCTCAGCTCTTCTACAAGTCCTAATGCTTCATTCCCTAAATTGGGCCGGAGCGAGCAGAAGTCCCTGTGTGTCTTTGTTTGAGACTCTTACTGGAGATTCTCCCTGGTGGCGCCCCTGGGTTTCCTGTAGGAAGTCCACCTACGATGCTTGGTTGTGTAGGAGGGAAGTGGTTGGCCAGAAGAAGTGGAGAGGGTGGAGAAGAGGAGAGCTGAGGGTCAAAGGTGAAGGGAAGAGTTGCAAAGGGGCAACAATGGAGGCTATTTTATTATGCCTCCATGTTGGCGTAAGACCAGAGGCGTTACGTTTTAGGGATGTCAGTCTGTCCCATTCTTGCGAAGATTTTAACTTGAGAGCTTTGAGGAAATGTCTTTAGAAGTGGACTCAAATGTTCATTTGAACACAGAGACAAACGGGTTAGAAGTCTGCGGTTAAACATGTAAAAACTGTAAAAACATGTTTTTGGCCACAAGTAAAGCATTAATATTTTAATAAGGGAACGCTTCAATACAAATGTTTATTAGTATAAAGAGAAGCGATGACATTTTTATGCCAAAAGAATACTCAAACCTTCACCAGCCACAACATTAAACCCCCCCCCCCTCTTCACTGCGGTCAAAACAACTTTAATTCTTGAGGGCATTAACACTCCTCGTAGAGTTTGCTGACAGCTGAGGGCTTCTGTGGATTTGTGCCTTTTGTGGATCGTGTTCATTCCTTTGCTCAATCATATTTGGCTGATAGGTGTTAGAAGATCAGGGACCACATGCATGCAACTGTGTTTTTTTAAATATAAATTTCAATCATCGTGAAACTATTTGGACGTGCACTAACCTGATTTCCACCTCCATATTTAGCCATGAACGGGTGTAAACGCTCCCATAACCTGTCATCTACATCATCAGTCATTTTAGTCACAACTAAATGATAATTCATGCAATAGCGAAGAACAGACAGTTTTACTGGATATAAAACTGAGACCCTAAACGCTAAGGTAAACACAAAACAGTTTTATTTGGTGTATCAGGTATTCGTTGAGAAAATAAGTCATCAGCTCTATAAATTCAATGCAAAGGATCCTTTTTGGAGAGGTTAAAAGGAAAAATAAAAAGTGTCAATGCTTTGAGTGGAGAACCAACAACATCCACTTCATGTGGCCTATATATCGTACGTCCTTGCTCAGAGATGATCCGAAGGGAGACGCAGATGGATCAAGGTTTGTTTGCCGTTTTCAGATAGCCCTGTGAGACAGAAAACCGTTTCTTTCCACATACTTGTGTTCTTTATAACCTCATTGAGAGGTCTTCCACTGCCATTACCCATGACCAAGATGCACAGCTTCTACGCAAAACACCCACAATATAGTAATTTAAACAAATGAATGATGAGAAACTATATCAGACAGATTACATGATCATACTTAGCAAGCTAAGAGAAATTGTGAGTTATGTTTTATGTTGAATTATGTGGCCTTTTCATAGCGGGATATGAATATGTGTACTCATGGTCTGAAGAATGGGTGAGGTCTGCACATTCTCTGCAAACATTCTTCCTTTTTATAAATACCAGTTTTTGTGAATGTATTGTTTATACACCTGGCCCCATGGTAGCCCCATGGCTCTGTCCTGTTCTTCAAGCTGTTTCTGAGCAGTTATGATGATGTGATGGGGCATGCTCTGGCGATGAGGGGTTGTGCTTGGTCCGCAGTGATCTTTAGGTGCATACTTCACCAGATGGTGAATTGGTGAGTCTAATTTTGTGCGTGCTTGTCCTTGCAGTTACTTCTGTTGCCTTCTATCAGAGTCAGCTTTGGTGGCCAAGCATAAAAGTGAAACATTGTTTTAACAAATTCCTTCAAAGTTTCCATGATGGTGTGAGGTGACAGACACGAAGTTAAACTTCAACCTGACTTGTTATTGGAGCAGCGTAACAGGCTTTTTCAATATAACCATCCTGATCAGATTAAACTTGCTAGTTCCTTTTTGAGACGCATCCTTTAAGCAGGTGGTGGTCTGTCAGTAAATTGGTTGCTTTTTTTTTCTTTTTAAACATTTGTTTTCCTGCTCTGAATCATAGCAGGTGGTGACACACCTTTCCATTTAATGGGTGTTCCCAACAGTTGTGTGTATTGTGATGCAACTTCCGACTCCACTAGGAAGCTCATCTGTCTGACGGTAATAATGACAGACACTAAATACTCATCAGCCCTGATTTTTCTTCTGAGCGGAGAGAGGCAAGAGTTCTGGATTCAGAACGACGTGCGTATGGTAAAATACATCTGTGGTTACCTACTGTGGGAAATCGAAAATAGAGACTTCTGTCTCAGCAGTTTGGGTGTGTCAGAGATCGAGTTTGTGATGGTAGACTGGCTGTAAGCCGTTTGTCCGGTATAATGTTACAACTAAAAACACAAAACAGGAACTAGAGTCTTCATCTTTTACTCAAAATGGTTCTGCAAACATTGTGACTAACAGCTTTTTACAGCTGTTTAGAATGTCATTTTATTGTGCACATTATTAGCCATGACATGATTAGGTGTCAGTGAAATCTGGCAAAGAATTGGTTTCTTTGTTTGTCCGTGTATAAACGACTGAAAGAGGCAAGAAATGAGATGGTGGGGATTCTTCTAAGCTATTCATCTCTAGCATCAGATTTGTGCCTTGTCAAATTTGAGCTGCTTTCAGGTACAGTATGTGTGTGTTTTAATACTCACGTTGATGCATAGTGACACTTCTTGCCAGTGATGTTTAGTTGGTGCGTTATCCCGACGTGCCATTCATCACGATGTCCTTTACATGCGGCTTCTGCCTGGATTTCTGACAGTTTTATTGGAAGTGTGTTCATACACCTGCAGCATACACACAGAGAAGAGAGAGGTGGGAGGCAGAGAGGTGTTCTGCTTCAAACATATTCTAATTAAAGTTGGCAGCTTTAATCACAGAATGATCTGCATCCCAGAAAAGGAGGAAGAGGGACAGAGGTAGAGCTGAAATGGGAGGAGAAGCCCCTGACTTCTCCCGAACTTCTCTGCAGCTGTATTGCTCATTAATTTTGCCCTTATTCTTATTTCTTTAGATTTACATCCTTCTATTGTCAAAAAGTGTGTTTGTTTCTGCTTATTTCGGTTCTCATGGTCTTTTACTTAGTTTTGTTTTGTTTGTTTTGTGTTATTTCACCCTTGAAGAGCAGTGCTGGTGAGAGTTGTGGTTGGGGATAGAGGGAGGGCACAACCTTGTCACTAGATGTTTGCTTCCGATGGCACTTTAGGGGATCTGGCCACCACTCTGGTGGCTTCTGGCATCTCCTGAGGGCACAAGTGCTGACATGGTTTCTCTCATATCTGAAAACATGTTTTCTAATGCCATGTCTAGTTGTAGCTTGCTACGTCTAATCATTATCTGGCTGTCGGTGTGTTCTTGTTGGATGCAATTCAACTTTAAATGTTTAAAAGTTGGCGCGGTACAAATGTTTATTTTGTTCAGTCTAAAGGCACTAAAACAGTCTGGGAAAAGTATGAACATTACTCAATAGACACACCATGTACGCAGCAGTGGCTGACCCTCCCTCACCCTCATAACATAACTGTCAGAGTGGCTCTGGTCATTCGGCTGCTGTCTGACAGTGCACATCATATCCTCTTTAAGGTGAGAAGATAAGGTGGCTGTTCATAGCCATTTGTTATCACAGGCGGTGAGCCCCTGACACCTTCACATCCCTTATCTGGCTTCGTCCCAGTTTCTGGCCCAAGCTGGAGCTCATGCAAACCCAGGGGCTGATGAGTAAGCACTGCTCCGCCCGGGGTCGGCAGGGCCTGCCGTTATCGATTGCAGCGCCACCGCCTGTCATCCAGCCACCACTTAGCTAATGATGTCCATGCCATTGTCTCACAGCTTGGAAAACGGCCATAAAACAGGGAGCGTCGGGCAGCTAACTGTGGCGTCAGAAGGAAAGACGGATTTAAATGAGAGAGGAGGCACACCTAAAGGAGCGTAGGGCTAGTGAAGCTGTGTTATGCTAGGTTAGGATGGTGGAATAGTCATCCTTATTTCTGTTTATATGCTTTCAGTCTTTACTTCCTCCCTTTTTTTTTCTCCTGTTGGTGGCTCTTTGTTCTGGTGCTGTTTGGTTCATCTGTGTGAAAAAGAGACTGCTCAAACTTTTTTGCCTGTCTGATGGTCTGCTTGTTGACATTGTTCTGACCTTGTTATTATTAGTGTTGTAAGGCAACAGAACATTGGTCTGTGCTAAGTAAATTCTCCCTCATGCATCATGTTAGGCTAACTGAATTGCAACAATGCTTTGATTTATATACAATCCTTTTGAAAAACTTTAGGAACTATAACTCTGTTCATGCAGTACCGTCAGAGATGCATCTCTGGATCTAAGTCTATTTAGGAGAACAGTAACACCAACCATACATCCGCAATGAACAATTTTTTTAAAGGAACGGTGTGTAACAAGTTGGAGATGGCAGCTGTCTTCAACATATTTCAACTATATTGTTAAGCTAGATTATCTGTTCAGGAGAAAATGAGCAACTTCAGTGTCACGCCAAAGACCTTTTTATTCTTCATCAGTGATTGTCTTCTGGGGGAAAAAACCCCCCAGTTTATTCTTGTTTTCTGCTTTTCACTTCAGCTTCTCTATTGATGTTTCTTCGAGGAGATCGATTCACCTTTGCCAGGTCATGCCTGTTCTTTAATTAAATAACAAAGAAGCTTTATTTCTCAAATACGTTCCTCTAAACTTGTGAAAAACCAGCATTTGTTACTATTTTCAAATGTTTATTTTTACACCACACATCTTCCAGGGTAACAATGTACAAAGATCTAGATTTGATGAGTTGATCACCATCAAATCTAGATCTTTGCACATAGATTTGATGATGTTGGCATCACTTAGCCAGATTGGGATAACATAAAAAGACAACGGATGCAGCCTAATCCAGCAATGAACTGGCAACAACAGCATCAAGTTACCTGCCAAAGTACCCTAACAGTAGAAAAGTGGTGACAATATTGTTTGCATTCAGATTTCCCAATCTGTAGGTTGACAGCACTTTGTATGAAGGTATTTGATAAAGGAAAACCATTCATGCTGTTAGTTTTTGAAAGCAATCTCCGGCTTATAAAACTTGTGCGCAGCTGTAAATGTCCACCATGCCATTTTAGAGGATTGTAAATAGGTTTTTCCTGGGTTGGGTTTTCAGGGGTTGACATGGGTCATTTCTCTTCTCAGTGCCATAATTTCCCAGGATGCAGTAGTGGCCCCAAGGTCCATAGCTCTTATGTCAGAGTTCATTTCCTGTTGCAGTGTTGCAGCAGCTCCTGGAGCTCCACCATTTTGTAACATTCCTGATGAGGACCAGAGAAATGTGTCACAATTAGGAAGTTATGATTCATGACTTCAAATGTATTTTAATGGAAAGCAATGTTTTGGACCAGCTGGTAAAATCAGGGTTTTACAGAATGATGAAAGTTGCGAGGATTTTCCCAGAAACTCCCCAAAGATTTGGTGGGATGATCACGTTCCAGTCAGTTTTACAGTGAATCAACTAAGTGTAGTCGAGGTCAGACTGTACATGATACAGTTTGAGATATACCCGTTTAAGTTTCTGCTCATGAGCCACAAAAATAACCCAGTTACAAGTTTGAAAATAAAGACAGCTTTTTTTAATAGTTCTGCTGATGTTTTCTAATTTTAGAAAGTTTCAGTACACCCTTATTGGTGGTGAATCAGAAACCACAGACCTGAGTCTGCACAAGTCTTTAAATCTTCGCTGACTTCCATGTTTGTCCTAAGTTGAGAAGATAAAAGTAAGGGAAACATGGGTGAAGAATGTAAACATATCTTGGAGTTGTTTTTAGTTCAAAGGTTATTCAGTAAGAGGACGTCCTCATCACACAACGGCTCATATCAGTCACAGTCGTCATTCTCAGAAGAGAATGCAGACCTTTCTACCCAATGAGGGAAAAGGTTGCAGGGAATGCAGTCCGTCAGGTCAGGATGAGCGGAGTCTGCTCCATGTCATGGCTGGAAAGGAAACCTCAACTAGAAACCCTTTTGATGACACAGGAACTTTAAGAGAGATGGATACAGTTGTGTGTGTGTGCAGTTTATGCAAGAGGAAAAACTAGTTGGGTCTAAATCAGAACTCGGCATTCATAATTTTTCATTTGTACAAGGGACATGTGACTGTTTACAATGGAAACATGTTTAATTTACCTCTCTGAGTATAAATCAAGGGGGAGAAATAACACACACAGATTAAAAAAAGGAACAAATATAGGCACTGACTTTTAGTTTAAAGCATTAATAGTTAAGCTGGATCTTCCATTTCTCATAGTGTTCAGCCCAAATGAGTCATTTTCTTACTTGATGATGCTCCACCAGAGCCACAGAAGTTATACACCCATTTTTACACACTGTACAGCAATTCCCCTCATAACTACTAAAACTGACAATTAAATAAAAAATGGGTGGCGCTCCCTTTGAAAAGTCAGTACAGATTACGGTATTACAGCAGAAATTCAAACTTTATTGGGTCTTAAAGTCTGTTTTAATGTTCTTGTTGTAATAGAGAAAAAATACTTAAAAGTGCAATGAATGTTAGAAAACTAAGTAAAGAGTAGTACTATATAGCATTGCTAGGGCAATTTGTAAATGTGAGACCATATTCTTTTTTCTTTTTTTTTTTTAAGGTGTGAGTCTATTCACAATTTATATTTCACTTGTAAACAATTTAATGCTTGTAAACGTCTTCTGTGCTTAAAATCACTAAATGACCACACGTTGCTACATTTTTATCTATAAATCCAGTCAAATTGATCAGCTTGACTCGCCACAGAAATTGGAAAATCTAATGTAAAGACCTCTTTAGGCAGTAGACCATTAGTTTATATTGCAGGGTGAAGTTGAGCGTCTCTTCCATTCTTGTATGATTAGTCTGTATTTCATGAGGTTGTAGAACTTAGATCAGGGTGAAAACATGGTTCCTCCAATTGGTTTATCTAACAATAAAAATCTGAATTTATGATTTCCGGATTAAGAAATTTCTGTTGAGTTTTAAGTACTTTACTTTCTGGTGCTTTTGGCACTACAGGCTGAGTACCATCTAGTCCCAATATGGTAGAGAGTGCTGACGTACTACGGGCCAGAAGGAAAATATGTATACTCTCTCTTTAAGTCAAGTCTGAGTGCTGCTTCCTCCATGTGTGTCCATATGGTGTTTTTGAAACAGCCAGAATGCTAATAAGCAGCATCCAAAATTACTGAAGATGAGGAGGAACAAGTTGTCTGAACTGGTAGGTCAACATCTATACTGCTTGTAATGACAGTTGTGATGCCTTCATAGTCACGTGTGGTGTTGACAGCACAATAGTATAGACTTTAACTACTGACAACACACAGGACTATCACTGCAATTAGAATTGGCATCTGTGGAATTGCACATATGCAGCATACCCTTACAACTAATGAGACGAGGCAACACGGCGCAATAAATGAACTCATTTCTACACTCACTGCACGGCTTCAAGCTTTAAATTGATTGTAAATGAGCCTCATTTATCTGTGTTGGTCTTTAATTCTACACAATTAACATCAAAAATGAAAAAAATAAACACAATAAATATCAAAGAAAAGTTTCAAGTACATTGCTTATATGAGTTTTCTGTGAATAGTTTGCCTGAAAAGCAACAAACAGAATTAAAGGTATATTGATACCTCTGTGATTTCTGCCACCTGCAGTGTCTGTGTTGTAAAACTATGCATACGAGTCCGAGCGATCAGTCCAGATAAAGGGATTTGGCTTCATCAACCAGTGGGAACTGTGTCATAAAAGAGCCAAAAAGTGTATGTGATCCATAAGCTTGGGTGTTGACATAACACTGTCAGATCATTTGAGGCTTTTTGTTTTGATTGTACATCTTGTTTGTGTGCTATTGGGTAAGACGAACCAAGCAAGTCCCAGAGACGAGTTTAACCTGCCCTTGAACCAGAATTCAAGGTATTATCCATGAGCATGCATAATGACGGGCCTTACGCAACACTGTTTCGCCGCACATACTTTATGGAGACTCCCATCCACAATACTCGACTTTTTGCTTCGCAACTATGTAAATATATCCCCTCCTGTGTCCCTAGTATTCCGGTGTCTGACCGTAGTGGATCAAGTTCTAGGAAATTGTGCAATTCTGAGAGTATTCAACTCTTACACCACAGAGCAGGGCTTCCATCTATGGCCTCGCCTTTTCCTCTCTTCCCTTCCCTCAGCTTGCTTCTCCAGAGGTCATATTTGACAGGAGACATGGGTGGATGATGTCAGCCCTCTTCTCAGAGGATTGAGGGATCCTCAGGGGTCCTGTGAGGTTTGGCAGTGGCTTCGAACTGAAGGACAGGAAGCACCGGTGGTAAAAACGGAGAGAGGGAAAGGAACAGCTTGCTGCTGTTCTGCCTTACTTTTCCATTTCAGCTCTAAACAGGGAGATACAGGATGTCGATGGTTAGGGCCGTGTTGCCAAAAAGAGTGTGTGTGCACATACTGCACGAGGCACTGAAGTATTTGGCACAATGCAAGCTTGACAGATTTAAAGTCTGTTTCATTTGAGTTTGGTAGTTATGTTTTTGCTATGTAGTTGACAGGAGAATGAAGTTGATATTTCCATCTCATGCTGTGGGTGTTTCCTTTCAAGCAAAGGTTGCTTTAGCGTGTGCTCGGTCATTAACTTGTTTAGAGGGTCTCTAATGTTGATTATTATGTGCTAAACACTCGTGCGACATTCGTGAGAGCTCTGGAAATGTGTGGGGTGTTGCTCTTGGGGCTCCCCCATAATGTACTTTGGTAAACAGTTCCGACTGCTTGCACAGCTGGGGCACACTTGATGGGACTCTGCAGTGCATGTAGAGAGAGGGAGATGGAGCAAGGCCTGAGGAGGAGGCAGACGGAGAACATGGGCTTGGGCCGAGAGTGAGCGAGTGGACTGATGGAACGGAGGAATTCAGCGAGGGCCTTTGGGGCAGGATAGAAGCGGCATAAAAGGGAGAAACAAAAACTGAAAACTGATTATAAATGACAAATCCACAGCTCTTGCAACCAAAACAGTGTTAGCTGCTGTATCCTGAGGGTGGAAAAATTCAACAGCATTACCTATGACTCCAATTTCATCTTCTGGATGTATTCTACATGCATGTGTGCGTGTACCTTTTTTAGATGTGGCCTCCCCAAAATTCAATGGACACGGGACATTTTTTCCCCTCCCTCCTCTGTCTGCAAGCACAGGGTTAGAGGATGAAGGGAGCTTCATCCTCTAACCCTGTGCTTGCTGCTTGGTGCCGATTGGCTGGTGGGAAAGCGAGGGATGAGGTTTTGTCATCTAATCTGCCAGCAGATCGCCACTGATGGGCCTCTGTAGAATGGCTTTAGTAAATTACTGTTCCAGGGAAGGGCAAATCCCCTCTATCAGATAGCAGCTCTCTCTTCATCTCTCCCTCCATTTCTAGTCTAACTCCTTCTCTTCACCACATCACTCAGGGTCTGACTTTATCTTTTTTATCGCTACCACGCTCTGTTACTGGTTGCCTCTGTTTGTCTGTTTCTCTTTTCCTTTCCATTCATCCTTTTCATAGCCTGAATACCTCATGCTGTGCACCTGTGTCTGAACATTATACCTGATTCTTTCTGCCTAGAAGTCTCACACTAAATACTTAAAGTGAATAAAGAAACAGTGAGTGGATTGCTCTAAGGCTACTTACTGGCATCAGCGTCTTATAGCCTCTGTGTGAACAGTTTCCCTTATCTGCCGGTGTGTTTATGCATTTGAACAAGATGAACCAGTTCTGAAAGTGGCCATCTTGTCTTGCACAATCTGAAATCACACAAGAGATATTCTACATCCTGCCTTAATACCTGGAAGAGGGTGATTGTTGGATTACGTGGAATTGTTTTAGGCGGACGGTTATAGCTTAACATACCTGTGTCACAATGGAGATGATTGATAAAGAAGGGAGATAAATATAGAAAAAGAAGTGTGTCTTAGTCTACCGTTACATTAGCTGACTGTGTGGGTACTTTTTTGCCGGAGGTTGGGAAATGTTGCTTGGCTTGGAAAGCTGCGTGGAGCCAAACTCCAACTGACCTTCTGTGTTTTGTTACAACTCATTCCGAGTCCTGCTTGCCAGTGTTGTTGCTCTGTGCTGACATATGGTAGCCAGGCATGTCTCAGGCCACACAAGGCTGCTGTTGCTGGGATGATACCCCAGCTGGATAATTAACAGGTGGTTCATATAGAAAGGAAGTGGTGAGGCCAGACATACGTGTGTCACTTAAGGCATTTTCTTTATGGCTGTAGACTACATTGAAATATGTTTTTAAGTGTTCTTGTAATGACTGTTTGAATGCAACGTAAACCCAGTTTTGAATCAGTTGATGGTTTTGATCGACTTGCCAGGAACTGGACAGTAGATTGTTTTTTTTCTTAGATCTAACTACCATTCAATTTTTCCAGTACAATTTGAGTTGCTGTCTCCGTAGCTGAGGATTAACCCAGTTTGGTTTCTGGCTGTCTTGACATTGCTGGACAAGCATTGCTGTTGCCAAGCTCCAATAAGAAAGTGTTTCCTTTTTTTTCTCCTTCTCTTTACAGCAGCTTGAGTGTAAGATGAATGTTGCTACCACTGCTATGGCATCCTGACTCCAGTAGATTCCCATTAGTAAAAAGTGTTTTATTCTCTCTGTAAAATAATTTGACAGTAAAATAGTAATCAGTAAAATATTCTCACAGGACACTACGGTGTTATCAATTAGATTCTGTCAATTTAATCAGTGTGCATTGGTAAATTTGACTAAATAAAAATTGGAACTTGGAATTTTTGCCTTTTTAAGGCATCACTGTCCACTTATTAATTTATGTCCAAATATGGTCAACAAGGAACCAAGATGTTGACGGCTGAATGCTTAAGTTAAGACTTCAGAATGGCCAATGGAACGGTATGAACCAAAATCTGACCCACAATGAACATTTCAGCCATAAAATAAGTTGGTCCCTGTTGACTGATTAGAGAAATAATTTAGAATATAAACTTTTCCCCCTGTCACTTGTTTTGAATTTTTTATTCTTTTCAGAAAAACTGATGGAAATGATCTTATCGGAAGTTGTTATTCCATTTGTCCTTTAAATGAACAAATTTAAGCTTACCTGCCACCAACAGCAGAGCTTTTAGCACATCTGCCATCCAGATGTTTTCAGTTTTCCATTTTTGCTTTTAGATGGATTGCTTTTTATTTGGAAGCTTTTTTGTTAGAAATGTATCATCTTGAGTAAATTAACCTGTGATCAGGGTTGCTTGCTTCATTACTGGCAACTGCTCAGTGCTATTTGTTAGTCACTATACTGACATGATTCTTTTTTTCTATTTTTATTTTTAAGGTTTAATCACAAATGTGTGAACTGATATGGTTTTCATTGTGGCTATTTGTCCAAAATCCTGTTAGACGTAACGATAAAACACATTTTCTCCCCTTCTCACTTCTTCAGAGGAAATATCAGCTGGCATTTTGGTGATCGCCTGTCATTTAATATTACCTGGACAGCAGTGGCATAGGTAACTCTCTACTAGGGTGATGCTTTTACCTGGCTGAAGACATCTGGTTGCTCTGAAAGCAGGCTGTATGGTCTGATTATTGCCACTGTGCTAACAGTGATTACAATGACAGGACTCAGGAGGACCTCTGTTTGGTGAGCCCCACCCTTCTTTGTCAACTCTTCTCCCTGCAGTCTGAAAGGAATCATCTGCCAGCCTTTCTGCCCCCCCCCCCCCCCCCCCCCCCCCCCCCCCCCCCCCCCCCCCCCCCCCCCCCCCCCCCCCCCCCCCCCCC
>JAOXYM010000009.1:16623111-16633732 GCA_028567055.1 Leptatherina wallacei
ACACACACACACACACACACACACATACACACACACACACACACATACACACACACACACACACATACACACACACATACACACACACACACATACACACACACACACATACACACACACACATACACACACATACACACACACACACACACACACACACACACACATGCTCTCTCCTCAGCCTGCACTGCTAATGTTGCGGCAGCTAGCTATCCAGCTCACACTGATGTCAAAGCCTATAATCTCTCTAACATAAAGGCCATGCGAGGGAATTTATGTTAGCCAGCCACGGGAATGAAAGGAGAAGCAGAGAATCGTTTGAGCAGGTTGACAGATAAGGCTCTTGTGCTTTCTGTGTGGTGCTTTTTAAGCCATGTTAAGCTGCTTAATTAGACATAATCTACAGACCCCAGTCTGAGGCGGAACTAATGAAGTTAAAAGACTCAAATCCCATCCTACCATCACACTCTCCTCTACGCCACACCATCACTTGTGCCTCTCTGTTTCATCACTATGCCGTCCTCTCTGCTTCCTGGTATTGCTCTCTGAACCCTCTTCCTCCTCCTTTCCATCTGACTTTCTCCTTTTAACACCAGTAATGTCTTCCATCACACCCAAACAGTCTGCCTGGCCCGCGTGAAAACCTTGAAACCTTCCCTTCAAATGTGTCAAACTGTACAACCATTTTCCAGCTTCTGCTCTTCTGATAAGAGAAGTTGTCTGAGGAAAAAAAAAATCTAGATCAAGTTGTTTCATGGTTTAACTGATTTTAGCACATAGAGATAAAACAAGGAATAGGAGCTTCTGGCTGGCTGACAGCCTCATGGTAAAGAAGACAATGTTGATATAAGGAGAGTCCATAATTTTTCACCTGTGTAGAAGACGTCCCCTTCTGGTCTATGTAAAAAAAAAAAAAAAAAAAGAAGCATTTGCATATGTCTTTACCAGGTGGCCTTTATTTAATTTTCTACTCTGAATTTGCAACAAAGTAGCTGTGATAGTTTATACAGAGATTTCAAATTGCAGCTCACCAAAATGCTGTCATGTATAGGGATGGGATGTGCTGATATTTATTTTTTTTAGCCTATTTTGGCATAATGTTGACAGTATAATGTCAGTGTTTACATTCAGATTTAGTTTACATTTAATTACTGAGAAATACTCAATACTACTAATTGGTAATATGCTCTGATGGTGATGAGAGATTGTAAATTTCTTTGGTTAATGAATAACGATAACGAGTTCTCTTTTATTGTGTTGCCCAATGTACACACTCCTTGTACACTTGCCTCACAGCTGGCTACACATGGAGAACAATTTTAGTCATCGAGCTCTGAGGACAGCAAATTGTTTGATTAAAGTTTGGTTATAGCTTTTTGTCAACCTCGCTACTTTCTATGACTCTGTATTACACCTGGCGCATAAAAAGATCTAAATCATCAGTATTGCAAGCAACTTTATTCCCAATTTTCCAAGTGGATGGGTTTAAGAGGCAGTAATGTTTTTGTCTGAGATATAACCAGCAGTTGGATTTATAGAGTGGTCGGTTATGGCCAGCCAAGCTGAAAACCATCCAAATCCAGTCACTATTCTGTTGATTGATGCATCTTTAGTAGCTATGAAATGGTTTGTTTGAGGCAGTTAAGGAAATTAAGCAAGTTGCTCTGGGTCAGGATCACAAACTCAGTATTTCTGTTCATGCATGGCGTCCCCCATCATCAGGACAAAAGTAGAATTCTAAAGAGACAAAATTTCAAAGGTGCTTTTGATCTGGGGGCTGTAATAGTTGCTTTGACCAAAACTGAAAAGGTTGAAGCTGGACGTAGATTCTGGGGAATGTGGTGAGTGCTCTGGAGAAGTTCTGTTTCCTTACTCTTCCTGTCCCTTCTTCTCAAGTGCTCCTTCCTTGTTTTCCAGTAAGAAGAGAGTACATTTCATGTCAGTAACGGCAAATCTCTTACTTAATCCCACCCTGGCCATGTATATGAATAATTAATCAAAGATGCATTAGTGATTTCTCTGTTCCCACACCAGCTCTGGATTTGACCCCTTGTTATTACTGCGGCATGTTTACATATCCTTCCCATCTGTGCATCGCTGAGTACCACCTTCTTTGTTGTGTTTTTAAGTCTTGCCTTGAGCCAAGCAACCGTAGTTTCTGCACAGAGAGTGGACTTGCGTGCTGGCTTGTGAACCCTCATCTTCTGTTCAGGAGGAGATTGCAGCTGACCATTGCTGAGATTCAACATGAGTTTTCTTCACCCCATTATTTCTCTGCTTCGCCTTCACGCCCTTCTCTAGCCCTCTGTCCTACCTCATCTCAGCCAAAAGTGCTTGCAGCTATTGTCCTGTCAACTGCATTCTCTACACTTTGTCTTGCATCTGCAGGAGTATATTTACATGAATTTAAATTAAAGGCAAACACTGACTGAACCGTCTGAATTGGAATATTTTTCGTTAATCAGCTGTGAAAGTTCAAGGGATGAGATTGTCCTGTGCATGTTTACTCTCTTAAACCTCTCCATCCTTCATTCTTTCTTGCTCTCCCCCCCAACGAGGCACACCTCTAGCCCCCCCCCCTCTTCCTGGATCCCATGGTTGCCCAGTATCATGGTGCTGTTGAGTGGATCTCAGGGCTGCTGCTCTCTGGTTTTGCTTGATTAGCCAGTGTGTGTTGCTGTAGGCAGCTTTGTTTTGTTGCTGAATGGGCTGTTCCACTGAGAGCACAAGAGACGACGAGCAGTAGAGGAAGGAGGGGATGGAGAGGAGAAGGGTGGAGTGGAAAAGGAAAAGCAGGAGAATGCTGAAAAAAAGATAAAAGCTGAGGTGGAAGGATATAAAGAGTGGTCAGGAGTAGATAAATGAGACAGCAGAGAGCGCTGGAGCAGAGGGGGAAACGCAGAAATGAGGAAAGGACGGTGATGCAGAGGAAAAAAGAAGAAAGAAATGACCTCTCCTCCTGTGGAGAGGGAAGATAACTGTGAGTGTTTAGAAATGCTGAGGTGGACAGAAGCCATATCTTCCTCTAACACAGCACCTGCTAGTCTGCCTGCCCCCTACTATTCATTGACCGACTTGCTATTGTGGCTGTGTGTGTGTGTGTGTGTGTGTGTGTGTGTGTGTGTGTGTGTGTGTGTGTGTGTGTGCTTATTTGTGCCTCTCTTCCTGTGGAAGTGTGTGCATCTATGAGCATATGTTATTATTCATACAGTTAGTGCATCGTTTTTGTTTCAGTTCCTAACAGCCTCGAAACATTTAAAAAGTCCAACATGACAAATCCCTTTGTCCATGCACTACACCGCTTTAATACGTCTACGGAGCGCTGCTCTTTGTGTAATATAGAAGATGGTCTCCACAGCAGTTTCACCACCAGTGTCTCCATGTACACACACCATTGAATGATGTTCTGTAAACTTGTGGGCTCCAGGAGCATTAAGATCTTTTAATGTCACATTCATGGTTGCACTCTTTGTCCCCATGGTCATAGGTGTGGCCACCAAAGAGGCAAAAATGTCAAATGTTTTATAGACATGATTATGTTAAATCTGCACAAAACAATTAAGAAATATATAAGATGTTTGAGCTGGAACTGATTATCTGTGGTTTATTATTTTAAGACTTGGGGACTTTTTTTTTTAGAAAACTCTGTTGGGACAGTTATTCATGCATTGTAATGGGGTTGGTGATTCTGATCAAGAGTCCAGCTGCCTAAGACCTGGTGCCTGGGGGAAGAAAAATCAAATGAATCACAGGATTTTAGACACAAGCACATATCCAAATTTGGCTCATTATTTCAATTTGAATACTGTTCCACCAGAGTATCCCAATCTATCATTAGATACTTCTAAGGTTGTCCTTTCCCCATACATTTCTTTGTAGTGTTGAATAAAAATATAGTCATCCTGACATTGAATACCCAAAGGTACAGTACAAAAACATGGTTTTGGGACAAGGTTGACTAAATTTAATTTCACTAATTCATTTTGGCCATGTCAACAAACATGCTAATGTTATGGCCCAGTGGTTGTCATCAGAGGATTGAAGTATGTGGAGGGCATATCATTTATACACGAATTAACCAACGAATTTGACCTTTTTTCAATACTATCAAAGAGACTTAGTCGGATGTAGGATTCTGGCTGAGGCATAGTTTTCATATTTAAACAGTTTTTAGAAGATAAGAGTGAATTGGTGAAAGGGAGTTAAAGAGAGACTGGTTCGTTTATGGACCGTTTCGTATATGTTTGTGTTGCTGCTTAGGTACCTCTTAGATTTTCATTGTCCCAAGAGTTTCTTGGATAAAACTCCCTTTGTGGTTAGGTCAGCTTTGTATCCAGACAAAAAGACATTGTAAAAATGAGCCTGGCCCTTTTTTCCTCAGTAACCTCAGGAGTTTAAACACAAACCTGCTCTTGCTCCTTTAACCCACCTCATCCCATCTACTGTCTGCTACCTATATGATGACTTGGCTGTGTTTATCCAGGCGTAGACAGATTGAGGATGATGAGAAAGGCACAGGAAATTCGCCGTATTTTTTCAGTTCAGAATGAAAAAGAATGTTTTTGTGCTTTCTTCTTCGGCTGTTTTTGTATGAGAGTACGTGTGTAAGACTGTGTGTCTTTGTCAGCATGTATATTTGGTTTTGTGGAAGAAGATTGTGTTGTAGATGGAATAAAGCCCACTGTGAGTGTTGACAATCTTGGCTTGTTAGCACTGATGGGATGCATGAATACTGAGCACAGTGGGCCAGAATGTTAAGGCAAATCAGGAGTGTTTTCTTGTACTGTCTATATTTGAATTCTGCAAATACATCTGGGTAAATTCAAAGTTGTTTTTTTTAACCATAAAATTGAATTATGACTGCTAAACTCCCTTGATCTCCATCTTTGCAACTTCTGAGCCTCACTTTCTATTTCATTGCCTGTTTTCCTCTTACTTTCTGTTAGTATTCTGTCTGATAAGTGATTCTTTTTCCTTTTTATTGCCTCCCCTTGTTTCTCCTTGTCCTGGAACCCTTTCACTTTCTTCCTTACTATATCTGTTTCCACTGCTGCCTTTTCACAAACGGTCTATTTAACAGATTGATTGGAAGAACACACCCGTGCACACATTCATATCTCTCGCACCAGAGACACTTTCATGTGTTTGCATGCAGATGAATAATATATGTAGATAGGGGCACGTGAACACGCAACGGCTGGCTGCGATGCTGAAATGGACCGTTGTGTGCTGTGCATTTGCAGTCTTTGGAACGTGTGTGTGTGTGCTCTGCTGTCTGCTGTTGCTGTGAAGGGATGTAGAGTCTCCAGGGGCATGGTGATGAATGGGAGTGTTGTCACCAGTCAGGTCCAGCTGCCTTTGTGCCATCTTCATGCTGCATGTTCTCCTATTATACCACAGCCGCTGCATTTTTTTGGTGCGTCTGCACAGTGAGCGTGGGTGGGTGGATTCTTTTTTTTTTTGTTAATGTGGCCTGAATGAAACAGTTCTTTTGTAAAGAGTGTGGTAAGCCTTTTAAAGGGCTGTAATTTGTGTGTAAGAGGAAGGTGTTAATAAACTGGCGTTTTGGGTGATGTTTTCAAGCCATTTAGAAAGCATCAAGATGCACCTGTGTGTACATCTGACTGCACGTGCACATCCTCTGTATCAGATAAAGTAGCTGGGCTGTCATCATCTGCATTGGTAATTTCACGAGCGTGTGTGTTTGGCTCAGTGCCGTGTCTCCCGTTGATATTTTAGTGTGCGAGTAGTGGGCTCAGAGAATATGCTGTCAAAGCAGAAGCTGAATCATTTGCCTACAGACACTTTCATGATACAATGAGGTGTGGGCATAAATTATCTCTCCAGTAGACCGGCTGTATGGTTTACAGATTGCGTTTGATAACAGAAAACCCATAATTCAGTGTAGAGGTTGTTTTTTTCCCCAGCTGGTCTCTATACAGTGATATCTGTCCCACTGGGATCTCGCTTTTAAAAGATGTGAGGAGTACGAGCACTCTGCATGTTGTATCACTTGTTCTTGGAGGGTAAAAGATAATTTATTCTTTCTTTAGTCCTGTATGCAGATGAGTCAGATTATGTTTTTATGTTTATATATTCATAAGTCATGGATACAAGGTTGTTTTTGGATGCGGGATGTTAACATTATGCTCTTTGGGTAATAAGTGTGTGTTACTCGTTTATGTGCCGAGTTAACGCCATTCCCTCAAAATCAGGTCAGTTGTTCAAATAAAAACCCACAAAAAAGGATGGAAACCATTTACCGTGAAACGTGTCAGGTTGTCATATCTTCAGCAAAAGTATGTTCTGGTTTTATCTGGATTTAAAGCAGCGCTGCAGAACTTTGGCAGCCCCTAACGTAGACTAATTCAGCATCTGTCTTACATCCTGTCTCTTCTCTGAGCTTTCTCCAGACAGCAAAAACCAGTCTGATATTAACCCTTGTCTTATCTCTTGCGTTGTCACTTTCCTTTTTTCTTTTCCTTTTTTCTTCTCTTATTGTCCTCTTGGTTTTTTTTGCTGAACTGCCATGGTGCCTGTCCGAAACAACCAGTGTGTTGATATCCAATTGCTGGTGTGTGATGCGGTGCAGAAAAGCAAAATGCAGAATGAACACAGAGTTGTGAAGAAGGGTCTCTCGGCTCCAGCTGCAGGGCAGTGACAATTACAGGAATGTGTATAATGAGTGTCGGCGTGCCATTAATACTAATAGGATGCAGTTTTAAGGTTGGAAACGTATGTAGTTTTGCTAGAAGGCTGCTTTAATCAATTGGGACCCAAAAAATTTACAAAATATTGTCAAATATTTCCTCTATGTACGATCGGTGGTCATTATAAAGCCCATCAGAGGGGTCACTTCTTCTAAAATTTAACTTGGGGAAGGGGAGTATAATAGTCTCAGGCAGAAACCTGTTAGAGGAAAATGGAATCCTTCCAACCTAGATTTAATTTAAATAGTCATTTATTTTCTGCTCTCGAGGTTTTATCCAGGTCAAATCATGCACACACGCGTGTAAATATTTACCAAAAAAACCCCAACCTCATTCTCACCTGTTAATGTTAGCTCCACAAGAAGCATGCAGATGTTAGCGGCAAAGCAACACTTTATTGAGCCTCAAAGATGAAGTCACACTAGTGAACTACAAGTCCTTATGTTGCCATAACTACACACCCAACCTGAATCTTGACACAGATGTTCAGTATAAAGTAAGTAGCACATGTCTATTTAGCATCTAGAAAAAGACACACATTGAAAATGCTTTTTCTCAACAGCTGTAGCTATATTTGTAAGATCTTATTTTTCTCATGTAAACTCAGCCAGCAGCACCTGGTGGTTCAAGACCCCTGGTCCACACAACAGAACTAAAAGAAATGGGGGGGGGGGGAATAGAAACTGTTGCATTCTAAATTAAATGCACCATGTGATCGGCATTGGCCGATACTGCTCATATTGATTTGTGATCCGTCCAAAAAAAACCTGTTCTGAGCACCTTATTGATTTGATAATAACCAGCTGATCAGGTTCAGATTCAATGCTTTAGACAGGAGCTTCAAGATGGTTTGCATCACTTGCTGGTTTGCAAATGCTCAGTCTCATAAATGCACAGCTATCAGCCTAAATTAAGATGGGGGGAGGTAAAACCTGTGTAGTTATAGCAAGTGGAGCACTACTGGTTTAATGAACTCATATAGGAGTCATATAGTGTGCCTTTGCATAAATGTTTGGGTTCATTGTCCTTGGGCAAAGTATAGTCAGAAAGTTGTTGCTCTGTCTGTTTACTGAGAAACTCCATTTCACTGCATGGCAATTCCACCATTTTTTCTAAGAATTATCACCACCCTGATTTATCTCTACTTTGATTGAGATGGGACATTATGGACTTAAAAGTAGTTCATTCATATCTGCCCTTTGAGTAATGTGACACAGAATGCTATGGGAGTTTTACCTTATTCAGATGCACTGATGAAGCTTGACACATTTAAAGCAGGATCATTTGCACACTTTTCACCACCTTAATACTTGTAATCTTTTTTATTTAAACCAGTTTTTTTTTCCAGTTTTTTTAAAATCTCTAGTGACAATATTCAGGTGCAGAGGAGCCTGGGTAAACTAGCTCTGTTATTGTGAGAATCATTTAGTAGTGCAGGTGATAAGAAAATTACAGCAAGCCTGTACGTTATTGTTTGACACAATCTCACCTCTCTCCGCTTCTTCAGGGATCTAAATGGGAATCTGACTGGAGGTAAACATGTCATTGTGTGTGGAGCAGCCCAGCAAACAGTCAGCCTGACAGAGCAGTTAATGGGCAGATGAAGTGATAGAGTTTAATAAGCTGCAAAGAAGGAACAGCAGAATTGACCTAAACAAGGCTGTATTTACCAGTCTGAACAATGTCAAATTGTGTTTAAATTAGCTGCGCTCTTTCCACAGGATCATTTTGTGTTTTTTTTTTATTTTATTTTTCTTATTCTATTTTTTTTATTCATTATCATACAACCTGATTGGGCCGAGAGTCAGCTTTAGCTTCTGTCATTTACCAAGGGAAGCGCTTGGCTTGAAACCTAAACATCCGAGTAGATTTTAGGACTGAGGCCAAAAGTGCCAAAGTACAGTGAAGGAATCTGAAGGTTATTAGATGTAAGGAATGATAGCAGTTATAGAAATCTGAGTTTGTAGTGGGATTTCTGCTGCTGTTTAGACTAATCTAAATAAAACTTGTTCTGTGATAATGGCGAGTGGCTATGGTAAGACGTTTCAGGATGACTTCGGCCTCTGAAGCTTTTTCTTAATCATTTCCCTTTCTTCTGCCTTGGCTGCAAGTCTCCTGAGTGCAATAGAAACGAGGCTTTATCAGGTTTAATAGATTTATTCCTCTCTTTCCTGCTCTTTTTTTTTTCTTTCTTCTTCCTCCTTCCCATTAGATTTTTATCACTTTTGGATGTTTTGGTTGTGCCCCTCTGCGATACTCTGAGGGCCCTTTAGTTGCTCTGCCTATTGTGGCTTTCCATACATGGCTCACTCATTATCTAATGATAAGAGAAAAAAAAAAGTCAACTAGTTCACACTTTATTCTTTCTTACCTTTCCTTTCCTTCCTCCTCCTTTTCTCTGCTCAAGTCCCCATGGAGACAGAAACAAGCAGCAAAGTAAGCTGGAGAGACTGTAGGAGAAAGGAAGAGATAAAGAAATATAAAAGAACCTCAAGTCCCCTGGTGTGTGTTGAGTGGATAGTGGCAAAATAATCCCTCCTTAGCTTTGCACGACAATCACATTAATGACCTCAGGCTGCTCTCATCAGTATGCTTGCATCTTGAGGGGTGGACAGGTGGATTGTATATACGTGTGTGTGTGTGTTTCTCCCTCTTTTCTCTGAGAGGAAGGAGGCACTTGCACATCAAGGATTAGAAGAGCTTAAAGATGCGTCACCTTGACAGGTGTGTACATTTGTGCGTCTTCATGAAATGAGTGTTATCCAAAATGATGTCGGGACTAAAATCACTGTCAAGAGTCCAGGCTACAGCACTGTGAATGGGAAACATTAGCGACGAGAATTTATTCTTATTCCTGGGTTTCTGTCAGTCTGGAGGGACTTTTGAAAGGTCATTTCAACTTCCAGTTCAGGGTAAGTTGTAGAAAAATGACTCTCGGCATTCTAACTTAGATCTTTAAGTGGAGTTTTTTTTTTTTTTTTTGCATTTAAAGGTTCAGGCCCAAAGTCCACACACTTTTATGCTTTTATAGAAATCACTTATCTGTACTGGATATGTTTTATCTTATACAGTATGATTAGACTATTGGCCGAACACTGAAGAGTATTTAACTTTAAACGATGTGAGACAACAGTTTTCTCCATTTCCTCTCAATTGTCTACCCTGTGAATGATAGAGAAAATGGATGGAAGATTAAAGAAAGATAAACCCATTCTTACAAGTATTTTTGCAGAATGATTTATATTTGATAGCTTGTCCTCTTGGTGTGTTGGGAGCCTTTCACATATCGTTCACATAGTGTACCCAGAAGGTTAACTCTTGTATTTCTGAGAGGAGAGATGTTTTCAGAACAATACAAAACATGAGGGACTGCAGACCTTTTTTTTTTTTTTTTATCCTAAGGCAGGAATCCAGAGAGAATTTGGAAGTGTATCGGCCAGCCTGATTGGCCGGTGGGTTCATACGAGAACCCTGGGATATGAGGTAGTGCAGAGCAACAGTGCCAATCAGAAAGGAAAGGCAGGATGGGTGGAGAAAAGGAGGGGATAGTGAAAGAGAGTTTTGGCATCATCGCTAAGTACAGGAATTTAATGGGGGGAGTATGTGTGTGTTCATAGAGTGGGAGGTATGGGGTTAACGCTTGGATTATGGCCAGGAGAACTGCTGTAAAATCCAACCTGCTGCTTTTCCTGTTTCAGCACAGAGAGTGGTTTAATTCCCAACCCCCAGAGATGTTTTCTTCCTTCAGGCCTGGAAAGCTAAGTGCAGATACAGCACAGCAACTAGTCTGAAACAACAATAATATAATGCACATGCAACTTTTAGAAATGAAGAGGAGGAAGATGTCAACAGAGGTCATGATTGATTATTTCTGGAGTAGTGTGTAGTCTGCCATTTTATTTATTATATAT
>JAOXYM010000009.1:16634046-16694310 GCA_028567055.1 Leptatherina wallacei
GTAGCTTCACGCTTACCTTAGTCTGTGGCCATTTAGACTCTAATATGCTATAATGCCGGTTTTAACAGATCCAGACATGTAGTTCAGATTACTGCTGGTGACTTCTAGCTGTCTCTCTTCACACAGGCAAAGGATTATGGAGGGGCATGCAGAAATCAATGATGAATGCCATTAAGCAGTTAAAAAGATACATAGTCTGGATGTGCTGCAATACTGTAATAACACGTGTTGTTCTTTAGAACAAATGTTAAACCAGCCCAGTCTCACCATAAAACATGTCCCAAGAGGTAGAGGTATCAGAATCCATGGTTGGAATCCCATGAAAAGTCATCCATGTGTCACTTATTTGTGGGATTTTTGCAGCATTGATTGTATTTTTATTTTTGTAGCTCTGCTCCATTTTTAGAGTTTATTTTAGATCTCCCAGCTTAATGGGAACTACAAGCTATGAAGTTTAAGGTAATTGGTTGAAGTTCAAATGTCAGTAAGCCAGTGTACAACAGAATAAAGGCAACATTTGCACTTGTGTATCAGTCATTATTTGGTTTGTGTTACTTATTGTTGGGAGTGTAAATGCAGGAAGGTCCAACAAAAAATGAAAAAAAAAAATCTCATCTCTCTTTTTCACTGGAATTCACTCTGTTTGCTCAAATGTTCCCACATCTTCCCTGTTGTGATAATATAAATCGATTGGTGATGTTACCAGGGAATTATATTGGAGAATGTCACACAGGACTGCATTTAAAGTCACGTTTTTATCTTTATATTTGCACAAATCTTCTGCAGAAAGAAAAGTATTCATCTGTGTACCCTTGAAGCTGGATTCATCTGACTTGGATGCAGACTGAATCACTGGGGCAGTGGACACGACTAACTGAGCCTTGGCACATAGAGCTTGTGCTTGAGCCTTGATGCTGATGCAGCTCCAGGCAGATCAGCAAAGTCTTGAGCTGTAATGGCGCACCAGTATCTGTCTGTTGACTGGTTTAAAATGGATGACCGAGCACAACCTTCGTAACCTCTGGACTAGCTGCCCCAGAGCCTGACAGCCTCTTTTACTCAGACTGCAGATGGAGCTCAGGGGTGGCTCTCCCACATGTGTGCATGCAAACACTGCCAGAAGATCTTTATGAGCTGATGAATTTACATATGTATAGTTTATTGGAGCTAGAGGCACTGTACTTATTATAATTTCGTGTGTGTAAACTACTGCAGGTATACTATTGTTAGTCCTCAAAACCAGCATTAATTCATAAATGCAACTGAATCTGATTCCTTTTCCCAGTAGAGGCCAAGTAAGTGTATTTTAGTTAAAGGTCTTAAAGGTTTAAATGGTTTATTTGTTTGTCCCCTTGCTGGTGCATGAATTGCACTTTAGAGTAGCTGGCAGGAGGGCAGAATGAGAAAGTGAAGCTCCTGGGAGAAAAAAAAAGTGAAAGATGAAGAGAGACAGAGGAAGGATGTTTGGAGGAGAAAAACTAAAGGGCTCTGCAACCTTCTGCCTCTGTAACTACACATGGTTGCTATAGCAACAAGTAAAACGTGATTATCTTTAATTGACGCTGTGGCAGGTTCAGGTGTTTTCAATTGTGTCGTTAGCTTGTTGGTGTCTCCTCAGTGACTCACTCACATTTGGCAGCAGACCTCCACTTCGTTTTGGAGCCCCTCTTTTCTTTTTTTCCTCTCTTTTTTTTCCCCTTGTGTCATCCGTTCTCTCAGCCTGCTGTGCGCCTTTCTTTTAGCTGCCTTGCTGGGCGATTTAAGGTGTGTGAGTGTGTGAGT
Organism: Leptatherina wallacei; assembly: GCA_028567055.1. NCBI lineage: Eukaryota > Metazoa > Chordata > Actinopteri > Atheriniformes > Atherinidae > Leptatherina > Leptatherina wallacei. The sequence continues at coordinate 16,635,829 of JAOXYM010000009.1, forward strand.
ATTGCAAGCAATTGTCTCACCTCAGCAAGGCTGTGTCCTGTTACTAGGGCAGACAACGTAGCACTACTGGGCCTTTAGATGGTGCGGAGTATTGATGGATGACTCGGTGTCAGATGTAGCAACAACAAAAAAATCACGAGAACAATTTAAAGAGGAATAACAGGGACATGGACAGGCACGGAGACGGCTTCGGGGTAGGTGTGGCTATAGAAAAACGTTGTCTCTGCTGTTAAACAGGGGGTTATGTCTTTTGTGTTGAGGTTTGTTGAGGCAACAGTGGAAAAGAGCACAGATTAGCGATTATAGAGTAGCCCTGTCTGTGTACCATTAGCCAACCACAAGTCCTAAGCACTTACCAGAAGCTCCTTTTGTCATCTTCTTCCATCCGCCCACAACACAAACTTTTTCTACCCATCTTCATTCATTTGGAAACTCTTCTTGCTCTCCTGTAATATTTTATTGCCCCATTTATGATTTCACACACTCCTATCCCTCGCTGTGCATCCAGTTGGAACAAACTTTCTTTTCTTTGCCTCATTTCCTTCCCCAAATTTTATAGTTTGAGACACCCGGGTTCTCCAGAGGTTGAATTTACTGGTGGAAAGTAATATCTGTTTCTTTGAACCACTCAAAATGAAAAACACAATTTAGGTCTGGCATCAATGCAAGCTTTGTAGTTTTCAGATCTTTTTTTTTTCTCACAATGAACTGTTCAATAACTCGTCAATAGCCCAGTCAGCTAGATTGTAGGTACAAAAGGGGTCAAATTCAATGGAAAAATAATTACACATACAAATCCAGTACTGGTACATCTGTCTCCAGCTATTGTTCGAGTCAGAGTTGTGCCTTTAATTACAGAGAGCCTGTCAAAAGCAGCTTGTAGTGCAGTGTCCAGACGTAGCTTTATTACTTGTGGCGGCTTTATTAACCTTTCACAGAGCGGGGATGGACTTAGAAGATTGACTGGAGATGTGACTGAAAGTGTCACCTATTGACTCGTTTCTTATTTTGTTACTGGCTGGGTGCGATGATGCAATCAGGATGCTGCTACCAAAGCTAGCCCATTAGCACTTGGACCCTATGCACGAGTACATGACGAGAACATGACGAGAACAGACCACACACAGTGTCGCATTTATGGTGATGTACCATCGCTGCTGGCATCTGCACCCATTTCACAGCAAACACTTTGTTTCTGAGGCACCCAGCGATCTGCAGAAATTGGTTTATATCATCCTTCTCTTTGCTCTCAGCCTGTGTATGCCTGCGTTTTCTGTCACTTTCAGTTTTAATTGGTCTCGAGGCTCAGCAGTCTATGAACTGGTGGACAGGAATGGGAAAAGATTTTTATTGAAACTTTTACCTTTCAAGCAAAGAGTAAGGAGACGAGTGTATAATGGAAGATGCAATCGTGCCATATCTGTGTTGGAGCATATGGTGTAGGTGTTGGGTGTCTGTTTTGTGTGTGAGTGTGAACACCATCTGTCACCTAGTAACAGTTTCGGTGATCTCTGGTTGATGTAAGATCTCCCGGTTCGGATCATAGCACATAATTCTATCCAAAGCCTGCAGTTTATAAGTCAATAGGGAAAGAGTTTAACAGCATAATCCTCATACTCTTAGTGCTGATCTGAATTCTTGCGTTGCTTTAATATTGACATATTTTCTATAATGTATCCAGGATGATAAGTTTCAGCTGACTCAGCAGTTTATTAGTGGCTTTATAGATGATATAAAGCATGATGTATCCTTTGCATGAAAGCTAATTGTTTAATTATGCTTATATTTATTTGTGGATGTAATTAAAATGTCAAATGGAGAACTACATTAATTCCTGAGTAACATCAAATTTAAATGAAATATGGTTGTGTATAATTGACGACTGTTTTTTAAAAGTGTAATCTTCCAACGACAGCCGTTTTACTCTATCCATGCTGCCCTTTCTTTCCTCTAGCAGGAAACCAGCGAACACAGAGGACAGACACATTTGTATGGCCATTGCAATGCACAATTCTATAGACAAAACAATGGAAGCTGTTTGGCTGTAATCAAGTAATTCTTGCAATCAAGACTGTGTCATGAGTTTAGTCTGGATGTCACGATCTTTGCACTAGTAGATAAAGGGATAAAGATGAATCTCTAGTGGTGGCAGCATCTCTCATGAGAGTGCACAGCTTCCCTTGTTTTGTTCACCATCTTGAAAATTTCCCAGGCACATCTATTAATTAATGCTAAGCATGAGCACTGAACTGGAATTATGTTTATAATGATCGCTAAATCCAACATAATGCCAGCAGTTGATATGCTGTTCACATATAATTGTGTTTTATGTGGTTGCTTTCACTGCCACGGTTTGGAGTTGTGATTTTGAATACGTTCAAGGCACTCAGTCAAGTGATTGAAAATTGATGAAGTGTTGAATTTTCTTTATTTGTTTTTATCAGACTTTCCTCCCAGAGGTCAGAGTGCAGAGTTAGCTACGAAGTTACTCAGGAAACAGAGAAAGTTACATTTAACAATTGTTGGGCTTTACTTCTTTCTCAGCATGAGGACACAACTTCTTTTCTTCAAGTCTTTTTTTATTTTTTGTTATTAATAAACAGGGGATGTGCTGGGAGCAGTTTGCATTGTTTTTATTCTAATGCAGCAAGTCATGAATGTGTCATCAACAAGGAAAAAAAAAGGTCCATACCCATGATATAGCCAGTTCTCAGTAGTAAATGATGGATGCAAAAAAACACACAAGTTCTACCAAGCCAGTCAGATCAGCTTCACAATCTGGTCGCTAATTCAGGTGGAAGTTTACAAACTTGACTTTGGAGACCCACCTGCCAACCTCTCTTCTGCAAAGTTCAGACAAAACTGCTCTGTATGCATGAGTTTGTCTGCAGCTTGAAAGCTTGCCACTTTTCAATACCCCCTCCTGTTGAGTGCATTTGACATATTTGCATGTTATCTGTCCGTGTTATAGCTGTTTGTTTGTGCTGTTGCATTGAGTTTGTCTGGGAGAACAGTGCAGCTGTATTGGGTGTCAGAATGTGTGTATACAGTTGTGCTGATGTGGACAAGCCTTCAAACAAGGGAGCAGGGATCAGATGTATGCTAATATCACCAGCAGACAGTCTGCTAGTCTGACAGGGGCCAGGCCGTAAGGTTAGGGACTAATGCAGCAGGAGGAGGAGAGAGATGGAGCGCAGCAAAGCCATGCAAAGACACAGGGAGAGGAAAATAGGGGTTGAATTACACACAAGGGCCAGTGGCATTGAAAGAAATGAGGAGTAAGCCAGTTCATGGCTGGCAGAGGGAATTAAGAAGCAGGAAGAGAGATGGTCCACAGATGAGCTTTTGTGCCAGAGGAAAACACAGGCTGGTCTGTCTCTGACCATGCATGCAAAGCAACAGTTGTTGTTGTTTACGTTGCATAGCTTGTTGATCAGGAAAATTCTGGAGCAAATGCTTCTATGAAACGCAGTGCATCTTGGATGTGCACAACTTTCTTTGTTTAGCCATGAAAATCCCATTTTGTTGTGTTATGTGGCATCCAAGCTGCAGCTAGCGGTTATTTTCATTTCATGTTTTTATTCTTTGAAAATTCCTTTTTATTTTTAATTGTATTATTTGTAACCAAATATTTTTTTGATCCACAAAATATAACACGGTAATTAAATATTGTAGGGGATAGTTGCCCGGACACAATGTGGCAATCTTAGATCCTATGCTCTCCAGAAAAGATGGTGTTTGTCACACATTCAACGGGAAACAAACAAACAAAAAAAACAGGAAATGATTTCTTATATTATTTTTTCAGAAATGAAAGAATTTATTACTTGGGGTTGTCAAAGTCAGAGAGCTGATGTCACAGTTTGCTAAGCTGTAGCTGCTGAAACGCGGTGACCTCTCACTTTCCACTTGGTTTGCTGTCAGCTTTGAGAGAATTGACCTTATCAGAAGAAAGTACCACCCTGTGAGTTTTTGTGCATCTCAGTATGTGTGTGTTTGTGTCTGCAAGAACGGATTTATGCGCCAGTAGTCCAAATTCATATCTGTCATTGTCCATGTTTCCAGCACATTATATTTAGCTGTGGTATCAGTAAGGCCTTCTTGTGCGGCTGAAGAGGTTAAACCACAGTGACACTCTACATCTTTGCCCTTCTCACTTTTTCCCTCTGCTCTGCAAATAGGCTGCTTATTCTTCCAAGATCCTGTCGTTATCTTACTAAAACCGTGTTCTTTCCACAGTCTTGGCTCTTTCAATTTTTCTGTTATAATCTTGAACTACTGATAAGAGAGTAGTCTTGTCTGCACTGTTCCTGATACCTTGCAGTCTCAGTATCTGAGTTTTTGTTTATTGGCTTTGTCCCTCTTGTCTCTCACTTTTTCCCCCTGATGCTATTCAGCATTCTTCTTCCCTCTGTCTGTCTGTCTGTCTGTCTGTCTGTCTTATTGATCTCATCAGGAGGTCCATCAGTAGCATGCCTTTGAAACTGCAGTCCCATGCAAAAGGGATCTGAATGTGTAACTGAAAGCTTGCTAGATGGCAGTGGCTTACTAAAAGCTTTATGCTGAAGAGAACTATTTATTCCTGCGTGCAGCAGCAGCAATTAATTAAAGGGCTAAAGTTGAAACATTGTGCAATAGTAGAATATGCAAAATTTCAAATTGCCTCTGTGTGCTCTGTCTGTGTGTTCCTGCACACATATGTCAATATGCAAATGTGCAGCGTGATGGCTCAGCCGTAGGGGATTTGCTTTTTGCTTTTCGTTTCATGTTGTTATATCACCATGTCATCGGATCATGCTAATGCACAAACAGCCCCACTGGTGAATCCGCAAATGGAAAGATGCAAATAGCCACTGCAAATCCACAGACTGTCTATAGTCCCAGTCACAACTTACCAACTCTCCTGGATATATGATGGATGTTTGATTGCTAGATGTGTTACTACGTAGGGTTCTTTTTGTGTGCGTTATCTAGATAAAGCATTACATGAGAAATAGTTCATTTGATTCGGGCTGTATTGGATTTTATGGTAATTAATTTATTACAGTTGGATCTGTTAGTATGGTTTGGCTGGTGTATTTTGTTTGCCTGGTGGCATGTGAAATTCATTAGCAGCTGGATGGTTGTAGTTATTTTTTTGTTGTGTTGATGCATGCACACAGTAGAAGGAAAGAGTGAGGAAATTTGTATTTCCTGTTTGAGTGATAGATGGATGGATGCAACACATTTGTGGGAAAGACAAATGACTTCTGTTTTAGCAGATATAGTGAACATACTGCACCATGGAGCGCTTCATGCAAGAATTAGAATATGCAGCTTGTGGCAGCGCCTATGAAATACAAGTTTATTTGAATAAACGTGTGATACACATGTATGTGCTTTGTGGCCAAGTGTTGCTTATTTATATTAGGATGTTTTAGATCCCTTTTCCAGCATTCATATAATTTTTTTTTTTACTTCCTTCCTTTATTTTGTTCATCTGCCTGTCCAGTGGGAGAGCACAGCCTGAGCAGGAGGTGTTATCAGTGTGAAGACTGTCCCCACCCACCCACCAGACCCTAGTGTCTTACTAATGGACTATAAGTCTCCAGAGCGGGGAAGGAAAAGCAAAGGGGGTGTTGCAAATAGAGACAGAGAGGATGGAAAGAAAATCTTGACAGATGTAGATGGGAAATCTTTATGAATATGGTAAATGATTGTAACATGTTGGGGGGGGGGGAGATGTTAATGCAGCTCCAGCAATTTCTGCCCCCTGCCTCTCTGTCATCACTGGCGTCACCCTGCTTCATGACTATTTCATGACCTTTGTTTCTGTCAACTCCCAGCCATCTTAACCGTATAACACTGTACAACCTGATGTTTTGCTGTGGAAAACAGTTTTTGTCTTCATTTTATTCATGTTTATCAGTTTTTTCAGAAGAACTGGGAGTTAGTAAGACATATTTGATAGTTTCTCAACAAAGTTGAAAAGGGCACAAAAGAACATTCCTAAAGTTCTCACTCTAATATCAGGAATATCATGCTTTTATTTTAGAAGCAGATACAGTATTTATTTTCTGCACACAATATTCAGATACTTTACAAAACCCAACTTTTATGTAGAAGTGTTCCACTTAACAGCTTTTCTTCGCTTAGATTTTTCTTTATACTCTTTCATCATAGATCTGGCTACTGTAATGCTGTCATATCAAGCCAGATCTGACTGACAGTGATTCCATACTACTAGGCAGTGCTCCTCTGCTGACTCTTGTAGCACTGTAATGAAAGGAATGCAGCTACCCCACGAAGGCTACATGGGCAGTGAAAACAGCCTCTCTCCTGCTGCCCTTTGTAACACGTGTAATGATGAACTTCACGCCCTGCCGCCCAAGCATTAGCTCCAGGCTGCACTCAAACACTCCAAAGATGCATCCCATCTTCCTCGGCCTCTCTTGTCCTTGAGACAGTCGGTGACCTAGAAAGGACTTTTACAACCAGGGCTAGGCTGTGTTTTAACAGTTTAGTAAAGGTTTGTGAGAAAAAGAGGGAGTTAAATCCACAGTGAGATGGAGTTGTGGTTTTTGGGTTGGCTGTGGCTAAATCACACAATCGGCTAGACCCCAGACCCTAAACTTATCCAGGCCTCACCACACCCTGCCCTCGTCGCTTAGGGAATTCCAATGTGCAGCTTGCATGACCCAGTCGGCTGACCTCTCTCCCCTATCTCCGTTCCCATTCTTCTCTGTACACCCGTTCACTTTATGTGCCCCAACTTTCCACCCTCTGCTGCTTCCACTGGTGCCTTCCACTCCTTCCTGCATCACTTCCTCCTCTCCCTGTCCTTTAGTGCTTACTGTCATATCTCAGAGTTAGAAGCAGATGCAAAGCTCCAACATATCTCTGCTTTAACCCTAAACAGCCCAGGGCCTAAAGAACACTGGTATGTGGCTGCACATGCGCACCAGACACCGGGCCTCAGGGTGAACTAATAGATTGCTTTCCTGACTACTTTGCAACAAGACTGCTGCACAAAGACTAGTTGAACACAGGCCATGTTGACACGGTCCTTATGAGAATGACTAAATCTGCTGCATATGAAATGCTGCCTTTCGACTTCTAGTGGCCATGCTATAGATCTTGCATTAACAGGCTGCTTGGACAGGTCAGAGTAAGTAGGTCTCCTTTGTTTTTTTTGTCACACGTATAACTTATACTGGGCATTGAAATGTTAGCTGACTGTCTCTAAATTTATAGGAATTTGGATTTGTGCGCATATAAGAACAGCATTATATTGATAAGGTCAGAAAAGCAGATGTCGGCACTGCGTCTGTGCTTCTGCAGAGCCTTTGGATTGTTTGGCTGGGTCTATTTCATACATGCGCCAGCTGGTCGCAGACATGATCAAGTTCACACATAAGATCATCTCCAGGATTGTGATTTACATAGGAATAGATTTGGGTGCAGGTATCTGAAGTGTGCAAAATTCTCTTGTTTATTAAGATAAATACCGTCTGCATGCTCTGAAGATGGTTATTTTAAACACTTCATATTACTCCACACAGATGCAGCTCATAGCATCTTTTGGAATTAGCGTTCACAAACCTACCTTGAACCCTCGCTGGTGTATGCAAAACAACAATGTCTCCTACTTAAAATAGAGTAAATGAAAGCTGCTTAATATATTTGTAATATCACTGCATTCATCTGACGGCAGTAAATTGATCCTTTTCTTGTCTGTTTCTGCTTGTGAGTGGGTAGCACAGGAAGGGATCATTTAAATACAGTATAGATGATTAGTAAGCTGAATGCGTGTTCCTAGCAGGCAGTAGACCACAACCGGAGGGCAAAAGGTCATGTTTTTTGTGGGGGAATGCATTTGAGGTCATTTGGTTTGTAATGTTAACATGATTAGGTCAGGACACAGGTGTGCTTTAAGCCACCAATACAAGCTCAATGCAGTTTTCCTCAATTAGCCAAGGCTATAGTAGATTATTTTTTACCTGGGTATGTTCAGTGTTCTGGCTTAACACAGATTTCGGTGTAACCAAGGAAATGTGTACAGATATCTGGAAAAAATGTCTGAAAACCGAAGTGCATGTGCACAGACTTGCAGATGAATAAACTCATGTCTGCAATAATCATACAGGAGATCCAGGAAAGACAGATCATAAAATAATAATATTTCCCAGCTCATATAATCTTATTTGAATCTATCGAACATCAAGTTGTGCTACACACAACACACAGTGTGTGTTATTACTGGGATCTGGTCTATCTCTGGGTGCCTTGATGCATTTTTCATGCATGTTTCCACTACAAATATCAAAACACAAGATATTCTTTTTGATTTTGATTTCTTTTTCTGCTGGCACTTGTTTTTACACCTGCTGAAGCATAGGAAAGGGGAAGGGTGGAGTCTTGCTTCTGTAATGTTAATTCACAGCCTGATTGTAAATTGTTTCATTACTTTGCTTGGCTTTGTAGTTTGATTAGCGGCTTTTCAAATAAAAATCTGAATGTTACGCAGTCAGTGCAAAGCAGGTGTAAGCATTTTCATCTCCCTCAAGTTTTACTGTTGTAAGCTTCTCACTACTCCTACCATTTCTTTTTCATTGTTTTCCCCTCTGGTGTTGCTGTGTTGGACTTTGAAGTTCATCTTGAAAATCCACTGTTCTCTGTTGTTTGACAAATTCCGTTCCACAGCAAAAGAAGCTTTGTCTGTTTTGTGCTCTGTCAGAGACGATATTCATGATTAATGGTGGTTTTAATGTCTTTTTTACTACATTAATGCTTCAGTTTTGACATGGAGCGGGTGGTTTTGTGCTCCAAGACCAAGGCTGCTGGTTGTCTTACAGCTTAAGATGATTTTTTATTTCTTACAAATTGTGCTGTCAGAAAGGGCCATTCCATTAAGAGCCTCCCCCATACCTCATCCTCTCTGTCTTGCCAATTTATTTGAAGATCTGATCTACTAATAGAATATGTGACATTGAGATCAGCCTCTGAACTAAGAACCTCTATATGCTTCTAGGTCTATGTTCCTTTCTCTTGTTTGCACTGAACCGATTCATCTTGTCAAATTAAGTTAAATATGTGAAGACGCTGGTGATGGTGCATTAGAGAACTCTGATCTGTTGGGCAAGAATCATAGGAAAACATGTTTTTGATGGAGACAAGTCATCCAACAGGCAATACAGCCTTTTAAAATGCAGATGGCTTTCCCTAGTTGGCCAATTAGTAACTTTAGCTCTGGAACACTTATCCGCTTTCATCTTCTTGTGTGTGTCTTTCATTTGGGTTGCAGGGAGCTTAGTGTGCCTGTTTCCACAAGTGTGGGATGGTGGTGTTGTGTGCATTCATGTCTGTTTGCTGCAGTAGTAAAAACCACACATGACTTTATTCTAATTTTGCTGGCAGCTAGACAACCAACCATACTGTTAGATGTCAGATAATAAGCCAAAACACACAAGGAGACACTATGAATGTGAGAATGAAATGTGGAAGGCAGCACTGTTAGCAATGTAGTCCTGGCAGAATAAAAGATAAACTGAGTCAAACTTAGAAAAAAAATTGCTTTTAACGTAGCTACAGCTGGGTGAAGTAATGCGCAGCATTCCAGCAGCTTTGCCACTGACCTCAATCTTTTCAGGAAACATTTAGTCGAGAAATTGGATCACAGATTAAACATTATGAACAGAACATAGGCACACAGTAGGAATTTAGTTGAGAGACATAATAGTACTCCAATAATAAAGCGTGTCCTTGAAATATGTATTTTTTTCTTTCGTTCTGTAGACTAATTCTCTCCATTCTTTCTCTCTATCATTACAGGGCCAGACCCCAGCCTAGTGAGCTCCTCTTGCATGGAAACCCTGCTTCCTTGGAAGCTTCCTCCTCTCCCTAGAGCTAACAGCCAGCATGGCAAGATGAGCCTCTGCCAGCGATGATGATGGCCAAAAAACAAGATGCCCGGGCACCCACCTACAACCTGGTCGTGGTTGGGCTGTCTGGCACAGAGAAGGAGAAAGGCCAGTGTGGCGTGGGCAAGTCCTGCCTCTGCAACCGCTTTGTTCGGCCAAGTGCAGATGACTTTTACCTAGACCACACCTCTGTTCTGAGCACCAGTGACTTTGGAGGCCGTGTAGTGAACAATGACCACTTCCTGTTTTGGGGAGAGGCTGGGAGGACCATGGAGGAGGGGCCAGAATGCCGGATCAATGTGGTGGAGCAGACAGAGTTCATTGATGATCAGACATTCCAGCCACACCGCAGCACGGCCCTCCAGCCTTACATCAAGAGGGCAGCTTCCAACAAGCTGGCTTCAGCTGAAAAGCTGATGTATTTCTGCACTGATCAGCTGGGGCTGGAGCAGGATTTTGAGCAAAAGCAGATGCCTGAAGGCAAGCTTATGGTGGATGGCTTCTTACTCTGTGTGGATGTTAGCAGGGGTATGAATCGTAGCTTTGAGGATCAGATGAAGTTTGTTAGCAACCTATATAACCAGCTAGCCAAAACGAAAAAGCCTGTGGTGCTGGTTCTCACCAAATGTGATGAAGGAGTTGAGCGTTATATTAAAGACTCTCACACTTTTGCCCTAGCCAAGAAGAACCTACAGGTGGTAGAAACATCAGCACGCTCTAATGTCAATGTTGACCTAGCTTTTCTTACATTGGTCCAACTAATGGACAAGAGCAGGGGAAAGCCCAAGATTATCCCTTACTTTGAGGCACTGAAACAACAGAGTCAACAGATTGCCTCAGCCAAAGACCGCTATGAGTGGCTGGTCAACCGAATTGTGAAAAACCACAATGAGACTTGGCCTGCTGTCAGCCGTCGCATGCAGTCGGCCCCCGAGTACAGGGAATACGTTTTTCTTGAGGGGACAGCTAAAGCCAAGAAGCTCTTCCAGCAGCATGTGCATAGACTGAAACAAGATCACATAGAGAAACGGCGGAAGGCCTATCTAACTACTCTGCCACAGGCTTTCTCTGTACTCTTACCAGAGTTGGATGAGATAGACCACTTAACCTGGTCTGGGGTTCAGAAATTTCTGGAGACAAAGAGAGATTTTTCCCAGTGGTTTGTGGTACTGGACGATACCCCCTGGGAGACCACACCACACATCGATAACATGGAGGATGACCGAATCCCTCAAGACCTCCTGGAGACCCCCGCAGCTGAAACTATCTATGAATCCCACCTGGAGCAATTAAGGAATGAGCGCAAAAAGGCTGAGATGAGATGGGAGTTCAAGGAAAAGCTAAGTGTTTCTCCTTTCATCACACCAGGAAAACCGTGGGAGGAGGCCCGAAGTTTCATCATGAATGAAGAGTTCTACCAATGGCTGGATGAAGCGGAGTATTTAGATATCTACAATAAACATCAGAAGGAAATAATTGACAGGGCCAAAGAGGACTTTCAGGAACTGCTTCTTGAATATTCTGAGCTCTTTTATGAGCTAGAAGTGGATGCAAAACCAAGTAAAGAGAAAATGGGAGCCATCCAAGAGGTGCTGGGTGAGGAGCAAAGATTTAAAGCCCTGCAGAAGCTGCAGGCGGAAAGGGATGCTCTAGTACTAAAACATATCCACTTTGTCTACCATCCAACGAAGGACACTTGTCCCAACAGCCCCCACTGTGTGGACAGTAAGATAGAGCAGATACTGGCCTCCAGGTACCCCACCCGCTACCCATCCTCAGACACGGCAAGAGTGGAAGGGGGGAGAGCTGAGCGGATAAATCTTGTAATATTAGGTAAAGATGGGCTTGCCAGAGAGATGGCAAATGAGATAAGAGCCCAGTGCACAAGTGATGACCGGTACATTTTAGATGGCAAGATGTATGAGTTAACCCTTCGCCCCATAGAAGGAAATGTACGTCTGCCAGTCAATTCCTTCCACACACCAACCTTTACACCCCATGGCTGCCTATGTTTGTACAATTCAAAGGAATCCCTCTCCTATGTTGTTGAGAGCTTAGAGAAGCTTAGAGAGTCAACTATTAGCAGAAGGGAAAGGGAAAACAGCTTAGCTCAACTCCCGCTGTCCCTCCTTCTGGTCACTAAGCGTGGGGTAGGGTCTATAGGGGACATTGGAGGGGAAACTGCTCAAACTCTCATACAACAAGGGCAGCAAGAAGCTGCAAAGCTGCAGTGTGCCTACCTAGACCCTGCCTCTCCAGGCATTGGCTATGGCCGCAATATCAGTGAGAAGCAGATTAACCTGATGCTGAGGAGTCTCTTAGAAACACGGAGAAACGTTGGTAGCAGCTCCCCTCCATTGCCTCCTTCATCCTCTGCCTTCAGAGACTCTCAGTCCCAGCCAGTGCTTGAGGCAGACCTAAGGATAGTCATGTGCCTAATGTGTGGGGACACATATGATCTAGACCAACTCCTTGCTCCCTTCCTTTTGCCCCAGCATTGTCGTCCTGCTTCCAATCTAAGCAGCGGCACATCTGTTCTTCTGGATCTGAATTTAGGAGGTCAAAGGCAGAACGTGGAGCTGTCAGTGCTCTCCTTCCATTCCTCTTTCTCCCTTCGGAAAACAGGGCTGGTCCATGGCTACATTGCAGTTTACTCTGCTCGCCGCAGAGCCTCTATGGAGACATTGTGTGCATTCCTCTGTGAGGTCCAAGACATCATCCCAGTCCAGTTGCTAGCAGTAGGAGAGAGTCAGATGGAGCTGTCAGACTCTGAATCAGCTAAGGAGCAGGTCAGTCAAGGAGAGGAGCTGGCCGAAGAACTAGATGCCAGGTTTAACACAGTAATATGCGGACATGGTGGAGTAGTAGGGGGGCTTCACAAGATAGATCTTTTCCAGAACTTTTTCAAGGAGGTGATAGAGAAGCGCACTATTGTTGAGGCCACACATATGTATGATAATGTGGCTGAGGCATGTACCAATGAGAGCATCAGTCCTCGCCGCGGCTCTCCCAGTCCAGTAAATATTCCTTCGGAGGAATATTTACCGGAGGATGATATTGATCCATCACCGCCATACCCTACACTTCGGGAGGATAGTAGTCTCAGCTCCCACCTGGCAGGCTTCAAGCTGCCAGATCTGGATTCAAGCGATACCTTCTCTGTCATTTCTGAACTCAGCACTTTTGAGAGCAAGCTGAACAACAAAATTCCTCCACAAGTGAAGCCCAAGCCAGTCCGTAAGGTTAACCTCAGCCCCTATGTAGACCAACAGGGAGGCACCAACCGACGTTCCTTGCCACAAGCTGTCACTTGGGCTCCAGGCAGCGATGGTGGCTATGACCCTTCAGACTACGCAGAGCCCATGGATGCTGTGAGCAAACCTCGACTAACAGAGGAGGAGAATATTTACTCTGTCCCCCATGACAGCACACAGGGCAAGATTATCACCATCCGCAATGCTAACAAAGGACATGCCAATGGAAGTGCTGGGGGAAATGGGTCAGACAGCGAGGCCGACAGCAGCTCACTGGAGCGCAGGAGAAAGTTGTCTGCCATCGGGGTAAAGCCAAAGCTTTACAGGGACAGATCTAAACGGCTCGGGAAGTTCAGTAATTTTAGAACAAGCTTCTCTATTGGCAGCGATGATGAGATGGGGGGTCCGTCCAAAACTAGCCAGGATGAAGGAGGACCTCAGAAGGACAACTCTATTGAGGAGAATGAGGATCCTAAAAAAAGGAATATTCTCAAGAGCCTTCGCAGAAATACAAAGGTAAGTCTTTTTGCATGACTTGCATATGAGCTAAATATTACAGACGTCAGAGATGTGTTAAGTAACCAAGAAAAAATACTGATTTAGATTAAATAATTTGTGTGACCAAACAGTACTTGAAGAGTTATTCCAAAATTTGGAACTCATTCAATGCTCAACTACTTATGAAATATTAAACTTTTAGTAAACCTCAAATTATCATTCTGTCTTAAGATATCTGGCTGTGAGCCACTTGGTAGGAAATTCCTTTTTAAACAAAACACTCACTGTAAATGTCATCTAATAATAACTTAGCAGTACGAGATTTGTTGCATGTATAGACGGAACACCCCCAATATGATAAGTTTTCGGCTGAGATTCAGCTCCTGTTTGCTTTGCTGGATAGCTGTGTTTATTACTAAAGTCAAGGAAACACTGAGTTCATCATCATCTGTTCTCTCTGAAGCTCAGCCCAGTGAAAGCCTGTCATACTGCAGGGATTCCTCTGATTGCAAGTCTGCCATATTTTTCCCTGACCGCTCAGCAGGAGCCCTCTAAGCCAGCCAGATCATCAGAGGGAACAGAGTCTGTCACTGTACCTCTAAATCACAAAGCAGCAACAGTATACTCTGCTGTTTTATCTGTCATGGTTGTATCTGGTTTCACATCATATATTTTTGGCTTAATACTGCTAGATATCTTCATTTATTTTCCTAGTCTTTATGTAGGAAGAAATTCCAACTTGTTATCTTGGCAAATAAGATGTTAACACCCACCTTTCAGGAAAGAATGGCACTTGCAAACAAAAGAGTAAAAATCTCAGTCAATAGGTTTTTGTCCAAAATGAAAACTATCATTCAATTATATTTGTTTGCAGGCTTTCATGTAGATAGGCTACTTTTTGTTTGTATCATAATTTCCAAAAACAAAACAAAATGGCGTTTAGTGTTGGACACCGATGTTATCTTTCAGTTAAGGCAGCATTATTTACTCTCCATTTTTTGTAGCACTGCGGTGAAATATGTGCCAAAGGTTGTCAGCCTGCTTCTGACACCCAATTCAATCCTGTCAGTTTGGCTTTCTTTACCTCCTTCCTTTCATTCTCTCCTAGTCTTTGTGTTTTGTCTTCTCATCTTGCTGATTCATACTTTTTGCTGCTCACATTCTTTTCATGTTCTCTTTAAACCCCTCTTTCCTTTTCCCTTCTTTCCTGGAGTCTTTTTTTGTAACCCCACTTTCTTTTTTGGACACAAGTATCTCCCCTTTCACCTAACTTCTGTCTCTCTGTGTCCTGCTTGTTTGTCACCCATGATGTGGTGATACTTTTGACCTTTCACTGTTGGCTTATCAGGCTGGTATGCTGTTCAGTCACACACATGGTGTGGTACAAAAGTGCCAACTGGACAGGAGTTACAGCTGTGTATGTTGTGCTTGTGTCTGGGATAATTACCATGGCTGTCAGGAGGGTGGAGCAGGAGGAGGATGATAAATGTTTTCACACACTCAGCTCTGATGTCCAAGTACCTGCATGGCTCAACTGCCTGGACTACATTCTCTTGTACTTAACGCCATTTATCTGCATGAAAGAGTAAAGATGACTCAATCAAAAGCCAGCAGCACATTTTGCTGGTCAAACAGACCTACCTATCCACACAGTTCAACCTTCACTTTATCAAACACAGTAAGTCTAAGTCCCAGTAGTTTTGAGCCTTATTTGCCCCTTTGATCTGACTCTGGGCAGGTTGAAAGGATGACCTATATGACATTAGAAACATGCACATCATAAAATGAAACCATAGGAAAATTAAGGCCAGCATCAGAGTATGAATCACTGCATTTAGTAAGCTTAAAGGGAGGATATCCATGTTCCAGGTTTTATGGATTTATTATGGTAGTAACAAAAGATCAAATTCCATCACCTATTTTATAAGCAGATGTCCCAATGATTAGAGTCCATTTCCAATCTGCTGCAACCTGAAATCACATCAGGATAAAATTTTATGGCATTAATTTGTCCTCCTAGGGAGATTTATTGTAACAGTTTGTCTGGCATGTGGCACTCTGTGCAAAAGAGGTTTTTAGTAGCTAACACGGTTAAGGCACATCAAGGCTGTGTCCGAATGTCTACAGTAACCCCTAACCCCTCATTCACTACACAGGGCTGCACTACAAATAACAAACAAATAATCATAAGACAAATAATCAAAAGAATAAAAAGACGACTGTAGATAAGACGGATGGAAAAAATGCCACGTTACCTCCTGCCCGCAATGCTTTGTGGTCTATATTGACCCGCCTAGTGAGCATTGATGCTCACTACTTTTCAAGATGCATTGTAGGTAATTTTGAGTGCAATATTTTCTCTCTGGACATTCGGACACCCCTACAAAATTGCGTGATCCCCTATATAGGGCACTATGTAGGCAATAGGGTGCACATTCGGATACAGCCTAAGAGTTTTATCTGTGTTAAAGGTGAAGGTTTGGATTGATATGTAAATACTTTTTTTCAATGTAGGCTCAGGCTTACTAGTGTGCACATAGCACACTATATAGTGCTCTCATTCTGTTTGCAATTCGGACACGAAGCTGACTACTTTCTGCCTGCCGCAGATCACGTGACGACTACCCCCCCTTAACCTCAGGCGTTTACCAACTCTGTCTGTCCTGATCACCCTCTCTCAGTGAGAGGCCGGAAACATTTCTCCTCTCCTGCAGCTTTTTTGAAACCTCCTCAGGCAGCAAGAGGAATGTCTCAGATTCTTCAGTCACCTAGTTCATCCAGTGTCTTCATGCAAGAAATAACAGGGACGGAGACAGTCAAGGATAAGGCCTAAAAAAAAGTTGTGGAAAGAAAATAAGATGGAAATGGGAGTAAGAGGGGCTTGTGTTTTTAGCTTCCTACAGCGTGCAGTGTATGTAAACGCTCACCATGGTGTCTGTATGTTATTATTAAGGATGTGTTTTGTTTCTTTTTTGTGGAAGAAGTCCTGTTTTGTCTTCATAGTGCTGGCAACATATCCTGTCTCAGTCAGAGGCAGAAAGGAGTGGCCAGAAGGCAAAACTGCAGGGGGAGAAGACAGCAAGCGAGAGAAGTGTGCGGGTACAGAGACAGTCTGCTTAAATGAGAGAGGGCGCAGATATGCGATGGGACAGAAATTATGAGCTGACATAAAAGAAACTAGAGCAACGCTGCTCTGTATCCCCCCCCCTCCCCCCCCCCTTTTTTTTGTCTAATATTACAGCTAGTTTAATCCAAGTAAGACCTCTTATGGATGTTTTTTGTAGATGTGAACACAAGTACACTTTTTACATGTTCAATAAATGAACAAATGCAGGCCCGCTGGCCACAAGTGTGTCTGGAGAGCGAGAATGTTCGAGAAAGATCAGGCTTGGCCGAGGAGGAGGTAGCTGAGAGTGATAAGCAGAGGAATTCAAGTTAGGAATCTGCTCATACGGGGTTATAATAGGAGGTTAGCACAAGAACAGTTACTGAGTTGTTATGAAAGCCATCCTTGTAAGTGCAACAGTCGTGTTGGGTCCTACAGGTTGGAGCAAAGGCAAATCTAAGGCAGCATGTCCATTTCTCTGGATTTTCTTTTTCTTTTCTTTTTTATTTGCTCAAGAACCACTGTGAGTGAATGAGTGTGTGTATATGTACTGTGGAGAATGTTATGAGTGCAGTAAGGCTAGTATGTGGAGCAGAGGGCACGCCGGTGCTGCTTCTCTCTAATGAGCTCTCCTCTGCTCCTTTCCTGTGTCTGTCTGTTAGGCCTGCACTGCACCCACAGTCTCTGTGTCCAACCAACCATGCTTCTCTGCCTCACCACCCACCCTGCCAGGGCAGTGCCTTGGGGGTCTGACAGACTTACTAGAGATCCAGGCCTTGGGGGGCCTTCAAAACATTCCCACTGAATGCCATTAAAGCGCAGTACAATTACTGCTGATGCTTCAGCTTTACAGAGAGACGGGCAGAGTGTTGCAGGAGTGTATAAGAGGTCTCTCTACAGGAAAATAAAAGGAATTGGAAAGCAATTAAACATTGAATAAGAGGGTTTGATGATGTGGGAGTTACAGTGCAGTAAAGAGAAACCTACGATACCAAAGGAAGGAGGATGAGAATAAAGAGAGAGCTGATGCATATCAATAATGCACGGAGCAGGTCTGAAGACAGGAATGTATGATAACTTATCGGTTTAACTTTTAAAAGAATGTGTGGGATGGGTGTGTGCATGCATGTTTGTCTTTTCTCTAAAAGAAACAGGGTAACCTTTAAATAAAGTTGTGGTCTTTATGCAACTAAATCAAACTATTTCAGGAACAATCCCCTCAGGCTCAGTGTCATTTAAAAAAATTGCACGCCTGTGTCGGCGATGTCAAGGCATGTCAGTCTCAGATAAAGTTGTGCCTTTGTGATCGCTCCCACCAAGCTGTATTTT
The DNA here is from genome assembly GCA_028567055.1 of Leptatherina wallacei. Taxonomy (NCBI): domain Eukaryota; kingdom Metazoa; phylum Chordata; class Actinopteri; order Atheriniformes; family Atherinidae; genus Leptatherina; species Leptatherina wallacei. The sequence continues at coordinate 16,653,915 of JAOXYM010000009.1, forward strand.
CCTTCCACTATTTTTCAGAAACCACGTCCCAAACCCAGGCACTCCATCTCTAAACCCATTGAAAGCAACTACTTTGGCATGCCCCTAGTCACCGTAGTCACCCTTGAGAGGCCGATCCCAGTCTTTATTGAGAAGTGCATCCGTTTCATTGAGACCACAGGTAAGAATCTATTTTACTTGTCTGAGCACAAATGTTTGATGGCTTTAAATGTGATGCATCACAGGCTATTATGTATGCTGTTACATATTAATGCTTGTAAATAATTTGGGCTTCTTCTGCCTCTGCTTGTATTGCACACACCTCCATTTAATTTTTCTTTGTCAGACTATTTTTTTTTTTTTTTTTTTTGCTGCTGCATTTTTTCCTTATCTTAATCCTCCTTTTTGGTGGGATTGTTGCCTACTGTCATCCGCCCTAAATCACATGCAGCCTTATGTGCACTCTCTTTCCTCATGTTCAGGTTAGATAAATAGTTGTGCCTGAGCTGCAGCTTTCACACGGACACGGACAAAGGATGTTAACTTACATTTTGATAACCTAAATGGTAACAAAAGCAAAATAAACAACATTAAGATGAATGAACAAAGTATTCACATAAAGTGGAACAATAGATAATCTTGACATGATTGTAACATTAGCGCTGTATTTAACAGAGAATCTCATCTTTCCTCTTGATTAATCCTGTGTCCATGACTCAACTATGTTTAGCTAACGGGTCACTGAGCAACCGTTCATACCTCTTTTTCTCTTTGAGAGCACAGATGTGCTTAGATAGCTTCCTCTAACCTTGCTACCCTTTTCCCAACATGCCAGACCTCCTGCCAGGCTGTTCTGGTGCCCCACTGCCCCAGGACTGCCAGCTTGCTTCTCACTCTGCCACCAGCTGTTGCACTAAACCACAGGCGAGCATTGATGCTTGTGGAAAGAGTTTACACGCATCGTTTTATTCTTAGCTAGGTCAGGATTATGAATTATATCTCCTCACCCACTAATGGCAGTTGCTGCCCTGACACTTAAAAACTTTATTATATGTGCAATACACATGCAAGTGGCTAAAAATCCCCCTTTCATTTCCTTTCATAACATGATATATGTTTGGTTTTTTTGCTTGCTGACATGCCATTCCACTGTAATCTCTGTCCTGATTAAAGACTCTGCATTTGTGGATTACTGTGGCCTTGCAAAACATCCACCTCCTTCCTCCATGTGGGAGCATAGGGGCAAAGCTCTAGATAACAAGGCATCACGTTAGATTTCACCTCACCCTGTTCACATGTTAACTGGAGCAGTCACAGCAGTTACAGCCGGATAAAGGAGAAAAACTGGCCAGATGTGTGTTTACATACACAGTTGTACAGCTCCTCTGGAGCTATTTTCTACCTCTTATTCTTATTCACTGCTTTTACTATTCATCTTGATCCTCTGTTTCCTGCTTGATCCAACCATTGTTCTTCCCTTATCTCTCCAAGTACCTGCTCTTGTCGCATTTGATTTCTTTCATTTCCTTCATGACGTATTTTTATTTCTTTCCCTGCCCCATTGTCACCTCTTTCAATCCACAGTATGTATTTTACTCAAGCTATTCCTTTCGTCTCTCCACTTTGTCTTCATTGCTTTTTCTCCAGCATGCTGAGTGTGCATGTGTCAGAATGTGTTTTAGCCATGGGGCTTCCAGGTTATGTTCTGTCCTACAGCTCCCTCTGTCCAATCAATATCACGAGGTAGGAAACTGAAAGGATGTTTGGGCTCAGCTGTTTTCCATGTGTGTTTAGCTTGTTTCACCGTTATTTGGAAGTTTAATTATGTGTCAGGAGTGCAGCCCCATACACTTTGAGTATATACGTAGTTTATTTTGTTTACATAAAGAACCAGCACATGTTGGACAGAATGGCGCACATAGAAAATGTCTTGCACTGGAGGGGGAAATGAGTTACAATGTGCTATGTAGTTGTGGTTATAGTTGCTGTAAGTCAGACTTTACTTATCCCATATCTGCCTTTTATAATCAGTGAGTATAATGGCACTTGAAGGAAGTTGCCATACAGTGTTGACACTATGTTTGTCACTATATTGTAAGCTGATAACAAGTGATGTGGCCAAGCTGACCCCTGAGTCTGCTGCTGTGACCTACATCCTTCCCTTTTCCCCTTTACATTCAGAAAAAAAATACTCAAACCCAACATGCCTGCATCAATTCCCATCTGTATACATGTAACCAGAGCCAGCCCTCTGAATATAATGCCTTCATTTAGTTTTTATAGTAACTTTTCTAAAGTCTAGCTTTTATGTTGCCTCTGTTATTTGTGCTTCATAGCTCCCTGCTTTTGTCCTTGAGAATAATGGGAGTGGATGTGGTATTTTGTGTTATTTTTATGCATTCTGGGCTTGTAGAAAAGCAGGCATATAAAATCAATCCGTAGTGACTGCTGTTATCTCCTCTCAGCTCAGGCTTTCTCTCTGCGAGGTAGTTGCAGGGTGCTCTGCTCATGGGTACCGAGGTGATGAATGTGTGTTAGCGTGTGCGGGCATATCTGCCGGCCGTAGGAGCCTCCATAGCGACTAAAAGGGCAGCACCCAGTGACTGCCTGTCTCCATGGTGAAGTATGAAATCAGCCTCTGGGCTACCAAACCCAGAGAGACACAGGGATCTGAGCTGATGTGGGATCAGCTGGTGTTGAGTCTAGCTGTAACATGCAGCCGCTAACCACAGGAGTATTTATCACTTTTTCTGAGTTTGCAGGTCCACATGCATGTTTTTGGACACTTGAGTGATGTGGGGAACTGTGAAGTCACCAAAGATGCGTGTTTTTATTTTATCTACACCTGTGTGGAAAAACGAGATGTAAAGCTAATGGTTTATTTGCTAAAAAAGGGATGAGAATGACGAAGGGAAATGCAAATAGAATAAGTTTTATCTTAATTAACTTCAGGAAGTTCTTCTGCTTTGTTTAGACCACAGAAGAAGAGGATGCTGTTGTGAACTCATCTTTCAAAGCTTTCACTGGAATTTTTTTTTATTGACATTTTCTGACTTTTCTACCCTTCCCACTCTTCTTTAAGCTCATGCTATTTTCCTGATACGTTTTGTAGTCTCTCATCTCTATATATCTCTCCTTATCTTAATCCCTTTATTTTTCTCACTCTCTCTATCATCAGTTGGACTCTCATTCCTCTGCGATGTCACGTTCCTCCACTATCTTTCTCATCCTTGGGTCCTTTTTGGCCGTATCTTTCCCCCTCCTGCCCCACCATGGCAACACTACTCCCTCCCACTATATCTATCTTCCCATCCCTGTTGTCCTGGTGTCTGGATAGCAAAGCTTTTGTGGATAATTGATTGGTAGGAGTAGATCAATGCTGTATGACTTGACTGAGAGCTCCCATTTCCTCCCTGCCTCTCCCTTTCTCGTCATCTTTTTCTGCCACTCCCTATCTCCCTGGCTCCCTCTGATTACTGTGTGGCTCCCTGAGTTGCCCTCAAAGTGTGAGCAAAGAAAGAAATTTGAGGATATAAGGTATTGATAAAACATTGATAAACGAAGTTGCAATAAGCTGGTTGCCTTTTCTTTTTATTACTTTCCTACTTCAAGTTGGTTCCTTGCGTTTTAGTTTTACTAAGAAATGTATTTACTAAACCAGCTGTAAATTGCTATAAAAGGTACAAAATTAAGCAGGGGACAAGTTTCTTAGATTGACTGGTGTTCATTTTATCTGATTTTATCTAAGAAGCAACTCTGGGCTGTCGACGTGTTTAGCGATTCCAGAAAATGAAATAAAAGATGGGAGTTATTATTAGTAGGGTTATTGTTTACAAACTCAACAAAAATGGCAGAATTTGAATTGAGAGACACATTTTTGAGTATAGTTTTCTAAGAAAAGTGTGTGTGTGTTTTTTCAATTGTTGCTTTGATGAGTTGAGAACTTTTTAAAGTCAGCTTTTAACATTTTTCATTCTTAGTTGATTTAGTCCGTTATGAGCTATCCGTTTAAGCAGAGATGTCTATAACCTTCTCAGCATGGCAACATTTGTCCTTTGTGTGCGTTCAATAAAACATTTCCATTGATTTTGCACCTGTTTCCCCAGTCTCTTACATATTTATATACAGTTTTCACTCTTATTAACTCTTAAAATAAAGTACTTCCAAACTTGTGTAAACTCCTTTCTGCAGCCCTTTTTACTAAATGTGAAAATGCAACTAGTCATAAAAGAAAAGGCAGGAAATCTGTCATTTCATTTATTGGTGATGCTGGAGAAGAATAGCATCTATATTCCCTGGAGTCATGGTATAGCGCTGTGACTCCTGTCACAGTGCACCTATTAGCTCCTAGCAGGCCTTCAGGAGTTCTTTATGGGTTTAATAAATAGTGCTTATGGTGTGATAGGATGGAAGAGGCCATACCTGCAAGCACAGCCTGAAAGGAGCTCTATTTTTTTCTTTTTCAGACTGCATCTGTACGGTATGCTGTACTGATGTATTAAGCTGTGTACAGATGTTTATGTAGAGTTGACCTGCCAGCTTTTGTAATAACTTTTTGCTGACAGCATTTCTCTTTCTGTTTCCACCAGGGCTGAGCACAGAGGGCATTTACAGGGTTAGCGGGAACAAGGCAGAAATGGAGACCTTGCAGAGGCAATTTGACCAAGGTGGGTGTCTTTCCTCTTTAAGTATTCCCACATACATGCATACACATCTGTCAGTTTTACACTTCTGGGCCGAGGATGAAGAAAATGCCATTTAAAATAAAAAAAGTATGTGTGTGTTAGCTTCTATCTATAACAATCCTGACTCTACTTAATTAACCATGAAGCATTAATTCTTCTGAGAGAATTGGCTTTCACTTCCTGTTAGACTGCAGTGCTGCCCCCTCAGTCGTCTACCTGCTCCAGTGTACAAGCGCTCTGTCTGTCACCATGTGTGTGTATGTCTGCTGTGGACAACTAATTGTCTCCAGATTGGTTTGGTTAATGAAGCATGTTGCTGCTATGGAGGATAGCGGAGCAAGACAGCCTGTACTATATATGTGTATGTATGTGACCATGCCTGGCTGACGTTAAACCCAACTCCAGTAATCAGACTTGAAAGCCCTCACTGAATCATTCAGAGCCTCTGGCCGATGGGACAAGACAATTACAGGTGAAACCGCAGCAAAGGTGTCTCAGAACTGCAGTGAGGACGACAGGTCGTCAGTTCCTTGAAGATTTAGTTAACTTTACAGAAGTAACACCAGAAGCAATGAGTTTGCAACTCTTTTACCTTTTGTAGAGTAAAAGCTTCTATTTTTCTTTACTGCTTGGTGGATTGGATGATTGCACTCTCCCACAGTAATACTCAACACATATTGGCCATTTTTACACTTTATTCATTATACACTGTCAGCGACCTCTGTAGTGTGTGGAAGCTCCATACACAGCCACAACAGCTCGACACCTCCTCCTCATGCTGTTCACCATCCTGGGGACATTTTGCTGTGGGATGGCATCCCTTTCCTTAAGCAGGAATTGTTGAAGGTCAACCAACATGGTTGTGTTGGTCACCCTGGTATGCACAGCACATCCAAGCTGATCCCATAAGTGTTCAGCTGGGCTGAGGTCTGGACTTTCATACAGGTCATACCATCCTCTCCACCCCCAAATTCTGGAGGTACTCTGTGATGATCCTGGCTCTATGGGAGAGAACTTTGTCAACCTGGAGGATGGATTCAGAGCCCAGATTCTGGAGATATGACCAATCACCAATCAGGCTTCTCAACAATGAATAATACAACATCAATTGGTATAATTAAAGGGGAGATATAAATGTCCTTACATTTTGTGTTGAGTATATATACAGCTGTGATGCACATCAACCATATCATTGAAACTACCTGTTGTGTGGTTCAACCCCGGTGCAGCTCTGTGCTGTCAGGGTGTGGACACGTAAAAGCAGGGGGTATTCTATGGTGTCTGGGGGTGGATTCTTTGTGTCCTGTGGGTTACTGGGTGGGGCCTTCATGCATCAAGCTGTTTCCGGCGCATCCCACAGATGTTCATTTGGCTTGGGATAAGGAGAGTCTGGAGGACGGCTTAACACCTTTGGCTCTTTGTCTTCTCCTGTTCCTTAGCAGTTTTTCAGATCTGGCAGGGCACATTATGTAAAGGAATGTTCTGAAATAACATCTCTGACAGGTTTTCCTTTATTAATTTCACCTGTCAACATGGACTGATTGCATATATGCCATGTATGGGTTTTGTACTTATCTTCTGTCTGTGTTGTTTGTTTTTCTAGATCACAACCTGGACCTGGTTGAAAAAGACTTCACCATCAACACAGTAGCAGGAGCAATGAAAGCCTTCTTCTCTGAGCTCCCTGAGCCTCTCGTGCCCTACAGCATGCAGACAGAGCTGGTGGAGGCCTTTAGTAAGTCCTGGGGCTGTAGTTTGGGGGGCATGGAGGATGTACAGAGGTGTGGGGTGAACTCCTCACTAAAACCCATGGTGTATTGGATTTTGTCCCAAATTCCTTTTTCCTTCATTGTAACTTTTCTTTCACCTAACAACCATAACTCCTGCAATCCAAATCCATTCATGGGGAGAATTGGATTTGCCACTTGGTATGGAGCTGGTAAGAGAGGAGAATGTGTGGAAGAGAGAATATTTAAGGCTTTGGAAAGAAGGATGTTGGGATGATTGCACATGGTGATGGAAGGATGCAGGAGCACTGGGGTCTGGATGAAGCCATGAGAAAATAGGCATATATTAAGTAAAGGAGGGTGTTATCTCCACAGCCTATTCTTTTCTCTTTGTGTCCTGTAATCTGTCAGAATGGAGATTTAAAGCATAGCTTAGTCTTGCATAGCGCCAGAGAGATTTACCTCCAGGCCGTGAGGCTGCTGTCACTCACTGAGCTCTACATGTGTGTCTGAGTGTGTGTGTGTGTGTTTTTTCAACGGCCCCTGTGAGACTCTTCAGCCGTGACAGCGACCTGATAAAGCTCTTGCAGTATGTGCCACAATAAAGGAGAGAGGGGAAATGAAAGTAGAACTGGGAGACTTCATTTTGTAGGAAACTGCAAACATGGATTGGTATTCTCAGAATTTGAGTTCAGTTGATGTTAGTGGACAGAGAAGTGGAGAAGAGGGGTATTCAGTAAAAGTTAGCGGAGGGATTTAGCCGGATATTGTCGCAGTGATGTTACTTTAAATAAGCCGTAGGAAGTTCCGTTTTGATCACTGTTGATGGATGTGCAGCGGGGGGAGCTGGGGCTGTGTAAAGTTATCCTGCCTCAAATGTGTTTTTGATCCGCACTGACCTCATTGTGGGAATACAAACTCAGAATCTCTGCTTGTAAATCATGTTTGTGATGTGGAGGAGAACATCTGCTGTTCTCACTGCTGTTCCCTGCCTCGCTCACATACACACAGGATGGACTGTGTTAGCTGGTGACGTCAATTTCTCTGACTCATTCCTTGTTGCCATCAGGCTTAACACACCCTGTGCATGTGTGTGTGTTTCTGTGTGATTTGCTGTAATCTGTTGAAGACTGTAATGGGTGTATGCATGCCGTGTTTCTTCTCTGGAATGTGTGTGGTCTTTGAGGAGTGTTTTATTCTTTCATTTCTCACAATTATAGTTTGTAGTCTTTTTGCTGTGTGTGTGTGTGTGTTTGTTTGTGTGTGGTTTATGTAAGACTTGTTCTGTTGCAGGATGAAAACACAGTGACCTGTGCAGAATATTTGATTGCTGATGCCTGCTGCTCTTCAAATGCTTCCTTTTTACTCGTACTCCCTCCTTGCTTTCCTTTCCTCTCACTGACCGCACATCTTTTCTGCAGATTCCTCTGATCTTTTCATTCAGCCACTTTTCCCTCCTCCAACGTGTTGTCTCTCTCTCCACTGCCATTCAGAGCTCTGTGATAGGGAGCAGCGTTTCCAGACAATGAAGGATGCTCTGCGTCGCTTTCCCAGGGAGAATTACGAGGTCTTCAAATATGTCATCAGCCACTTGAACAAGTGAGTGAGGGATGGTCAGAAATGGCCTCTGACAGCTGGGATGACTCCACCGCTGGTCACCCAGTCAAGTGACCTGTGGGTGATGTCACTAAAACAAGCACCCTGACAGCAATGAAGGTTTCAGGAAGGCTGAGTCACAACCTGTGATAATGTTGTAGCTTTTTATTGCCTGCTTGAACACAGACGCATGTTGGTAGTGTCATTTATAACCATTTGTTTAGGTTTGGTAGATTGACCACTGCTCCCCAAAAGTTGTGGTTCATAATCTAAGTGTCTTAACCACCCCAGAATTTTATTTCAGTTATGAAATAAGAAAAAGTTTCTGTGTATTACCCCAAATGTTGCTTTTTATTCTAAATGATTTGCTACTTCTGATCATGTTTTCCTGGAAAATTCCCGGAAGTTAGAAATGATAACTTTTAATTGAACTGCTCAAAGCTGTAACAAACAAGTTATGTTTGGTTTTGATATAATGTCCAAGAAGTAATCAGAACAAACCACAAAATATTCATTTCATGGCCGTTATTAGTGAGGGATATAAAGATTCTCCAAAGCCAGGGTTGGATCAAATAGATCCATTTAACACTTTAATTGAATGTTTTTTAAGCATTACAACTTTTACACCATCAGATTGTACATGGAAAAAAAAGCTTAAATGGATAACATCAAAAAAGCTCCACTAACTTTGCATTAGATAGCTCCAGTAATAGCGCAGTGCCTCCTTTATTACTTTTGCAAACAACCAGTTGCATATTCCTTCACCTCTGTCTGTATCTAAGTTTATAAACTGAGTATCTGCAACTGACATTTACAACTTCCTTTTTCTCAAATGTCCAGTTTTTCTATTTATAAAGTAATAAAAGGAGTAAAAGAGAGGGAATTATTGGGTAAATGATTTCAGACCGTAAATGTATATATTGATCTTAGTTTAAAAATGTTTGCACCTCTAATAGAAAACAGTGTACTTGCATTATGAATACCAATAAACATTCATGTAATTTATCAAAAGAAGAGTAATATGGTTTAAACTTTTTGGGTTCAAACTTTTAGGGACCTTTTTGATCCCTTTGCTGGCATTTATTTTTCTAAAAGAATTTTGCAACAAATCAAGCAACAGTTGACTATACTGCACCACGAAAGCAGGGTCTTTTCCCCCCCACAAAAGGCATCTCTGCTTTAACTTTGTGCAGTAAAGTGGCAGCAAGCAGCACCCGTGATTGAACTGTTTGCACGTGCCCAGTGTTGTTCTTGTGGTTACTTGGACTGAGGTTTTGCAGTGAGGGGGAGGAGAACAGCAGGAACACATTATTGTTACAACTGAAATAATGTCGGGATTCATCAGTATCCCCTCCTAAGATGAAGCTTTGAAAACGCGCTGTATATTTTGAACAGCCCTAGATATTTTTAAGAAATACAAACCTAGAATTTTCTTGCCACAAAGAAGTTACACTGTTAATCAACTTCTCCATGACATTGGTCCAAATATCCAACTTTTTTGTTAGAAAAGCTTCCACATGTACTCATAGTTATAGTCCACTGACCACAGGAATTCTAGAGGTGCCATCAAGTTTTGATTTGAAAAAAAAAAAAGAAAATTTTTTGTTGTCTGTTTCCCAGGGTGAGCCAGAACAGTAAGCTGAACCTGATGACCAGTGAGAACCTGTCCATCTGTTTCTGGCCCACACTAATGAGACCAGACTTCACCACCATGGATGCCCTGACTGCCACCCGCACCTACCAGACAATCATCGAGAGCTTCATCCACCAGTGCGCGTTCTTCTTTTACAGTCAGCCCCTTGCCGACGGCCTCCCTGGCTCCCCCACCTCCACTCTCTCCGGGGGAGGAACATCAGCCTACTCTTGCATGGCTGGAGGCTATTCATCCTCGCCGACTCCGTCCCCAACCCCCTACGTGCTCCCTGCAACCCCTCCCGTCATTCCTCACTACGGTCCTCCTCTCCATCATCATCATCATCACCATCACCACCACCATCAGCACCAGTCCCCATCCCATTCCCCACCTCATACCCCCCAGTCCCCTATCCCAGCACTGCTGCCACCTTCCCTGCACCCCCATCACACTCCTACGGAACAACACACGCTGTGAACCAGGGATCAAGGGAACAAGGAAGAGGAAGGCGGATGACGAAGATCAGGGTGATTCAAGAGTTCAGAATAAGACATGTTGACGTTCGAAGAAGAGTTAAGAGAATCAGGAGACAGGAAGTGAAGTTGGGAGAGATTGATTGAGATGCAGTATGTACAGGTTTGGGAGAAGATGGGGGGGAGGGGGCATTTGGGATTCTGTTGCTTTTCAACACAACAGACATGAACTCAAGCCAGGAAGGAAAACAATGAAGAGCCTCTGAACTGGCAGGATGATATTTCTACCACCCCGACACTTTATCCCTTTGTCTCTCAGTCTCACTTCATCTAGACCTTCCCTCTTAGCCTTATAGTGAATCTACAAACACTAATGAGAAGTAAGATGTTGCCAGTAGTAATTAAAGGGACTCAGGGAGGGATTAATAAGTAAAGTATGTTGGGGGCTGTGAACTCTGTTACATTAAGATTGCTTCAGCTTACACTCAGCCACACACGCACTGGGCATATGCATCTAGTAGCCAGTGTGGCCTCCAGCAGCCATTCTCCTCAATCTCTTTTCTTCAAACTGTGCTGGGAAAATAGATGGCAAGTGCACGTGTTTAACCAAGCACCCCACCTGCTGCACCTACCTGGAGGCTGTGGCTCGGATGAAGCGGAGCAAAGAGGGAGTCCTGAAGGCGTTTGTTTATTTCACCACTGTACAGAGGACTTGTGCAAGAAACACGTGTTACTACTCACCCGACAGGATGTTTTGTCCCCGGCGACTCACAAATTCCTATCTGTCAGCCTCTTACATAGCCACACATACACACACAGAGACATCAGTTTTAGTGGTGGCAGTATGCCAAGCACAGAAAAAAAATCTTGAACGACTGGATCTGCTGGGCAGCAAATTTGGAGCAGAGGATGATGGGCACTGTGACACCCTTGGCATTCTAGGAACGCTCTTCCCAGTCCCCTGAACTTCATCCTTGTGCACACATGAAAATCAGCTTACAATGTGAATTTTTAAATCGGTCTAAATCTTGACTCTACATCCACATTCCCACCTTCCCACTGTGTTTTCATTGATCGTTTTGAGATGATTCCAGACCTTTCTGTCAATGAGTGTGAAAGTGTGATGCTGGCTGTCTCTGTCTGTGTGCACGTGTATCCATGTCTTTTTGTTTAACCTGAATTCCCCCCGTGTTTGACAGATAGTGGGGATAATTCTAGTGTTGGACCTTAACCTGTCATGTTGCATCTTTCACGCTGTGGTGGTTTTATAAGCAAGTTGGTGCTGCAGTTTTCATAGTAAGGACCTTGTTCAAAAAGCACTTTTCTGAGCACTTTGAAGGCACATTTTAAATTGGAGCTGCCATAAAGTGACAGCCACTTTACTGTCAGTCCACCCTGCTTTCTCTCTCTGGGAGCACACCACTGACATCTAGAGGAAGAAATGGGTATCACCTCGACTACTGCATGGGCGTAGCACCGCTTTCCTACTGTGGTTTTTGCAGTGTCTGATTCTCTTATAGGTGCAATTGTCAAGATTAACCTTCGTTGTACATCAGTTCAAATTAAGATGAGTATGCTAATATAGATAAAAGAACAAAAGCAGTTTTAACTAGAGTACAAATCACTTGAATGATGAAAATCCAGTTTGTATGTGGCAACATTGCAGTTGGCTGAATGAAATTGCCTCTCTGTCTTCAGTTGTTAGCTCTGCTTCCCAGACACCATATTTTATCAGTGAAACTTAGAGACTGAGGCGCAATGTAGAATTAAAGAGCAGAACTAAGAGCTGGAAGCAAGGCTACAGCTTTTATCCTTTTTATTTATTTATTTATTTTTTTTCATCCTTGGAAATAATTGGAAACCGCTGCTACAGGCCTCAGCAGTGGACACACTGTTATGTTTCTGGAATGGATTCTCAAACTTAGTCTTGGTTCACTCGAAATATAATGTGCTAGAGTGTAACAGCTACATCGAACCCCCCCCCCACGCTGTCACTGTTATGCCAACACATCCCCAAGTCACTCCCTGTCCAAAAGAGACAGTTGAGTCTGGGAGGGACAGCACAGAGAACAGACAGTCCATTCATCCATCTGCATGACTGGAGTGGAGCTTCACAAAATTCTTCAACCCATCCTGCTGTTACCGTAGAAACCAGCGAGATGCGGCTGGAGGAAAATTCTCTGAGCCGCGATCGAAGCGCGTTTGTGTGTTCATGCACGTTTCTCTGGGTTTGTGAGTTTGATGGAAATTCTGTCCATGTGAACTTGTGGCTCTTAACGTTGAGCAGGTGCGCCCCCTCCCATGTGAAAAACATCTCTGCACGTGTCTCCAGACTCGCTGCCCAAATGACGGGGAAAAAAAGAAGCAAATTTCAAGCAACCACTGAACCCTGAAGGAGATTTTTGTCGGTCCACACTCTCCATTTACCTTTTGTGTTGGAGTATATATATATGTGTGTGTGTGTGTGTGTGTGTGTGAGACACTGAGGGATTAAAAGTGTGTGTCTGAGCTAACCTGACCCAGGCTGTACTTGGCAGACAGCCAGACATCAGCATGATCCAAACAAACGTAAAACGAAGGAATGCAGCTCTCCTTGCGGTCATTGCCCCACTGTGTAACCCTGTTAGCTCGTCCAAATTACACACACTGATCCTCAGAGAGAGGGTGAGAGAGAAGGGGGGGTGGGTGGGGGGGACAGAAAGCAAACGGGTGAATGGAATCATTATTTGGGAGACGGAGGAAGGAGGGGTGACCGCTGGTACTTGTGTGTGTGAACGCCGGCCAGTGGCATTCCCTGTGTATATCAGTGTGTTAATACTGAAGTGACTGTGAGGCAGCCAAAGACTGTGGAGAAAAGGGTGTGAGGAAGAGATGGGGAGCAAAGTGACACTATAGGAGAATAGTTGAATTTAAAAATGTGACCTGGGTTCAGAGCTAAAAAATGTGGCTGCATTGCTTTTCTTTTCTTTTCTTCTTTTTCTTCTTTTTAATTTTTTTTTTTGCAACAATGAAGACAGATGTTTAAGTTAAATTCAGAAACAAGCCAACTATATTCAAATGGTTGTTTATTGGTATGATAGGGGTCTAACACTTTGCCCTTTAGTCAGTGGTAATAGAAAAATGTTTCTTATTTTTTAATAATTAAAAAAAAAAAGTGTTTTTTTTTAACAATTTCTTTGTGAGCAATTGAGAGAGCAGCCCAGTATAATGCATGATTTCTTCCCAACCAAGGAAGAGGGCTCTGACACTCTCACTATTTAAGAGATAATAATAATAATAAAAAAGAAATAACGGGGAGGGGAATAAAAACAATTAAAAAATATAAATAAATGAAGTACTGTAAAGTAAAATGATAAACATCAAACAAACTGTCATTTGCTGAGTATGGTAATTTGTCTCAATGGGAATGGTGTATACAGCAAGGCCTTATGTGATCTGTATCATAGTTAATAAATCAAGTCTTGTAAAACTCTTGTTTCTTGTCTCTTTGTAACAATGGAAAAGTGAAACAGCCGAATGAGTTTGATGAGAAAAGTCAATCCACATCCACAGAGGTTTCTGGCAGTGAATTGAATTTACACGAAACAAAATATGTAGGTTCCTGTAAGAGGTTGAAGACCCGAAGAATAGAATTTGAGTTAATTTACATTCAAATCTGTTACATACATGCTGTGTTAAATATTAATCGCATCATTAGAGAGCTTAACTGTCAATACATTTGCATTATAAATAGAAAAAAAAATTGTGTGTGTTTTGGATTAAAACTGGATAAACTTGTTAGATCAACACTGAAGCCCTCATAGCTGGATTAATGCCCCCTCAATGGGTCTAGCTGCTCCACCCAGAGCTCACAGCTCCATCTTTTTTGCATCTTTTTGTAAAAAGGGTGAAAGCACAAGTTTCCATTAATACAGCTGTTTGTTTTGTCAGACAGCTGAACACATAAGTTGTGACTGAATAGCAGTCCAATAAGACCACACAGCACTCTGATCAGATAAAATTGATATTTTTTGAAGTGCAGTGTCATTGAAAAGAAAAACGTACAAATTCAAATAACTTTTACATCTGTGTAGTTCATTTATCCATAGAGAATATTTTCTCACCCCATCCAGTGTTGGGGTGTGTAACATTATCCTCTTATTATCTCGATTCCTCTTCCATGCATATGTTCTGAGACAAAGTGGCCTGGAAGAGCTGTAACCGCGGCTCAACTTAAGTGTGCGTGTAAACTTAGTATTTAATAGTTGTTTTAACAGGTTGGTGTTGATACCTGCTAGGCATCCCTGCCTGATGAACCTCTGTTTGTGCCCATTATACCATCTGGGAACCATCCTTTGCTGGTATTTCACCCCTTAAATCACCAAAACATCTTTGGATGGTGGGGCAGCACTCAGAGATTTCTCCCCCAGCAGCTGGTACACAATACTCAGGTGAGTGCTACATAGCTTCTTGGCTTTTTTTTTGCAACCAGAGCCATAAGTTTCCCTTTTCTGCTTCTTTTGTGTGTTCTTTGAGAATATTCTTGGCTTTTTCCTGCCTTGAAGCCAATCGCCTTAAGGAAGTGTTGAGTAGAGCAACTCAAAGTCACGGCAGGTGACTTCCACTGGATAAATGGTTGGTTTCCAGCCCTTTTCTCTCTCTCTGCTGCTACGTTGGTATACCATAGTCTTTTCTTGTCGTTCGCTTTCTCAATGCTCTGTTCCCATGGAAGTATCACCAAGACACAACTCTTGATCTACAACCACAGATGGATGTCTAGTCTCGGTGTGGTGATTGCAAACATCACTGCTTACATCGACCAAGCACCAATTCAGTTCAGCTATATTTACAAAGTCATCTTAAAGCACTTTACATACAAATCAATTTGAGCCAATACATTGTCATTCAATCAGTATTCATACAAGGCAATTCATAAAAATGATAGTGTTAGTGTTATTTCTGTGGTTCTGAACTATAGAAATAACACTAACAATAGCCTAGTTAAGGAAACCAGTGGATTCCATTGAATCTTGTCTTCGTCCCTCTTTCCTGAGCATGCATGGAGCGGTGGGTGACAGTGGAAAGGAAATGCCTCCAACAGAACCTGACTCAGGGTTGGGGTGGAGAGGACAGGAAAGAGAGGTTAACAGGCAACACAACTTTTAGCGAGGAAGGACTTGCTGGGAGAGAAGAGGAGAAATTTAAGTTAAAAATGTCAAAACTGTCTTAAGTTTATACGTGGAAACTTAAGTGCAGAGAAATGAAAGGGATGTTGTCTGCAGCATCTCAGATTTTTTATATATTTATGTGGGTAATTTTAGCCATGAATGGTATCATTTATTGACTTAATTCATTTAGCAGAGGCTTACACTTAGTAGTTGATAAGTGAAAAGCTTCAGTCAGTGTTCAGTAGAATTCTGTATAATAAATCCTGACATGAGTTGTAAGTACTAAATCTATTCAAAAAGAGTCAAAGTAAAAGGTGAAAACACAATTTAAGGGGTGTTAAGAGAAGGTGTGTTCTCAGACGAGGTGAGTCCTCAGGGGATTGGTGAAGACAGAGAGGTGCTCCTGCTCTGATGGCGTGTCGTAGTTCCACTATTGTGGAATCGCACCTGAGAACAGTCTGAGATGAGGCTGCTTTATCTGTGGGGATGTCGGTGTTCGAAAATGTTCCTCATAGGATGGAAACCTTTTCATTCATTTCTTTATTGTGACTGATCCTAGGTCGTTTCTGTAACAACCCATCAACTATACTACATGCCATAGATATATTGATCTGTGTGAAATGTTCTGTATTAAACAAGTTGCATAAATACATTTGTTTCTATGTTATTGTCTAAAAAGCTTTAATCAACATGCAAACACAACCATACTGCAGTTGTCCTGCTTCACTCTGCCAAGGGACACCTAAGCCATTGGGGGGAGAGATGAGGTCAAAGCAACCTACAGGACCCTCCCAGGCCCTATGAGAGATGCCTCAGTGGGGCTCAGTCTGTGCCATTTCAGGGTGATGTAAGGACTCTGGTCCCAGAGAGGGCAGTGTGAAGGCCTCACTGCCATTTCATGCTGCCCTCATCTGACCTTTTCATGGAGTCAAACCAAAGAAAATCCATGTCCATGACCTTTGTGGCGCATCTCTCCATTCTGGCACAGGAAGAAAAAAAAGAGCAGCTGATTGGGGATGAAAAGGGCAGGCCTGTGTGCACACAAGAACATGACCCTTGAACTCTAACCTTTAAGAAGTACCACAGGGAGAGAGCGGCGTGGGCTTTGATTGGAAGTCAAACATGGGGATCGTCAACGCCGCTTGACAAGCAAACGTGGCACGATTAGTGAAGTATTTGGGGCATTTGCATAGTTTTAAAATGTGGCACTTAGTCTAATACAACTATAGAGCTCCACGGTGTTCCTGAAGCAGTTCAATTAAAACACACTGATCTATTTTATTGTAGTTTATTCTATTGGAAACCTTTTCCCTTCTTACATTTCCATGCTTTTTCTTGTGCATACACAAACCCACCACTAGGAGGCTGACTTGTCTCACGCTAACAAAGCAGCTGTGCTGTTATTTCAGAGAGGGAAGCAAACGCCGAGCTAGGACCTAATTGATCGGGTCAAGGCTGGGATGTCAGCGGTGAGACGCTTTAATCCCGCGCTCACGGTGAGATGAACGCGAAAGACGAGCATCTGAAGACGTTTCTCACTGATGTTGAGCTCCACTTCCCCTCTCACAGTTTGAAGTCAGAGGAGGAAATGGGTTTGACTAAACTCCAGAGATAATGTGCGTAGGGGGAGTGCTCAGCAAAGTAAGCCTCAGAATAAAGACAAAGAAGTTAATTTCAAGTCATTGTTGGTCTCGTATGAAAGGGATGCTTCTGTAGCAGGCATATAGCGTTAACGTCCTGAGAGACAGCAAAGAGAAGGAAGAAGGAGACATATATGAAGAGAAAGAGACTGGTCTTATGATGAGTCGAGGCACGTATCTCCGCTCAAGCGTGTCTTTCTGGGCTTGGAGCGCGCAGCTGCTGCGGCGGGTATTGAATTCAGATGCGACCTGTCTCTCCGCTCCGGTCGCTACAGGTGGAAATGCTCTTATCAATACAAACTGTCCGAGCCTGACTCCGAGCCGATCCGTCTCATTGATGATTTTAGGTGTTCTTGCCCTCAGTCTCCTCCCCGAGGAGCCCAATTGATTAATGTCTGGGTCACAGTGGTATTTCCATATTGATACCTCGATTGATGACGGCGTTTCAGCAACCAAGTCATATTGACCAGCTCGAAAGTGATAGTGTTTCAAAGTGTTTGGCGGATGTATTTCAGCATTAATGGGGTTAGATGAGGGTGCTGGAAAGATCAGGACATATGTGCAGATACATTTTATGCATTTAAATCAGACATCCTGAATAAGTCTAAATTCATAATCATAACACAGGCTTTTCTTATTGACTTATTTTCCATATAACCTTTAATTACTGCAGAGTATGTCTAAACAGTTGGGAAATGATGGAGAGATTGTGTTTTGTGGCACTTTTATTATTTCTACAATCTTCTGAATAATTAGACTGAATTGTTAAAGGATTAACAATATATTAAGGAATAAATAAGACTGAAATTTACACAATCAGGCTGTTTATAAAGTTTATAAATGACAACAGTTCCCCAAAATGTTCCTGATACAAGGTGAAAAAAAATACGTTTTATTTATTTTTTTAAAAATTTGGCTTAGCTTAGCCTTCTGAGTTAGCTTGAGCTGGATTCATCAATAAATAATGGTTCACTTTATAAAAGGGACTGTTTCTGATTTCATTCCCACTATGGTGGGGATAAGGCAAGGCAAGTTTATTTGTAACCTATAGCACATTTCATGCACAAGGCAATTCAAATTGCTTTACATAAAACATTAAAAGCATTACAGCGGGGTGCAGAGTAAGCATCAAAAAGTACATTAAAAACAAACTTATAAAAGAAATAAAGACAAAAAAAAGCAAAAATAAAATACGATAAAATGCAAGAAATAAAAGTTCAAATATGAGGATAAGAGAGTCCTCAGAGTATAAGTATTAGAAAAAGGTATAAAAACAATTTCAAAGACATCTTGATGTCATCAAGATGCTTCACATTCGTAAAACTATAAAGATCCGGGATGTGGCATTAAGGAATTACACCGTGCTACAAACTTGGTTTGAGGTTAAGGTTTTGTGTCTGTCATCAGGGCAGTGAGCCAAAGCACACATCTGACAGTGAAAAACAATAGCTGAAAAGATTGGACTGTTTTAAGCTGGCTGAGGGTGAGCTGGAAGCGTTGGCAAAGAGCTGAAATCTTCAGATGCAAACTGTGCTGCTGCAGATTTAAAAGAGTTTGGAAGAGAAGTAGTGGAGGAGTGACTGACATTACCAGCAGCTTCTAGGTGGCTGCAAGAAATGTTTAGTGGCAGTCGTGGCCAATTTTGTCATTATGTGTCAAAAATGGGTTTGATTATGCATTATGTATTTAACAACTTCTTCACATTTATCACATTAAAATGCCTTAAAAATGTCCTCAGATGTCAGGTCACCTTAGAGTACCTACAAATAAAAGGCTTTCCTTTCTACAAAATAATACAAAATTCACAAACAGCAATATAATAAATGAGTTAGAATCAAGATGAGGCAGCTTACAAAGCTTCAAATAAACCAACTCATTTGTTCCCATCAAGCAGTTTAATCTAGAAAAAACTACAGTTACAGGATTTAGAGAGAACTTAAGAACACGAATAAAAAACTTATATGGCATGATGAACTAGCAAATAAAGTACATTAAAAAACGATGTCATCAAGTTTTTAGATGATATGATTGTAAGCTTTCTCCACAAGGAAAGAACCATAATCAGGTAAAACCCTGAACATTTCATTATAAATGACGTTGAAATAATATGAGCTCTTTCAAAGTCGTTTTGGGCAAACACTGAAGACTCTCATCGCCTCTTTTTCTCTGGATACATTAATGCTAATGCTGAAATTTAGTACAGTAAAGCAAGGTGCTATTTACACACAAGCTCTTAAGCTATTAGCAATCTTTAGAGTCTCATCTCTAAACTGTTGTCTAATCAATGGTAGTTGTGTTGCTTATATGTTTCTATGATCAATCTTTTATGTTTAATGCACATGCGGCCAACATGTTGGACTTGTTCTGCTTGTTGTGGAGATTACTTTGGAGGCAGATCGCATTGTGTGGAGACAATAGTCAGTGAGGGAAAATAATGAAGTGCAGGGCAGAACTGGTGCCAGTTTACAGTTGTAGGGATGGTGGTCAGAGTGGACACTCATCCTTCAGGTCCTTGTGACCTGAGGTATCAAAAACCTGGATGTATATCTGCTGATTACATCTCCTGAAGAGAAAAAAATGCAAATAATAAATGTATGAGCAACGTGCTTGTTTTTTTGCTTGATTAATTATGCCGTTTAATTCCAGATCCACCACGCCGCTCCTCCGTATAATTTCCCAGTGGTCTTGACTGTTTCTTCTCTCATATGCGCTGTCTTTTTTTTTTCCTCATTGGAAAATGAATCATGGATCCAACCGTCTGTACCCGGGGGAAAGCGGCGAGCTGGCGAATGGGCTGACCAATCATGAGCATCAGAGGCAGACACACAGACAGCCTTTTGTTGTGCACTGCTCTCATCAAGTTAGAAGACAACTAGTGATTTGGCCTGAAGAAAATTAAAAGATTGAGTGTCAGGAGAGAAAATAACCAACTTCATCTGTGTTTGCCTGGTCTTTTTAAGTTTAGTTTTTTTTTTGTTATTGTTATGTTGAATCTTGTCCTTCCTCCTCTGTGATCTCCAGCTTATCAGGCTGGCCAGTGTGTGTTTATCTGAGTGGGTGGCAGACTTTCAGTGCCATTCATAATGTGGACTGGGACCCTGACTGCTCCTCTATTCCCAGCCTGGCCAACCCTCTCTCAGCCTCTTGACAGTTCCAGGTTAGCCCTCTTTCCCAGCTTCCCTAGCCCTCCTCTTCTCTTCCCTCCAGCTTTCCTTTCCAACTCTCCCAGGGGCCCCACTGAGAATACTGCTCAGATCCAGGCCTCTGAGCCCCAAAGCCGGTCCTAATCCTCTTCATCGATCGTCCTGAGAATTTCCTCCCCAGCACAGCAGGCCCAGCTCCCTGGTGCTCACACTCCTCGACCCTGAACAGTTAGCACTTCTCTCTTAGACAGACATAGAAAATGGGACCGTGGCACAAAACCGGTCTCCTTAACAGATGGATCTTGTTGATGTGATGTGTGTTATTAGGTGGTTATGGCAGGCTGCATGTTGCGACTGAGAGCACTGGTGTTGCTGCCTCTCCTAATTCAGTTAGACTCCGCTGTGATCGGCTCAATGAAGTCTAAATATTTATAAAAGAGCTTTCTATACTGTAGTTTACTAACTCAAGAGGAAGTCAGAATAAATCGATTTGAATCTCTTTGTTACTATTTTTCCAGTACAGTAATTTTCAATTAGGAATGCACTATGAGGTACATCTGGGTGGGTGCAGTTGGAAAGACTGTAAAGTACTTGTACAGATTAATAAAGGAAAAAATGGGGTTCTGCAAGGAAGTGCTGAAGTATGTGCATTTAGGATAGACGATTGAAAGCTTAAGGATAAATGGTTTAATAGCAAAGAGTCGTGGGAAAATGGTTACAAGTAGAACACGGGCTCTATTTTCCATCTTTTATGGTCTAAATGGGTAATAGTGGCAATAGTTTTTGGAATTGATCCAGTTCTGGGGGAGACTGCTATAATTGGCAACGGCAAAATGACTACAGTCTAATCCACGTGGTGATTGTTCTCATCAAGGTAAAAGTGCTTTTGCAGATATCTTTCCCTATTTCTGTGTGCACTGCCAAGAAAATAAGTTAAGTTAAAATGACTTTCAATCCATCTGGAACAGCATTTTTCTTTCGGAAAAGGCACTTTGGTGTATGATTTCTTTTCCTATTTGACTGGCAGTAGTCATAATAGTTGAAATGTTCACAGCGAACCAGCCCTGCCTCATGATAAGTTGTGAAATAGTAACTGTATTTTTGCAGATGGATTGAATGAATTTTGGGTGAAGTGGATGAATTGTACATTTTTTGTGGAACCCAGGACAATTTTCAAAGTTATATATCTCTGAGCTAAATTTTATGTTGTTTTCAGAGGGGGAGGGATTCTTCACCTGGTAGGCTGGAAAAAGGAGATTTTAACATTAGTTAGTGTGAAAAAAACTATTTTGTACAAAAAGACACATTGTTTATTGAATCATATGTTTGTACTGAATGCCTAAACCTGACTGTAGGATTGTGTTATGTTGCATACGTGCACAAAAACTATTTCTTATGCACCCATGCATGCATAGTTGTTCTTATTAAAATATTTGCATACAGGACGGAATTCTACACTGAAAGGGGGATACAGTCCTTGAGGACAAGGAATCAAGTTAGCAAGTTGGCTACAAGAAATACCTTTGTATATGTTTATTTGCACCAAGTAAAAATTTATTTTAAAGTGTAAAAAGTAAAGGGTTAAAGTGAAAACGACCACAAGCTTCTTGGATGACAGTAATTTCAAACCAGATGTTTATTATGTTTTATTTCAAGTTGTATTTTTGTACTTACATTCAGTTAAGAGACAGAGGTCAGGGGTTAGAGTTCCTGTTTGGGTACAATAGGGATAGAGGGGGAAATGGGGGAAATTTCTTGGGGGGTAGTTGCATTTTTGTTTGTGTGTGCATATGTGCATGTGTGACTGTGTGAAAGAGAAACTAGAATATTTCCAAATTGTTCAGTTGTAGACTTTGTTGTGTGAAGGATTGTTTTATCCTAATATGCATACATTGTGTTTATGATGTAAAGCACTTTGTGTTGCTTTGTGGTATGAAAAGTGCTTTATAAATACGATCTGATTTGATTTAAATTTGCATATTTCAACTGCCACATCTTTTTTCAACCTGTCTTTCACTTCATGTAGCAACTGTTTCCATGTAAAAAAGATTGATTGAAGAGGCAGTGGCTCTTGGATTATATTGCAGCCATTTTGTGTTTTTTTGTCAAAGCAAATGTGTTCAATTTTGTACTGAATCCAAATATGTTTCTGTCTATCAATCATTAAGACACTGCAAGATGGAAAAATAGCACCCAGGCTTAGAAATACTAGAAATTTCTTTTAATTACTTTAAAAGTGACTGGCAATAATAAAAGTAGTGGATAAATGGTCTGTCCAGTATTTCCAAAAGACACTGTGATATGACTACAAATTTAACAGACAGTTTAATTTAAAAAAAAAAAGTGTGATTGGAGGCTTCAGACCTTCTCTGTAAGGGTGGAGGGGTTATGTCACATAAAGCAGTTGAAAAACTGCTGCACTAATGTGTACAACTCCAGAGAAGTTTCAAATATGCATTAACTGCTGGAAACTGAAACGCACTGAAAAAAATCAAAAACATGGCGCTCTTGGCATCAGGATGGGATGTATTTCCATCCATAATGCTGATGAAGATGGAGCAATGGAATGTGATGCTATACGGCTCTGCTGGAAGATGAGAAAGCATCATTACGACAGTGCTCCTGGGAAAGCTCCCAACCAACAGCCTATCCTGCACAACATACTTGTTCATTATTTATTTACAGAGCAAGCTTTCCCCCGACTCTGCTGTGTGTGTTTTGCTGCAAGTGTAGAGGTTTTGAAGAGGCATTTTTCCATGTTTTTGTCTACTTGAACAAGACCAGCGAGGGTATGTATCTAGTGGAACAGCAGGTGATTAAGCCTCATAGTTTATTAACATGACTTCAAGTGGTTGCCATGCTAACTTCATCCCCGTCATGAATGAGAATGAAATCAGGAACATTTGGACATGTCTGAATGCGGCTGGATGGGCCAGTTAAAATATGTGTCTATACTGGCATTTAACAGACAGTGCAGATGGTAATGCATCAACACTGTTTTAGACCAGGCTTGCTGCCACAGTTATAAATCAGCCCCATGAGATGTACTTGGCGATATCTGTTTGCGGTCATTTCGGGGTAAATATATTTGATGGAATTGGGATTTGGTGCAGTATCAAAATATTGCTGCATCTTTAATCTGTATTTGGATTTTATTGATAAAGATAAACCTTACACTTACCTCTACCCTCTCGACCATCTTCTCAAGGCTTCCTTTGCCTTTCATTTTCAGTTTTTTTTTCTGCCTGGGCTGACCACACACCCTTATCCTTTACACACACATCCATTTTTGCAACATTTCTCTCCATTTCCTCACTCCCTGCCCTCCATACTTGAGTGCACCGCTCGTTCCTCTTATACCTTTCCTTTTCTGCTCTTTCCTCATGCCTGTTTCCTTCTCCCTCTCACTTTCTCTCTTAATTCCCATTTTTACCCTTGCTCTCCTCTTATCCGCTCCCTCCCTCTCTCTCTTTCTCTCCACTCTCCCTCTTTCTCTTTATTAATTTATTGGGTTGTTATTCTCCTTGCCTGGCTCGGCTAATGAAGGCAGGATGCAGATGAGGGCGAAGGTCATCTCCGTAGCGATCGACCCCACCGCCCTGCAGCATGGCACTCTGACTGGCACAGGTCAGTGGCAGCTGTCAATCAAAACACACACGCGCACATTCATGTGCACACATGTACTCTCGCAGTCATGAGATAAAAACTAAAAAATTAATTTGCAAAGAAATTAACATTTTTTAATTAGCTCTGTAAATTAAGATGCTTTGAAATGATCATTTGAAAACTGCTGAGTAGAGAAATGCTAAAACTTTGTGACATGCTGAAATAAAGCAATGTTTTCATCTTGGTCAGAGGTGTGCTGTCCTTGGTCATTTGTAACATGCACATGAAAAGATCCAGAATTTCACAAAGAAAAAAAGACTTGGATTTGTGATAAAGTCAGTGTGCTATAGTACAATAATGCAAAATAATGGATTTTTCAATCTGCAGGAGAGACATCATTCTGTTATTTAGTCATTGGTCACTTACTTAATGCTTCTCTCTCACTCATTAAGATACACCCACAACAGTGATTCAAACACTCAGCGCCACACAAGGATAACCATTTGATCAGATATCATATCAGTGCAAGAGGTCAGAGTTTTCCTGGCAAGACATAAAGGTTGTATTAAACATTTCTGTGGTTGATGGAAGCAGTTAAGAATAACTCTCTTCTGTATGTTTGGCTTGTAGAACAGATCATTTCCTGCTCAACCGTTTGATAGATCTAATATTTATCACTATGACTCCTTAAAAATTTGCATAAGTAGAGCCTACCCCTACATCTTTAGGTATACAAGCCTTATGCCATTGAAAAGAAAATGAAAAGAAAAAAACTTTTCCTGAGCTTTCTACCTCAGTGCAAATAGATACTGGATTTTTACTTGCAAAGGTTTTATTGCACTTACAGTGTTAACCATTGATGTTGTGAACCTCAAAAAAACAAAAAAGGGCATTGTCATTCATTTCACATCTCTAGTTCTTACTCTTACTATGTGATTATTTCAATGGCTGAGAGGAAAGACTTCAAACATGATGGAAAATGTTCTGCACTAATTATTCTTTTGGTGTTTATTTGGCTTTAAGAAAAAAATCATGCTTTTGCAAGGAGAAGGGAAGACTGTGAGACTGTGAGGTAGGGACTTTTGGACAGTGCAGATAACAGTCTGTTAAAAACGTGATTTATAGGATTACTTAACAAGCAGATCATAAGCCTAATTAAGACCCACCCCTAGTTGTGTGCGCCTCCCGTTAATGCGACTGCATCCATTAAAGACTTGTGATGTGTTAGGCAATATGCCCATTTTATCAGGTTCAAATTACAACCCCAATTCCAGAAATGTTGGAACGTTTTTTTTTTTCCTAATTTGAACAAAATGAAAACCAAAAAAACCTTCAGATCACACGAGCCAATAATTTATTCACAACAGAAAATACATAACATAACAAATGTTTAAACTGAGAAATTTTATGATTTATGTATAAAATGAGCTCATGTCAAATATGACGCTTGCTACAGGCTTCAAAATAGTTTGCACAGGGGCAACAAATGAATGAAAAATTAATAAAGTAAAAAAAAAAGATTCAGCTGGGAGAACATTGAGCAAGTAATTGTGTTAATTGATATCAGGTCTGTAACATGATTAGTTATAAAAAGGATGTCCTGGAGAGGCAGAGCTGCCCAGAAATAAAGATGCTCGGAGGATCTCTAATTTGTGAAAATGTGCATAAAAAGATTGTGGAATACTCTAAAAACTTTTCTTCCTCAACACCAAATTGCAAATGCTTTGCAACTCTCATCTACAGTGCATAACATCATCACAATCAGATGGAGATGTCTCTGCGTAAGGGACAAGGCTGAAGACCTTTATTGGATGCCCGTGGTCTTCGGGCCCTCAGACGACACTGCATTACTCATCTGAACGATTGTGTCACTGACATTACTCAATGGGCCCAGGAATACTTCCAGAAACACTGTGGGTTAATACAATCCTCCGTGCTGTCATAAATTAACCTTGTCCAGAAATGCTGTCGTGTCCTGTGGGCCAAGACTCATCTGAAATGGACTGTTTCAGAGTGTTTCAGTATACGGACAAGTCCAAATATGACATTCTTGCTTGTAATTACGGACGCAGCATCTTCCGGTCTAAAGAGGAGGGAGACATTCCAGCGTGTTATCAGTGCTCAGTTCAAAAACCTGCATCTCTCATGGTATGGGGTACTTAGGTGCATACGGTATGGGCAGCTTGCATGTTTTGGAAGAAACTATAAATTCTGAAAAGCATATAAAGGTTTTAGAGGAACATCTGCTCCCATCTAGACAATGTCTATTTCAGATAAGGCCTTGTGTATTTCATCAGGACAATGCTAATCCACATGCTGCAGCTATTACAACAGCATGACTTCACAAGAGAAGAGTCCGGGTGCTGTACTGGCATACCTAAAGTCCAGATCTTCTACCTGTAGAGAACATTCGGTGCATCATTCATCAAAAAAATACATCAAAGACGACCACAAACTCTTCAGCAGCTGGAAACCTTTATCAGACAAAAATGGAACCAAATTCCGATACAAAAACTTTAGGAACTCATAACCTCAATACCCAGACGTTTTCAAACTGTTCTGAAAAGAAGAGGAGATGCTACACCATAAACATGCCCGGTGCCAACTATTTTGAGACCTGCAGCAAGCATCACATTTGACAAAAGCTCATTATGTGTGTATATAATACAATTATTCAGTTTAGACATCTGTTATGCATGTTCTGTTGTGAATAAAATATTAGCTTGTGGGATTTGAAGGTATTTTAGTTTAAAATTTTAAAAACAAAACATTCCAACATTTCTGGAATTCAGGTTGTAGTAGTTTTACAACATTACACTGGAGAGAGGACAGAGGGATTCATTGGCTTTGAGAAAGCAAGATTACAAGTGTATTGACATCAAGATCAATATTTATTTGAGTCTGAAAGCATGTCAAAGTAGACAAATAATTAATCTACACACAAAACTTACTATGAAGCTTAATTTTGTCGCTATTCTGTTTTGAATCAAACTGAAATATTTTCACAAACTTCTGAATGGATAATTATAATTTTCTGTGCAGGAATTTTTGAGACCCTCAGATAAATCTTAATGACACTGGAGTTATTCAGAGTATTCCTTTATCGCCAAAGTGAAATATCTCAACAACTTTCTGATGGGTTCTTATTTTCTTTGACTCCCACTTATGTATCCCTGAGGATAAAATGCAATCACTTTAATCTTCTGACTTTCATCAAGTCAAAATTTCAGTTTGTTCCATAATTTGGTTTACAACTAATTACATGCAAAACTAATGACATTCCCTTCTGCCTCAGCTGTACTTTGATGCCAAATAGCAAACAGTGGCAAGCAAGCATGCTAAGTTAATGCCTTTAATGCCTGTCTAGAGCTGTTTGTCAGTGGTGATTGCTATTCCAGCTGTTGAAGGTCTACAGCTTTGGATCCATAGACTTTGCTATATGCTCTCATGTCACACTCTTTTGCATATTCCCTCTGATGTTCAGTGTAGACTGTCTTTGTAATGAAGCTTATTTTGCTTCTGATGATATGGGAAGTCCACATCTAAGGGGTGACCATGCTCGCTTGTCTGCAGCCGGTTGGGACTTCTCTGTCACGAATACCGTTTGATGCCCAGGAATCTCCTGAGGCCTTTGGTGTGTAAGGTTGGCGGTTTGTTAAGGTTGGTAGAACGCAGCTCAGATAGACCCTCAGTTATAGGTGCTGTACTATGATGACATCCAGACACCGTTCATCTTTCCTTTATTGTGCTCACGATGGATGTGACTTTCTTTGCTTCCGTGTTGTCTGACCGCACAGCCCAGAGACATTCTGTGAAATTGTTTGAGCAGGTAAATCCTCTCCCTCCACTGTGACTGAGGCAGGGTGTTTGACATTGAGGGTCATAACCTCAGTTTTGGTCCAGTTGATTCTTGCTCCCACCTCCTGTATTGTTAAGCCGATCTGCTTTCTCTCCTACATGTAACATGGAGTGGATGTGTGAGAACAAGCCAAGGTCATGAGAAAAATCTAATCTGCTAGTGTTGCGAAGACAGACCATCTGATGCTCCTTGATTTGTTACAGCACAACCCATTTGATGACAAGGTTAAAAAGTACAGCGGACATCACACATCCTTGCCTTAACCCTGTGCTCTCTGCAAAGCAAATGTCGCTGTTCCCTAGGTAGCACATGAGGTTAGCAAGAAAGCTCTTGATGATCAAAGTAATTTCTGTCAGTATTCTGTACACTCAGAATGCACCGAAGGCTATCCCTGTGGATGCTGTCAAATATCTTTGATGAACACCTGCCTATGCTTTTTTGTGCTCTGCTCAATTTTGTTGCACACAGTGAAGATGTGGTCTGCACATTATCTTTTGTTAAAACCAAGCTGCACCTTTCTCACCTGTGCGTCCACTGTTTCCGAGATCAGCTAACCGATGGTAGCCAGGATCTTACTTGGTGCTAATAGGAGTGTTATGCTCCTACACTTGTAATTATGAGCTTCTTTAGAGATTTGCTACAATCAGGTGATGAGTGCTTCCAACTTCAGCATCTCTCCTTGTTCTGTTGCATCCCCACCTGCTGTTGGCAATCAGTTGCTTGATCTATTTCCTGGACCAGCCCCTGGGTGTGCTTCATGTGGACTTACTGTGTGAAGCTGCAACTGGTGCCATATCTGTACTGCCCGTGTGTTGTTGTTTATTTTCTTTGCATTCATTTCAGGTCTGGTCAGCTGGTCTTAAGTCAGCTTGAAGATGTTCATAAAACACACAAGTACTTTTATGATTCTAATTTATTGGAGCATAACACTATATTACTGCCAGACCTGTCCCTGTTTTGGAGATAATGGATTGTTTGCCCTGATGTGGACCTGCATAAGATGATGCCTGTTGCAGCGGCTCTAGTCATACCACATCTTTGTTTCTTTGCAAACACTGATATTTGGAACTTTTCCATGACAGTTTCAATGATGTGTTCCCGTAACGATATCTGCCCCTACGCCTGGTACTTTTTAATATGTTATTATAAGTTGCCATGACAACAAAAAGGTTGTTTTAATTTGAGAGCAGCTGACTGACCTTTTGAAAGTCTGAGTAAGGTCAGGAATTAGACCCCAAATCCAAACAAGTTGAAGAGGAGACATCTAGGATGGTGGGCAGAAGAAAAAAGATTTCAACCAAACTTTTTCTCTGCCACACTTCCAACTTTCCAATAGTTTGCCAACTTATTTTTATTTTCATTTTGTTATGCATTTTTCCTCGTTAACGTATACGGCAGCAAGGTAATTTCCCCTTGGGAATTAAAGTATTATTCAGTTCAATTCATTAAATTCAAAATGCTCTCACTGACTCATACAGTATTAAGTATTAAGCCTCTTCCTGGCTGTAAGTTAAACCAATTTAAAATCTCATACAATGTCCACTATATCCCACTATACTTTTCAGGTCTTAGGTTTTGTGCTTTGTCATTTTCAAACAGTTAGCATGTCACCCTGGGCGTTTAGCTCTAAGCATCATTGTGCCCTAACATGTATTCTTTTATTTACACCTTATATGGGACACTGAAATATGTCCCCACATAGACACACAAAATGCTCTCAAGTAGTCTTTCATTTACCACATTAACCCATACATTTGCACTTCCACAGTTGTAGACCTGTGTTAGTGTCTTATCTCTGTCTTGTCGCTCACTGGCCTTGACACAGTAAAGACCTTTAGACTATTCTGCTTTGCATCTTGAATCTCAGCACTTGTAGCCTTAACAACCCCCTGCTCTTCATCACAGCATGTCAGGGGATTGTTTGTGTGTGTGTGTGTGTGTATGTTTGTAGATGCACTCTGTGTTGAGACATCTTGCATGCATGTCGATTTTGTTCACTGTTATTGTGGTGGGTTTATTTGTCTGCTCAGCCATGTTCTTGAGTATGTTCACCTGCAACTAGGTGTTTGTGAGTGTGTCTGAGCACACAGCAGTCACACACACACACCCACAAACACATACACATATCTCTATTAGCAGTATAGTAGTGTTAACAGTGTTATGCCATGCGTGAACCTCCCCACCTTTCCCTCATATCTATGCAAAGCTGAGGTCCTGTCAATCAGTCACCTTGGTGACATGGAGCCCCACCTCCCCAATTAGAGCTGACAGGGCAGGATTAGGAGGGGGGCGGGCCCCCTCCGACCTGCCTACGTGTCAATCACGCGCCGGGCATCCACACGCCTGTTTACTGTCAGATCCCATCTCCGTCTGTCAGACTGCACGGTAACCGTCGCCGAGGGAGGGGAGGAGGAGGGTGGTGGGAGACAGAGAGGGAGAGGAGGAGGAGATCTGATCAGAATTAACGATGCTTCTCCCCACAGACCGGCCTTGCTTTTAATTCATGAAAGGGATGAGAGGAAAGTGGGAAGAGAGAGGGAGTGATAGAGGGTGGAGAGCATTTAAAACCCAGAGCAGGGCCTTCTTTAGAAGTTTTCAGAGTGATGTTTCTTCTCTCCCTGACAATCACTTTTCTCCTGCAAACTTTCTCTCCCGTCTTTCTCTCAAACTCGGACTCCTTTCAAAGGTGTGCTTTGTGCTACCTTATCATCAACCCTTTTCTTCCCTGAAACAGTTTCTTAATTTCACAAATATGCATTTGTATATTTAGAGTTTAGAGTGTTAAGGTCAATTCATTTAGTTCTGCTCATGCTCATGCAAATGTGTGTCTCTGTTTCAGTAGGTGTCTGGGGGTTAAGGTCCTGTCTACACGCCTACAGTGTGTGAATACATAATGCTGTTCGCTACTTAAACTGTGCGCGCCAAAGCAGTGTCATACGTTCACACAATGCTAATAGGTGTGTGTTTATGTGTAGCCTTGGCTGTGTGGTCATTGCATTGTGTGCATTTCTTCTTTTCCAGGGTCCCTAGTGGTGGCCAAACTTTGACCTTGGTGCCCTCCCTCTAATCCTTTAGCAAATGAGGGCTGTGTGGGACTGAAGGGGGTGTTTGGGTGTCTGCGTCAAGCCACAGTTTTAGGATTAGAGGACCAGAGTGAAGGTCTAAGGGTTATGAGGGATGAAGAAGAGGCAAACAAAAGATTGTAGGGGAGGAAAAGGAGGGATATTGTCAGCATTGTGTCGGTCACCAGTGGTCTCATTACCTCGGTGAAAGAGGTTGTCTTTTTTTTTTTTAGTTCCTTTGTCTTTGTTTGATTTTTAGCTTGCAGGATCAAAATGTATATACACACCATGGTCCAAAGAATGTTTAAATTTTTGTGAGTAGTTTGTGCCAATTTGTGTTTATTTCAACTTTTCACTCATATTTACAATGAAAAAGCTAAAGTTTTATTTGGGTCTTGCTTAATTTCATTTTAATGAATTAATTAGCTATACATTGTTTAGTTTTTTTCTGTCATGTTTCATGTATTGCCAAATTTAGATACAATATGCATTTAAATAACAAATCATCTCTAAGGAATGCTGCAAGAATAATGATTGCATGGGAATTTAATTTTTTTTTGTTATTTTCTTAAATTGTGCTTTTGATTAGCCATGATCCACTTGTCGTGAGTGTAATTTTTTGCAAATGTCATCTTGTAAAAAGTTTAGTTTTACCAAGGATTTATAGAGAATATAACCTCCAAGAATGTTACAGACCTATACGATATGTATTTTTTCTATTACCAAACTCAGATGTGCTTTTAAAACTTGATTATTCAAAAACAATTAATACAATTGAGAGTGCAAATATGGCAGAGATTGCTTCTTTCGAGCTTCTGGACTGTTTCATAAATATATAATTTACATTGTGTCATGACTGAATTAATGAATGTCAGTTTTTTCTGCATAAACAGTTTGTCAGCTATCATGCAATAGGCTGTTGACAGGTATGCATGTACTGTGTCATTTCTGCTGATACTTGAGCGTTCTCTGTATTTGTTGCTACCAGACATATGTGGGTTGAACATGTTTGTGTTTTGTGTGTGTTTGCATTAGTGATGCGTTGCAGGGCTGTGTCAGAAACGCAGCTCAGGTGTCTGTTGGTGTTTGTTGGACGACCTCGCTGCAGGGAACAGGCTATCAGGCTGAGAGGGAGGCTATCATGTTAATTACTTTACACACACCCTGCCAGCCAAGCGTGCAACGTAACTGCTGAGCTCGCTCACACACACACACTGGCACATGCAACTTAGCACACGCCCTTTCAAATACACACACTAATGCACACCACATCATCCGTCTTTCTTTCATTTTGTCGTTTCTCTGTCTTCCCACTCTTGTTGTTTGAAGGCCTTGGACATCAATTCCCTTTTGCTTTCAAGAAAGATTGTTTTATATTCTAATCAATTCAACTCTGTCCTGTTAAATTAATTGACATTCATTCAATGATTTTAAATTCCTCAGAGACCGTTCTTTCGTTTCAAGCTGTCAGTGAGCTGGAAGTGAGATCGGACTAAATGTTTTGTCATCTCACACTCCAGGGTAAGCTGCTCCAAAGTGTGAGCGCCTGAGGTCAACTTAACCTCCTCGCAGTCTTGTCTCTCATTCTCTGCAGAGCTCATGATGGAGGGGAAAGAGGGGGGGGGGGGCATTACAGGCTCATGATCAGAAACTTGGGTGAAGTGCATTCTTCTGTGGCAGCCTTCATATATCTCCTTGGGACCATTTTTTTCATGTCATGTCAGGGGTTTGAAAGGAGGAGTCCAGCGCTCTCAGGCCTGGGATACAGAAGAGTGGTATTGGCTGGGGCAGGTTGATGCCTTTAGTTAAATGATGCTGGCACGCAGAGGGATTGCTTTGGGAAGTTGTCATCCATCATGATTTTTAGAATGACTCTAAGCAGCGCTCTGCTTTTGGGGTTATGGTCAGGGAGCCATGATTGATGTGAAGTGGATGTGTGCATTGGAGGGAGGTGTGAGAAGAGACTGTGTGCTTGTTTGTTGAAAATAAGTAATGATTGGCCTGCAGTGAAGACTCTTCCTCTAGAGGAGTTTGTTAAATTTTCCCTCTGATCTTTGTTGTGGAAGCTAACGGGAGAGATACTGATTAAAGATCAGATGATACTAATGATCAGTGTAAATTTTGTGAATCCTACCATGTGGCAAAATGTCTATACCTAATCTTTAAAAGAGCTTTTTCTTGCATGTGTATACGTAATTAAACAACTGAGCCTCTATGCATGTGCTTGGATGCACCCTTGTGTTTGTTATT
Organism: Leptatherina wallacei; assembly: GCA_028567055.1. Classification (NCBI taxonomy): domain Eukaryota; kingdom Metazoa; phylum Chordata; class Actinopteri; order Atheriniformes; family Atherinidae; genus Leptatherina; species Leptatherina wallacei. Next base: position 16,686,715 of record JAOXYM010000009.1, read on the forward strand.
GTATTTCTTTAAGCTAAAGCATTTTGTCTGTCTTTGCCTCACTACTGCTTCCCCTTTTCAGGCACAGTTAATTCTTCAATTAGTTTGATCCCAATATGCAGCAGAGATCATGAGGAAGGCCCTGCCAATCGATGTCGTACGACAGGGGATGACTGCTGTAGTCTTTTCTTAGTACAGGAGGTTGGAAGGGAGTCTGGAGTTAAAGGTGGAGGTTTAGAGGAGAAGACAGAAAAGGGAAGGAAGGGATGAAGCAAGAAATAGAGATGAAAAGATGGTTAGAACAAAGCATTCAAGTCCTGTAAGTGGGTGGAGGTGAGCAGGGAGCACCGGGGTCTGAGGAGGTGGGGTGTAGATGTTAGATGCTCAATCAAGCTGTGTGAGGACAGTGTAATTAATCCATTGAAGATGTCTGATTGCAGATGACTTTGGGAATACCAGAGTGGTGGCTGGGCCTGGGGAAAAGGGGGAGGGCAGGAAGAAGATGGATGCAGGGATGCAGGGAGAGGAAAATCAGAAGGGCAAACACAGAGAGAGAGTGAGATTAATTGAGACAAGCGAGATACAGTACCTTTTAAATGAGAAGGATGAGTTTAGTGACGATGTAGAAAAAGGGGGAAAAAGGGTGTAAAAAAGGTAGAATTGATCATGTCCGGGTTAGGTCGAACCATCATTTATAGGGATGAAGACCTCCATCTGAAGTCACATGTATGTAAGAAAGAAACATGAAGCTGCTATGTCATCCTTGAGTTTCTTACAGCTAAAACACTTTCCTACAGGACAAATGAGTGTCTATCCTGTTCTAAAGCTAATATGCTTTTAAGGCACTATTAGCTGGCAGAGGTTTGCTTTTATTTAATGGACTATTAATTTGTTTGAATGCATTTTCTCTCTGTGGCTACAGTAAAGAGTTGGCTTGGCTTAAGCTCAGCTCTTGAACCACACGTGATTTACAACTATTTTGAGGCTAAGTCTTTACAGGCTTATTAAATTTGATAAAGCTGAGTAATCATTAGAGTATAGTGGCGAGTACACATCATTCTGATATAGAGATTTTGTTTAGTTGTGATTTAATGCCGCTATTCAAAGATTTTGCATTCATATCTGAACATCGTTCAGGCTGCTTTCACTTTGTTGTCGTATGCTGGTGACAGCAAAACAAACATCCCTTCTTTTTAGGAAGCCAGTAAACTGTGCTGGATTTTCACAAGGTGCCAACTTTCATGCATGCTGGTAGAAAACGCTGACAAACATTGAACTGTTAATGTTTGACTTCTTTCATGGGAGAAAAGACAGACTGGATGAAGTCAAAAAGCCCACTTTCTCTACAATTCAGTTCAAATGGGTGCACATACCTGTTGAACAGCACCGTTTTTTATTTTTTTGTTTGTTTTGTTAAAACAGACACTTATATGCTGCAATTGTTTTGACGTGGTGCTGTTTTTTATGTTTGGGTTTATATCTGTTGCATTTCTTGTCTGCTTTTCATGTAAATCACCTTGTGATGTCTGGTTTAGCAAAGTGCTGGATTAAACTTACTTAATATAGCAAAGTGGATTCTAAATGAAAGAATTACTATCTGATTAAAACGGCTTTCAGTTTTAATTTATGTTTTTACATTCATATTAACTGAGCCATGTAACAATTGAAACATGTTATTTTGCACCTATAGTAGTTAAGTAGACAGCAAATTAATTACTCCTTTCAGATATGTGGGATGGTTTTTCAATAAAAAGTTGAATTAGAGTTGAAATAATCCTCTCCAAACCTTTCCATTTCCAAACAAACTCCAGTCTGATTGTATGTGTACTGTCGGTTTGAGGTTTCAACTTCACGTTTGTGCAAGTTGCAATCTGGAGAGCTGTCATGTCATAGAATTATGTTTCTAGCTTAGATGAAATATTTGCAAATTGTCAACTGAGTGCAAAGGTTTTACCCCTAAAAGAATAACTCAGCTGCAAGAGAAAAGCTTTGCCATTTTAAGTCTCTGGAAACCAGGGATAGGTGTCATCTCAGTGTTTCTCAGTCACTGTAGCTAGAGGGTGATGTCTGTTTTCTTCAGAGGCTGAAAAATAAACAGTTTAGGGAGACACCTTTCAGTTTCCAGAACCCCCCAGGTCTTAGAAAGCTTTTTTGAAACAAAGTTTCAGGTGGTAATGGGTTAAAAGGTGAATAAACCATGAACTCAACTGTTACAAAAATCAGGTCTACTGAACAATAATTTCACACTAGAGTCAAACTTTTCTCGGCAGCATAAGAAACATTGAAATGATGAAAATGTGTTCTATCAAGTAAATTTTATTTATGTCTGATGACTGATTTGAAAAGCAGAAGCGTTTTCACAAATATTTTGATACTAATAATAGATTTTATTTATCTATAAGCCCCATGCTTCTTACAAACTCAAACATCAAAACAGACCAATTTAAATTGGGAAACCTTAATCAAATGAAAAATAAGATCATGTGTTTGGACAAAAACCCAGAGCTCAATGCAGAAATTTGCAATAATCTCTGATGTATCTTCATACCATACCCATCTACATATATGACATGTCTTCAATTTGATAGTCATCAAATCAAACTTTTGATAAGATGAAGAAACTGACCTGGTCAGTCAAAATTCAACTATGTGTCTGTATTGTTTGAATAAAAAGGTTACAATTCCTGGACTGTCCATCTAATGCAATAACCCCCCCACACACCCTTGAAATCTCAAACCTGAAGGTCAGCACTTGAACCTCATTTAAAATCCAATTTAGAGTACAAAACCAAAACAATGTAATCACTGTCCTGCTACTTATGGACTACACAGTACATTTGTCCACTTGCTGTCATCTTCCAGTAAAGATAAGGCAGTGAATGAACATCTTTTTTCTCTCAGCTGCGGTACAGTCAGAGACAAGATGAAATTGAATGTTTTGGTTTGGCTGTGCTCTTCTATTTTCCTTCCCGTATTCATTTACAGCAGAAATTCTTTTAATAATTGATGCAAAAATGCAACCTTTAATACATTCAATGAATAATTGAAAATGAATATGATATAATTTAGTGAACTGGCCGTTATGTATCTGTATGCTTGTAATGGTCAAGGTTTATTTAAATCATATGGCAACAAAGAGAAAGTGCTTTATAGTCACACTTACTTGTGTTACTGTTTATTTTTTCTGTAATACATTTCTATTTCAATGAACCAATCTAATGATGTAATATAAAAGTTTAAAGCTAAATCTGTGCAGGCATTTTTCAGGAGTTTGTGTTTGCAAGCAGCATAAAAAACAACCATAAAGTGCTTGTTTGCACATTTACGAATGGGAATTTGCAGTTTCACTATTTTACGCCACTGATACATCACTTTAAAGGGAACAGACAGTCCCAAAATCATTATACAGAATGTACAAGCAGTGTTTATCAGCAAGCCTGAATTCTAAAAACTACATTTATAACATATCCAGAAAAAAAGTTCAGTAACACTAAAGTGGTCAAATGAAATGTAACTTTTGAACAAAATCAGAACTTTGTCAAAATGTGAAGAAAAAAAAAGAAAAACAATAAAATATGATATTATACGATACTCTGCACATTGACCCAAGGAAGACACTTTACTGAAAGGAAGTCTGAATGGAATTATGAAGAAAACCAAGTTGATTTCTTTAGGAATCCAGGGCAACTATCCATTTATAAACAACAAAGTTAAGATTACGTGGAAGAAAAATTCTTATCCACAATAAAGCATGGCTAAAGTTCTATCATGCTAACCGGCTGCTTTGATGCATCTGACATTGTTTGAGAGGAAGGTGTTAAGTTTTTCAATAACACAATAATCCATGTCACACATCCAACAGTACAAATTAATGGTTAAAAAAAGTAAAAAATGGGGAATTCTAAACTGCACACTAGTGAATCCTAACCTAAGTCATGTGGAAAACCTTTAGTGAGATCTGAATTTTGCTGTTCCAAAAGAATGAACCTATAGCGATGGAAGAGTGAGAGAAACTACCAGAGGGCAATACAAAAAGCTTTTAGATGACTACAAAAAACATTACATCATGTTCTCTCAGATCAAACCTCTGTAACATATACTTCCCAGGCCTCTCCAACTTCCTGTCACACTTCCAAAACATGCATTTCAGTTTCTAAATTGACCAAAGATGTTTGTATCTGTGACAACCCTGGAATGAGCTGGCAAACTATTTTAGGTCTTCTCTGATTTCCAATGAGAGCCATGATAGGCGATCCAAGAAAATCCAGGTACTGATCGTGAATAGCTATAGCAGTCAAGTACTGTTAATTGTATCCAGAAAACATTTAACATAATTTTCTGTTCAAAATGATATATATTTTTTAAACAATACAGAAAAGGCTTTCTCACTTCTCCTTGGCTTAAGTAGTTGGACTCTCTTGGCAGTGAATAGTTTAATTTCTAGAGAGAGGCATGGCTTCTGAATGAAAAACAAAAAAAGATGAATAGAAAGGGGGCAAAACAGAAATTAGTTGGGATAAACATAAGCAAATCGATGACAGCTCAAGACGGAGTGATAGGGAGATACAGGAAGACTGCAAAGAAAATTGTTCAGAGTAGAGAAAAACAGTGACAGGCAGGAGCAGAGTGGAGGGAGAAATGTAACAGACAGACTCAGAGAGAGGGCGCTGGAGAGAGAGACAGGCAGAGACAGACAGAGGGAGAGATAGACAGTGACAGAGGGAGAGATAGACGAGCTGTGTGAGGATGCAGAGAGTGTCCCCCTCTCTCGGCTGCTGCCAGAGGCAAACAGACAGCCTCTCTGCTGGTGGAATGCTAATGCAACAAGCTGCTTCTCTCTTGTCTTCCCGCCCTTCTTTACCTTTCTTCTCCTTAAATCTCCTCAGTGCAGAAAGTTTAGAGACTATAGACAAAAGCATAGACTTTGATAATGGAGAGCCCAACTCTTTCATGTTATTTACACTTTTCACATGTTAGTTATACAAATCAGCGACAGTGAGCGGAGTCTTATTAGCCGTAGATAATTTCAGAGAGCGGCTGGTTGTCTGTGAATGTGAGTGTGTTGAGGAGAATCTTAGATGAGTTATTATTTGACCCTTTACACTGACATCATGTTTGTCTGTAGCTCAGTAGCCATAGATACCGTGGTGTCAATGGGGGATTGCCATGTCAGGGGCCATTCGCAGGTCATTCAGGCGACCTTTCCCGGTCTGTGTCGCAGTCGGTTGACCTTTGACCCCGAGCTCTAAGCCACGACCCAACCGAGAGACACAAAGCAGTTGTTTTGGGGCAATAAATGTCTCCTGGCTTTATCGTTCAGTCAGGTTCTTCTTCAATCATTTAAGCATTTCTCATTGCACAAAGAATCACTGGCTACAGAAGACAGTGGTTATTTTTCCTCCTGAACTCTGGCACATTTTCCTGCTGTGACAACACTCATCACTTCTCAACTTCAGACAGGACGTAACCTTGAATGGAGAAAGTCGGCTGAATACCACAAACACACGATCACATGCAGACACACACATCCCCTCTGAGTGTGCCTGCATGTCTGTCTGCATGGAGATGGCAGTTTCTGAGAAATGGTGGCACACTCCTGAAGTGCGATCCATTTAGATATAGCAGCGAGGTTGTCTTCCTTCAGATGTGCATGCACACTTAGCTGAACAAACAACAGATAGACACACATGTGAGCTTACGTGCACCTGCAAACACAGAAAACCAACTCCACTTGGGCACTAAGAGACAGAAACAGATCTCTATTCTCCCTCTACACACACACTCACACACACACACAGTGTTGTCTCTTGACATACACTTGCTTGGTTGACAAGTCATCTCAGATAAACTTGAGTGGCAGGAAGAAAGTGTTGACTGGTGTGTGTGCAACATTCTGTTAGATATCTGCATCTTATGATTATTGTGTTGTATTTAGTTAATCAGATTCATATTATTTACGTCCAGAATACCCAGAAATGTATTTGGAGCAGATACGGAGCAGATTAAATTTTTTCCATTTTGCTCTTTCTCTTGAGTTCATTTTGTATCGGGTCTATTTTTCAGGTCTCCCTCTGTTTCACATTGCTTCTTAATTTCCCTGTCACCTTTTTCTATCTCTGTTCAAACATATTGCACGGCCTCCGTCATCTAGAGAGAATGTCAGTATTTTGGCAGCAGATGTATGTTGAAGCTATATTTTGAGGATTCAGGCCTTGTATATACACTCACTTACACCCCCCACCCCACCCCATCTACTCTCCCTCTATCCCCAGGCCTCCCCTTGCTCCATTCCTCTATTTTCTTATCTGCTTTCTTCTCCTGCTTGCTCCTCTATGTCATTGCCAAATCTCTCCAGTCTGCTCTTCTCTGTCTTCTCTTCTCCTCATTTCTTTCACACACCCTCTTCTCTCTCTATCAGCCTCTCTATTCTGTGACTGCTCTGCCTGGTCCCCCTGTGGCACACCGTGTCGTGTCCCTAATTTATTTATAATTAGTGCTCTTTGTCAGGATGCGCAGGGAATGTTAAAGTACACGCCACCTCGCTCTGGGTACAAATAGACTGGTGTTCCTCCATCCTTTCTGAGTGCCCCAACTGCCCAGCCGACACGGCCACTGGGATGGACAGACCTTACATCTCAAACTCAGACAAAGACTCTTAAAATTAGAACAACTCCAGAGAGAAATACAGTTGAAATTGATTTTAAATGTTTTAAATCACATTGACTTCTGAGTGTATGTTAAAACACTTGTTGGAAATAAAACAAAAATGACTTCATAAGAAGGAGAGTTTACGCCCGGGCTGACACCTGCTGAGATACAGATATACATTGTCAGCGCACTCACCTGCATAGTGCTGGAATGCAAAACAGAATAACAAGATGGGACAACATGTAATCTGAAAGTGTAATTTATTAAACATCCTGTTGAATTTTAATGGCCATCACTTGTAAAGTTGACTTGTTTTGGGCATTTGGGTTGCAGAAAAAAAAGATGTTTTTTCACCTCTCTATATTAATGTCAACACTGTCGTCATACACATCGTGCATGACCAGAAATGACGGCGCTGACAGGACTCACTATGCATGTGTGTGTGTGTTTGAGATCAGCCAGGAAGAGCTTTTGTCCTTGGGCTGAGAGGGCACCTGGCTCCTCTTCCTGTCCTTGTGATCTCTCTGTTCCCACTCTCTCGTGCCGCTCTATCCTTTCTCTATCCGTCTCTTCCTCTCTTTTCCCAGCTCAGATCCCTTCATCCCCCCCATCTCTCGTTCTCCCTCTTCTCAGCCCAAGGCGATGCCGTCCTGCAGGCTTTGATCAGGGGGCCAGGGAGGAGAGAGGAAGTGGGTCAGAAAGTTGTGCTGGAGACTGCAGGAGAACAAGGCTGGAATATCGAGTAGGTGAGGCTGGGAGAAGGGGGGAGAGGGAGAGATGGGGTAATCTAAAGTGAAAGAGTGAGGGAGGGTGAGATAGTGGGGGAAAAAAGAGAGGGAGGGCTGGGTAAGTGAAAAGGAGGAGGGGTGAAATGGGGCAACCGTGAGAGGTAGGAGGGGGCGTAGGGTCACTGTGATGGCCCCTTTGTTCCCAGCTGCCAGTTTCAGCTTTCATGTGAGTGTTTGGGTT
>JAOXYM010000009.1:16704358-16718013 GCA_028567055.1 Leptatherina wallacei
GTGTGAGATTGGTACAGAAAATGTGAAAATCAAACTTTTTAAAATTGAATTTAAAAAAACACATCTCAATATTTTAATTAATTCAAACCCGATACTTACAGGTCTAGTGAATAAAGCAAACATTACTAAAGCAGCAACAGCTTTAACTTATTTGTCTAGTAAACAAACCCAGTAAAACCACATTGTTTACAATGAGTCTGACGGCTTATTGGTCCCAGTTTAACTCACTGTGTTCAGTAAAAGTCTCATTCTTCTTCTGAACATATATAGTGAAGACAATTTGATGGAATTAACATTATTTTTGTACAAAGGTAGTAACAAGTGAGTGGTGGGTTCAGACAAGTGATGAGTGTTCAGACTTCTTGTTCCTCCACTGTACTATGTTGATGCACTACAGCCCTTTTCCCAGTGTTCCTTCTTTCTCATGAAATCAAAATTTTTTCCACACTTTAGACTTGATTGTGTACTGTCAACTGTGTAAGGGTAGATTGTCTGTCTAACATGTTTTATTTGTTTGTTTGACATATTTGTTTGGTGGACATAGATGATGCTTTCACTACTAAATCTGAGCAGGGTGTGTGTAAATAGTGCTGACCCACTCTTTATATTTACTCTTCCTTTATCATGATATTGATAATCTAAAGTTGATGTCATGTTGCACGCCGCATGTTTAGATGCCGTATTGTGTTCCTGTTTGTTCTGAGATTGTCTTTTGCATGCACAGGTCCTGAATTTTAACTATATGAGAGTATGTTTACAGCTCAAGCTATGACTACATGGGACTCCATAAAATAAAGACATTGCTGAATGTATAAAAAGTATAATAATTTGTTTTTCTAAATAAAAAGGAGGTCGAATTTAGCAGAGATTCAGATTACAGTACAATACTTACTCGTTAACTGTCAGGTGTTGTATTCAGTGGTGTGATTCAGTTACTCCCATTAAGATTAATCTTCTTTCTTCCCTTTTCTTTCTCATTATCTCCCCTCTCTCCACTAGTTTTCAATGTTTTTTCCCCCAAAATGAATAAAAATCTAACTAACCAAGAATGGCTGTGAACAGAATGTTCTTTAGAAGATGACACTCCCATCCCAGCATGCAACATGCCATGACATACCTTCACATTCTCTCGCTATAACAGAGTGCAATTGTTTGTGGTATACTTTTGATATCAAATAAATAAGTAAATACATAAATAAATAAATTAGGAAAAAAATAACTTTCAACCATGACTTGATCTGTTATAAAACCTTAAAACTCAACTTCAACCTCATACTGTGCTGAATCCCCAGCATGCCAGTAAGTCCAAAGGAGTCCACATTTTTGTTATCTTAAATTTTTCAGGAACTTTGCTTTTTGTTTTGTTTTGATACTTTATTTAAATTAACCAAAATAATAATAATATACAATGCAATTCCTTTACAGTAACCATTAATTTCACAAGTGTAACTTTTCCTATTAAAACTGTTTTTTATTTATTCACATGAGCCCATTGTATGCAACCTAGCGCTCGTAGACATAGAGCATTGTTTTCCATGTTTTAAGTTTTAAAACTATTATATTTGTGGTCAAAGAAGATATCAAAACTTCAACAGATCAGAAAATGCAGGTCCTGTATGCACACTTCTGGATTTCCTTTATTTTTTAAATAAGATGAAGATATATGTCACACAGAATATAAAACATTACATTTTGGGCAGTAAAACTTACTGTTTGGTTGTGGTCAGGTTGGATTAAGTGTCCACTCAGTGTCACATCCCCCCAAAGTGACAAAAACAAGTGTGTACAGGACGGGAGTCACATTTTACAATATGTTTGGATGTGATGGAATCTCCCACTTGTTTCAGGCATCCTCTCCTTCTCTGTGTCTCCCTCTCTCTTTTCTCGCAGCTAATCAGCATTTGAAAGGCAGCTTTGACAGTGAGAAAGAAAGTGAGCAGGGGGGGGAGGAGGGATGGGGGTAAACGAAAGCATGAGACACAGCGAGTTAGGGAGGAAGAGCCAGAGAGAGACTGGGGCGAGGGGCTGTACAAGCATGCCTTTTATATTTACTAGTGACTGAGAGGGAGGGAGGGAGAAAGGGAGCAGCTGAAGGCAGAGACAACTGGTGTGCACGGCTTTCCCAAGAGGAAATGAAAAGAAAGAAGCTCAGCGAGGAGAGTGAATGAGTGAGCGGGAGAGAGGAAGGGTGGGAGGGAGCATGCCGGCTGGAAGGAGGGAGGGAGACGGAGAGAAAGAGATTCTCACACTGGCTGTGTCCTAATCCGAGTCCATCTCCAAGAAGCAGCGGAGCAGAGTGTTAGTGAAGTGAGTCCGAGAGCCAAGGAGAGAGCCAATCTGCTAGTTCTACACAGTCATACACACACATCTAACACACACTCTCCCTCCTTTTATTTCACAAACACATACACACTTGCAACGGGAGTCCACGATGCGTCCGGCTGCGCGGCCACGGCTTTTGTGAAAGTGAGGGCGATTGACGCTGCCCCTGTTCCAGCCCCCTTGGCTCACACACACACCGTGTCTGTTTGCTGTGTTTAAGCCCGAGGTGCTGCTGCTGCTGGTGGAGGTGTCGGAGGTGGTGTGGTGTGGTGTGGTGTGGTGGGGTGGGCACTGCCAGGGCAGAGCGGGGGCACCGAAGAGGAGGAGGAAGAGGAAGACAAAGTGGATCAGATCAACAGCAGCAGACTGGAAATGCCCGTCAGGTGAGTAGATAATGGATCTAAAAACTTACAGCCAACACTCACATGCACATGCATGACCGTACACACACTTTTCAGACTCTGTGGCGAGATTTGCATGCACACACACTAACCGGTCGCACATTTAGAAAGTTATATCCTTTTTTTTATATCAGATTTTTGCTGAGTTTAAAATTAATTTGATCTCCTGATACGTTTGAAAAAGCTGGATCTAAGCCTGTGTTGTTTCCCCCAAAAGTTCTTTTTTTCTCTTTAGATTAAAAAAAGCAAGCTTGTAAGAAGTGGTAATGACTTTTATGTGTTTAATGTTAGACATATAAAATATTACAGATCAGTACATTTATGTTACTAAATGAGTGAAAATATTAGTGGTATTAAAGTACTATTTCTCATAAATAGTGAATAAAATGAATAAAAATGATGGAAATGGACCAGGCTCTGTTCTTATTTGGAGAGAGCCTGTTTGAATACACAGTAAGATTTGGAAAAGAAACCCAAAAAAAAAAAACATGGATAAATGTGAATATGCATGGAAGTTAAAAATCAATATTAACTGATCAGTTAATGAGACTACATTTTTGCTGCCGTTAAGCACACGCCACCAGTTTTTACACAAAGTTCTTTGCAGAATTTGTCAGTTTAAACTGACAAAAAAAAAGCTCTGCTGTTCAAATCAGCCAAATAATCCTGTATGTTTGCTGTCTTCTGAGTACACTTGTTTCTGATTTTTGTGAGCATATTTGGATGTGTGTGTGTGCCGTTTTGAGATACAGAGGCAGAGAGTGAGCGGCGTTCGTGCTCGTCTCCACCTGCAGAGGCAGAATTGGTCACAGTTTACTGGCTTGGTAACATTTGCTGCCTTCAGGGTGTTTGCAGCAGGTGGTCCAAACTGGCAGAATGACTGTGACAAACACAGTGTTCAGCGCTACAGTAAAGTAAATAACAACATCAAACCATCTTACAGTCAACCCGGGTCTTCATTATTTGACTTTTTTTTTTGTAATTTCTGTTATTATGTAGGATTCTTGTCATTTGATGTGAAAGTCAGACTATGGAAGCAGTGGAACTGGTTTTGTATAAAGGCTTTTGTGTGATGTAACATTTCCCGTGACAGTCTGTTGATTGCATGTGGGTCTGTCCATATGTAGATATTTGTTCTAGTGTATAACCCCCAAATTGTGTTCCAGTTAGCTGTAAATTGTGCTCTGTTTTGTGCACTGCCAACAACATCATTTGCATCCACACCTGCTGAGATTGCAGGTGCTGCAGATAAATAACTACCTTAAGTACAGAGTCCCTCTTTCAGGTGCCAGGATGAAATGAGCCACTATCAGAACAGTTTTTAGAAACTCACACCCACAAGAACCCTTTTTGTTGCACTTTTCAAAAACTGTCTGTAGTGAATGTTTCTACTAAACGGTTGCTTCATCGAAGATTGGATAAGTACACCAGCATGAAAGAGAGTCAGAGCGAATCATTGCATGAGCATGGTACAGTTTATTCCGCGGCTCTCTGAGTCACTGAGCCTCTCCATTCGTTTCAGATCTGGTATGTACTGGACATTTTGGTTGTGACCTCCCTTTAGGCCTTTTTTATTAGACCCAGACGTGGATTTCTTCTTTGGCTTTTTGGATTTAAGGGCGCTGCAGTTTATACCAAGACGCAACTGTTTGGCAGACTCTGACTTGGATTACTTTGTATAAGTGAAATATTGCCCAGCTGGAGATGAAATAAAGCAGAGGAAGATGGGATTAAAGGTAGTTTTTGTTGTTTGTCTTTTATTCGTCGGCCTATAAAAGATCTGCGCAGGTGTGTATTTCTGATGATGTAGGATTTTTCTTTCTTTTCCTTTTGCATAGATAACAATAAAGTCATTACCCTCAGCAGTAGCACTGCAGCTTATCTTAGACATGTCACTTTTTGTGACTCATTGACAAGTTCGCAGGTAGACAGACACCTTACCTCTCCCTCTCTTCTGCTTTTCTTCCCCTCTCTTGATATTTTTGTCTCTCTCTGTTGCTCTCACACACACACACTGAGGTGGTCAGTGTATGGCATGTTGACAGACAGTTGCTCACACACTCCTTGCTCTCGCTGTGCGTGCGTGCGTGTGTGTGAAGAGTGCTGACAGACAGTGTGTGGGTCTGTGACAGAGGGTGTCAGCGCAGTGTCAGGGAGATGTGTTTAGTGTCACACTCTGCTGACCTGATCTCCGGTCGGACTGTCCACTCCGGCCCCGCTGTGGCTCCTTACATAACCCCCGCTGTCATTCACACACCAGCCTGAAGGGATCCACCAGGCTGTGCGGGCACACACTCACACACATGCAGTTACTTTGTGATATGCACATAATGTAAAGGCATCCACAGCCACAGTTATGTTCCCACCAAATTGAATTTCACATCAGCTACTGTTTCTTGAGCTTAAATCTTCCTCACGCTCACACCTTCATGTCTTTTCTTTCTCATCTTCCAATTTGCACTACATTAAATAGCAGAAGTCTCATATATATTAATCATACATGTGAAAATATTCACACAAAGCATCAAGCTCCAAACGCTGTGTGGGAATGTGGTGCAGGGTCGAACACCTACACAACTTGTGCAACTTTTATCAAAAGTTTGACACGGCTCTGAACCTTGACATGTGCACCATCCTCATTAATGTGTCTGTGTTAGCATGTGGGCTTCTCCATGCTGCTGTGCTTTTAACTCCTGAGTGAGTGAGAGAGAGAACGAGTGACCCTGTGAGCTGTTCTTTGGCCTGTGGTTATTCGGAGGTCAGAGCTGATGTGGTGCTGCCTGCGGGAGTGGATTTACCATCTTCGGCTTGGATAGAGGACTGAATCCACTTGGCTGACTCCTCCACAGTCAGAGGGAGACTCTTCTGTCCTCTTTCTGCTTTTCGTGTTTGTTCACTATTAATTTGATCAAGAATGGGGAGAGTTTGGCCTGATAGCAAGTCTGGGTTTTAACCCCAGAATAAACTGCAATTCTCTCTTAGTCTTTTTTAAAAAAGAAGATTATTATTGATCCAGCGTTTTTAAATGTACATATCATTAAAGGACGGTTAGCTTCTTGATGCTATTGTTGCTTTTTTGTTCCTTTTAAGTTGTCAGTGTTTAAATGTTACTTATATTCATATACTCCCTTTTGGTTACTTTTGTGAGCTGGTAACAGAGAAGACTTCTTATTTTATAACTTATACCACAGCTACATTTTCTAAAAGGAAATTTTAACTCTAAAGTTTTAAGTGATACATTGAATAAAAAGTCTCAAACAATTTAACTTATTTCAACCAAACATGGTTACTTTATTATGTTTGGGTTGTTAGATGTGGCTGCTTCAGAAGCAATAAATGAGATGTTACTCTGTTGCCTTTAACACTGCACAGAATGTTTCTGATTGCCAAAAAACCCCAACAACAAAAACATCTACATCTGTTTTTAAATGACTAAATATGTAGAGCTTTTCATTTAGGAGAAGGTTCCCTTTAATTCACTGTTCTTCTGTTTGGCAGAGTCTACTTTTCCGTCTCTGTGCTTTATCTTATTTAAAGAAATTATGGAAACACACCTGTCTGAGCTATGTCTCCCACTTGATTAAAAGGGAGTTCATGTGACGCCATTGCTTTCTCAAATTTTGATAGTGTTACCATAAGCGATGTCTCAGTCTTTCTTTTGTTATTCTTATATTATTATGCTGAGGAAATAAAATAAAGAAAACAAACACAGATTAATTGTATTTCTTGTTAATGTATTTATTTCCCAATGTGGACATTGAAGAATTAAAAATGATCTAGAGTGTAACATTTGTCTTGTTGATAATCAGGATTCTGTGTGCTGGTTTGTTTCGGCCCTGTATGTGATACAGTGAAGGTGCAGCTGAGCCTTTCTTTTGTGTAGTCAGGCCAAGGTAGATGGTAATTATGACAGGCATGGATTGGATTCTGTGTAGCTCCACGCCTGTAAGGAGTGGACATCAAAGCGCGCTCACCAAAGCCCTCTGTAATAAAAGAGGAGGAGGAGAAAGATATTGATTACCAAGGGTGAACATTAGCAAATCTCTTTCTCCTTTTTTCATCCATGTCCTCATCTGTCCATCATTTCCCTCCCTCTGTTTCTCTCTTTTACTGTCTGTTTTGCCTCCTTCCGCCCCTTCTTATGCTCCCTTTCTCCCCCATGTGTTCCATCCCCCCTTCCATCCCTCTCTCTAATCATTTATTTATTGCTGATCTCTTTATTCTGTGTTCTTTCAGTTTAGGGATGGTCCACAATGGGACTATATGGGCTGGTATCATCATTCCTTTACACTCTTCCTGAACACCTCCTCTTCCTCCTCATCACTGCAGAGATACCTGGGGGCGGGCGGGGTCACACCAGTCCAATCTAACGGCGTATTGATTCCATTAGATAATTAATGACCCAGGCAAGGGCCATGGAGGAGCAAAGAGGGGTTAGAGGAGAAGGATGGGGGGCCGTGGATGATGGGAGTGCGAAGACGGTGTGGGGTGTGAGTGTGGGAGGGGTGGCGGACGCTGAGGCCCTTGAGAGTTGGAGAGAACCTTGGGTTTGGAATGATCCAGAGTCGTCAAGGTCAATCGCAGCCAGAGCTTCAATACGGAAGCAGAATGCCGAGCGAGTCGGATTATGGGGAGCGGGAGAAGAGGCAGAGAGATCTTCATGTCCAGCAGCTGTCGATTGATCAGCGGCTGAAAAATTGTACATTAAAAAGTCTTTTGACTTCCAAATCCTGAGGTCCAACCAGGGCTGTAATGCATGATAAGTAGTTTTCAACCCTCCAACCAGAATACCAAACTTCATCTCCCCGGACGCTGCAGACACTCATTTACAACTACTCAACAACATGAAAGGCAAGATAGAAAACTAGCTACATCAAATATTCTGTTCATGTTATTTCCAACCATGTTTTTGACATCTTCCATGATATTGAATGCAATTTGATAAAATATTATTCACAGGAATATCTTACGTTGTTGTTGTATGTTTGCTTCACTTGTACCTTTGGTGTGGGATAATTAAAGAAGAGTGGAGAACCAGAGGGGAGCTGTCTTAAAAGGGTTATCACTAAAACTGATCTCAAATGACTGTTTGAGATGAATAGAATATTAGAATACTGTTTTTTTAAAATATTTTTTTCTTTTATTCGAGTGATCAGGTTTTGGTTTTATTCCTATTTTCTTGGTCAATACAAAAAGAGGAGAAGTAGAGGGACAAAGGTTCCTGGCCAGACTCTGAAACAGGGTCCCATGATAAATGTTGAGAGTATGTTGCCACAAATGTCTGCCCGTTTAAAATTGCAAGAAGATTTATGAGTGCTGCAAGGCTCATTTACGGGAGTTTGATTAGTGTGGACAGGTGTGGGGAGGATTATCTAAAATTGCAGTTTTCATGTTTCAAATTTGGTGCAGCAAACCCGAGAGACTTCACAATCATGGTTTATAGTATTAGACTCGCCACCGTGTAGGCGATCAATCAGGATGTGCATGGCACAAAAAGACAGAAAACACTTTTCTTTTTTTTCACTTTCTGAACTAACAGGTTAAAACATAGAATTTGTTAACACTGTTTTTATCTTTGCTGCAAACTGCAGGCTAGGCTTGGTCCTGCTCTTTCACCTTAGCAAGACTGCAGCAAGCATGTAGTCTCCAGTGGGCTATGAGAGCTCCTGTGCCTCCACATTCACAGTCTTGGCCAGACTCTGTATTGGGCCCCAGGGGTTGTGGAGATGAGGCATAAAACAACCATCTCTCCACCTAGGGAAGCTGGTGGCATGGCAGTGGAGCTATTGTCTGTCGGCGTGCAGTTTGACTTAAATGTGTTCATTTGCCTGATGCCCCTGACTCCCTACGGGGAGGGGCAGCTCGGGGAGGGGAGGGGCGCACTAACGAACCTCTGACAGCTGGAGGCCCTAATTAAACGTCCCTGCTGAAAATAAACAGAGCGGGAGCCAAGCGAGCAGCAAACGGCGGCTGTGAACGCTCGCTGCAGTGCCCTCCTCTCTGTTGCTGTTGAGACCGTGCCAAGAGAGCACGACTCTATAGGGTAGGGGTCTCAAACACACACAGATAAACACACACATGCACAACACTAATGAATATGTAGCACAGCAGCAACACATTCAGAACACCTGCGGTCACACTTGATACAAGTTGATCTCCACATCTGTGGGCACAGTATATTTTTACTCCCTGCGCTCTCAGAAGGAGTCACACCTTCCTTTTCCATATATTTCATACTGTTCCATGACAGAATAAGGCGACTCAGTCCTATTGAGTGGGTTTCACACTCTGTGCAGATGACACTTCTGACATTCAGCCTGTTGTTCTGCTAGCTAGCCGGAGCATTAGCAGTCAAAGTGGCGGGGTCCATTTGGGTGAGTGCATTAATGGGCCGCCCAACCTGCGACAAGGTTATGAGGCTGATTGAATAATTACTGTGGAGGCTCCTGTCCATTATGGCCCCGTGTCTGCTCAGATAGAGAGAGAGGCAGAGAGAGATGGGGAGATAGTTTGAGACAGAAAGATGGGAGGAGAGATTAGATAAGCACAGATAGGGTCAATTAAGAGATAAACATATAGGTATGGGCTGGAGACAGGCTATGCATGTGTGTGTTTTCATGCAGTGAAAATTGTTTCCTGCCTTTTGTCTCCTTTTGATCTCTCTGTCCTCCCGTATGCAGTCTAATTTGGCATGTAGTGCATTTATCCAGGTGAGGCAGAGAAGGTGACAAAGGTGAAGTTGTTAGACAGAGGTGAACTGCCCTCTGCTTGACCCTGTCTTCATTTCACCAGATTCTATGAGAAGAGGACTGTCAATTTTGCTGGCTGGTAGCCTGAGAGTAAAATGTGTAGGTTTCCTATAGTAGAATAAAGCCTTATCCTTACATACAGTGTGTGCAACAAAAATAAATAATTATGAGAAAACTGTATTATATTATAAGTGTTTCAGTTGGAATCAAATTTATTTGCTTCAAAAAATCAGAAAATCTAAATGGCTAAAGGAGAGCAAAGATCTTTCAATTGCACCTGAAATCACTGTTTCCTTAATTTAGCCGACACTGGTACAGATGCAGTTTGTTATTAGATGGCAGGTGGATGGAATTTGGGATGTTTGATGTTTGCCACCTTCAACTTGACCACTCGATGTCAATAGAAAATGTGAGAGTATGTCACACTGTGCTGCGTTCCAGGATGGGCGAACCATCGTGCAGGAAATGCACTCCCGTTACCTCCATTTACAACAATCTGATTAGATTTTGTTTTGTTTGGTAAAAACTGTCAAATCTTGTGGAGAAGAGAAAAGTTGTTGAAATAAAAAAGGAGAGAGAGGATGAACCTTAGGAGTAATTGAATCACTCCGCTGAATGCAAAACATACAAATTTTAACAAGCGGGTATTGTCCTGAAATCTGATCCCTGTTAAATTCAACCCCTGTTTTTTTGTTGAGTTAATCAAAATAAGGGGATTGCATAATTTCCATATGAGTGATGTGTGAATTTTAAACTTATTCATCAACAGATATGTTGAACATTTGGTTATGAGGATTGGAACAGTTCAGAGTCTGTGCATAGAAAAGACACCATCAGAGCAAGCCAGGATACATGGTGTTTAAACAAGCTGAAGCATGATGTCAACTTCACATTCTCTATGACTGCTGATCTGAATTTTCTTACTTGGAAATCAACCAGCCAAATATACTCTTATCAGTTAAATGAAGTCAAAGCCAATAGAAGTGTAGAAAGATGTTCTCATTGTTAATTCTGAAAAAAAGTATTTTATTTTGTACAAATGGACACAAAACAATACCTCTTCTTTATATTTTTTTTGTGACTCTAAAAGTAATATGATTGAATTGTTTTTTCTTTGGTGCCAACTCCAGTGCGACTTTACCAGATGTTGCCAGACTTCTCACCCAGAAAAATCGCAGTTCTTTAAAGCCTAATCCTGTGCAGGTGGTTAATTTGCCTAAACCTAACTATGCAGTCAATATCAAGTTTAAAACCCTTCAGCAGAGATAAATCTGTCTCTTTGATAATAATTGTTTATAATTCCACCACCACAATCTCCAGCTTTCTAATATGAACTTTTTCGTTGTCGAAACTTTAAACTCTCCTTTCCGGACAGTTATTCACAAATGATGTGAGATTTTACTTGTGCATGTGACTATTTTTGTGTTTATGTTCATGCAAAAAAGAGAGTCATGTTCAAAAGGCCAAACGGTGTCCATTACACAAACTGCTGCAAGAGTTTGTTTTATTAACCCTCTAGAATAGCAGAAGTGTTTTATTGTTAATTCAAGCTGTAATGAAGAAGTGTCAGTCCAGTACACTTCTCACTGTTGAAATATTTCAGCAACATTTGTATTCCTGTGGAAGTCGTTCATGACTTAGACGTTAGACTACTTGACTCAGGTAATCCACTTACTTTTCCTTTAGTGTTTAGCAAGGACTGCTCTTTAAGCTTAATTTGGACTTTTTGCATGGATAGGATTTAAATATTCATACTTGTGTTTATCCACTTCATCACTTTCCACTGAGGCCAGCAGTTCTAACACTGACGCAGGACCGCATTAGAAATAAACGTGCACATTTCTTTCCTCACTGTTGCTGCCTGAAGACAGAATAAAACTATGAAAGATGACCCGCTCTCCCTGTCTCTTTTTGTTGAACTTATTATTGACTTTTATGCCTTTTGAAATCAGTCCAAGAAGTTTCCTTGCATGCATTTAATGTTGGCTGTTTAAGCCCAGATTTGTGAAATGATATCTGCCAAACCTGCCCAGCTTTTGCTGACCCCCTCTTAGCCAAGGTCAGCACAGCTATGCTTATACTCGAGACATAATCCATTTTCTTTTGCCCTGGCAAAGCTCTACTGACACGATTGTGCTGACCCAGCCGGCCTGAAGAATGAGAGAGCTAGAGAGAGAGAGAGGCTGAAAGAGAGAGAGAGAGAGGGCATCTCAGGCCCAAGGGCATGACACTGAGGTGCTCGGGGCCACACCAGCCCTTTAAATGTCAACACAGCACAGAGGGGAGGCAAACTGGTGAGGAACGAAGCTCTGTTTGAGGATATTGGCAACTTCTATTGCAGGAGGGTTGGTGGCTGGCAGAAGGCAGCGAAAGAATACAGGGACAGTGTGTTTTGTCTTCAGAGATATTTGGTTTAAACTCCAATCACAAGTTTGAATTATCTCTTGGGGATGAGGAGAGACATTTAGAGATGTGTGATTTTTAGCCTAATTGTGACTTCAAAGGAGGGTTAGTGTTGTGTCTTATGTCTATTACCCTGGGAACAGCCCCTGACCTTAATGTGGGCAAATACATACGGAGACTAATTGCTCCCTCCCAACTTCTTTTCTTTCTTTCTGAATTTCTTTCTGAATTTGTATATTTTTTCTACAGTTTAAACAAGCATTTTCATGACAGCACCAGCTTAAAACATTGCCATTTTTCATCAATAGAAACCACAGATTTATGTAATCTCAATGTTTTTGAGCCAAAGAAGTTTTTTCATGTTTGCACGCATGACAACAACCTATGATCTTTTCTAAACCTGCCACTTCACAAATGTGTGGAAAACCTCCATCATCTTCCCTACAATCTCTTAATCCAGTCTTGCTTCCCAGTAAAAAGGCATGCACAGACACACATTTCTGCATGTTGAGTAATATAATGTACATATCTGCTTTTTAGAAACCAATGCATCCTTAATATAGATCAACAAAGAAAAGATAAGGAAAGGAATTCATCCCATCAAAGTATCAAGAGTGAATGGAAACAACAAAAACAGATCAATTGTGATCGTTAGTGAAAAAAAAGGCTTCATGCTTTCTCAAAGCTGTTGATGGAGTTTCAATAAAGAAAATATGCATTTTTGTGGCAGTGTGTCTGATGTTATTACATTTCTAGATTCCCTAAAATATGATTCACATGTCCTCTTTCAGTTGTTCATGCGGATTTAATGGCTATATTTGGCACCTGAATAAACATCACAAGACTTATTATTCCTTTCTTTCTGTCTGTTGTTTCTCATGGATCTCCAGGTCTGAGTCTGTCACATCCCGAGCCAATCACAGCCTTCGTTAACACCAGCGTCGGCCCACGATTGGAAAAAGGATGGCAACCATGCCATTTGTCAGCGAGGGGAAGTGCGTGAGTGTGGAGTGGGATTTCCTACAAGGACTACTTGCCAAGCCTCCCACCCTACCCTGGTGAGACACCATGCACACACTCATACACACACAGACCAATACTGTATAAGCCTACATGCATGCCTATGAATTAATCTCTGCAAGGTGAAATCCACGTGTTGACATCTTTGCACACGTTGACAGCCCGATGAAGAGTTTCCCATCAATGAAACACAATGCAGAAGACATAAGTCTGTTCTCCTCTGTGCTACATTTCACTTGTATTGTTACTAACCTGCCAATCCTGTCAGAGCTGTGAATCCCATGCCTTTAAAAGAGATTAAGTAAATTTGGCTGGAATTATTAATGGGCAGTCATTTACAGGCGGATATAAAAACTAAGCAGAATCAATGTGTCTGTATTGATTGTTCTCGGTGGCTGGGGTCGAGGCAGTATAATAATGAGATGTTACGCAGGCTGGCAGCATGAGTCCACACACACTCACAGAGAGACACAATGATTTCACTTATTAGAGACTAACAGGGAGAAATACAACAGCTGTGTCAGCTGATTAAGATATAAACATATGTTCACACACTATGTGCAACTCTTTGATTTTTTCTGCTATCACACTTGTATTGCACAGATGCACACACAAACACACACACACACACTACTGGTGGTCTTTTTTTAGGATGAAAACATCACAGACACAAGGGGAGAATGACACACACACACACACACACACTTTATTCCAGCGCAGCACTGACACAAATTGTGAAGTGGCTGTGACAACATAATTC
>JAOXYM010000009.1:16718113-16728975 GCA_028567055.1 Leptatherina wallacei
CACACACAAACACACACACACACACTACTGGTGGTCTTTTTTTAGGATGAAAACATCACAGACACAAGGGGAGAATGGCACACACACACACACACACACACACACACTTTATTCCAGCGCAGCACTGACACAAATTGTGAAGTGGCTGTGACAACATAATTCCACCACTCAGGCCCCATTGAGGAGAGTCAATACCCAATCACAGAGACAGGCTACCTGAGCCCCGGCCCCCCTCTGTCACTCTGCCCCTCCCTCCACTATTGATCCCTCAATCACGGCTTCAGCTCACCAGCCTGGGACCAGCAGACGAGGGAGAGGCAGAGGGCTGGGATTGAAGGAAGAAGGGAGGGAGAGAAAGTCAGAGACAGGCAGCCAAAGATTGTGTGCATGTGTTCACATATGGATTTTGGAGCCAATAGCATTATTAGGGTTCTGCTGTACCAGATAAAAGAGGAGAGTTTGTAAGTATCAAGCCAATCTGCAAAAAAAAAGGATCAGAATGGAGATTGTTTCACTTCAGTTGCTGGAGCCATTACCATTATATGTATTTATGAAATGAATTCTCTTGATTGAGGTCGAGATCATCCATATAGAGCATGAATCAATCAACAGGTGGCCAGTAGAAGGCCATTAAGTGACACCAAAGCAAGTTTCTCTGGTTTCTCATCTTTTCTCTTTTCCCTGCAACCGTCTGCTTGTTAATTCTACTTCTGTTTTTCACCTTCTTGTCTTTTCTACTCTTCACGCCATTTCCCAGTCTGCAGAACCTGCGTAAAGAGAAATCTCGCAATGCGGCCCGTTCTCGGCGGGGGAAGGAGAATTTTGAGTTTTTTGAGCTGGCCAAGATGCTGCCACTGCCCGGGGCCATCACAAGCCAGCTGGACAAGGCTTCAGTCATCCGCTTGACCATCAGCTACCTGCACATGCGCACCTTTGCCAGCCAGGGGGACCCACCATGGAGTCCTCTGCTGGAGGGGGACAGCAACTGTAACAAAGGTGAGAAAAGGGAGAAAACGCTTAAAGAAAAATATTACGGTGAAGAAGCAGTACTAAAAGACTGCAGTGGTTCACTTGAGTTCACTGTGTGGAAATGTAGATTTTTATCTCACTTCACATACTGCATGTTTGAAACCAAACAGATATGTGTGCCATATCCCCAAAAAATGTAAAATGTGCTAGAGCAGAGTAAAGCAAATTCCCACCATATCCACACCAAATCTCACTGTTCATTTGATTTTCATACCCTGTAGAGCTACCGGATAGACTGTTGTAGATCCAGTGTCCTTAATATTAATCAAATTTAGCCAATGAAAGGAACCATACTGTCATTTAGCTACTAGAGTATAGCTGATTTTGGCCTTCCAGTTGGGTGACTAAATGGTCACATTCCTGAATAATTTCCTAAGATATAAAAATCCAATAGACTTTCAGAGGATTTTTACCTTGGCCAAAGGTTTTTCTTGCATGGGAGAAGACTTGGACCAGTATGTTGTAAATTTCTGTTTCAGTCTTAAAGTGGAACATTTTAATCGTTTCTGAACTCCGAATACTTTTTAGGATTTTGTGTGACTAGAATAGATGGATTAATCTGCCAACAAAAATTATCTTTAAAAAAAATAATGTAACAGCATGCATGATTAAATCAAACATGGCTTATTTTCTGCTAACAAATCATACATCTAAGCCTGCAAGAAAATTATATAGTAGAGTTAAACGTGCTGATTTGTTGCCAAAGGACACATTGTGTTTTTTTCCTCTTATTTTCTTCTCAGCAGTCCTCAGCAGTTTAATCTTCTAACATACTATCACCCACTGAGATGTCAGCACAAATATCCACTTTCTTATTAGTGATTACGATCACTGTTGTATTTCTTTGTGTACAATCACATGCTCTGTAACAAGCCTGTAAACATACAGTACATGTGCATATAATCATACTAGCTATCCAAAATGAGAATGGATTTAATTTATGTGTTTTTGAGTGTATGTGTGTGAGAGAGAGAGAGAGCAAGAGAGACAGAGAGAGAGAGAGAGAAAGAAGGAGGCAGATGACACACAAAGAGGGAGGAAACTATTGGTGTAATTTGTAATTACAGAAATTAACTATATAACGAGGACAGTGTAATTATACAGCCTCTCTAATTGCTACCATTACTGAGGGGGAAACGATGCAGCTACAGTACAATTAGAAATGTGTGTTTGTGTGTCTATTCATGCTTGTTCGCAATCAATTTGAGGAAATGCAAGCAAAACTTAATCGTATTAATGTCTGCATGTGGCTTGCTATAGCACAATGTCTGACAAACATTCCTGATTTAATTAGTTTTTAAGGGTGATAGGTGTATCAAATGGTGATACACCTACAACCCCCCCAGCCCAATCTCACTACTACATGCACCCCAACTCTTACAATAAAACATACACTGAAATGCGCTGCAAAATAATATTGTTTGGCAGAGAAATAAATCTTAGTTTATTGGCTAGCTACTTCATTAATAATAGTTAACTATATCAGTGGCGGAGGGAAGAAGCCTACTAATTCCTCTGCTAGTGTGAGGATTTTTGGACCAGGAAACTCTGCTCGCTACTTTATGTAAGGTAAGTTGAGCATTTGATGAGATGGATGCTGCGTAAAACAATTCTGCTATTGCGACGGTAGAGTAGCTTATTTCTAAAGTTTTCTTTGTGTTCAGGATGAAAAGTCCCCAGGTGGCTTCATTCTGTCAGATGCTAATATTTTGCAACAGACAGGTCTCTCTTAATTACCCACCATTGGCATTACTTGACCATTACCTGGTCATGACCAGGGAACGACATGTCTTGTCATATTTTCTTGTTGTTGTTTAAATGTCTGTTGTTGATTCAACATTAGGGATGCACCGATACCAGTATCGTGTATCAGTCCAATACTTTTTGCGTGTACTTGTACTCGGTATTCATAAAAGTGTTCTGATACTACAGAACCTGATACCAATGTAAAAAAAAAGGCTAGTGCTGTCAAAATTAACGCATTAATGGAAATAGACTAATCTGTGGAAATAGAACGTTAATCATAAAGGCATAAACAACAAAGTTATTACTCGTGCCATATCAAAAATCAGAATTTGGCATTATCTTGCCAAGAAAAGCTGATTTTGGACATATACAGTTGTCCTGATAGTTATTCATACCCTCCCATTAAAGAAGGAAAAAAAACAGTCACTGAAATAAGCTGAAATTGACAAAAGTAATAATAGATTAAAATTTTATGAAAATCATGACTTTTTTTTTTCAAATTGTGGTTCAATAGAAATGTTTTTAAAAAACAAGCAAAGAATATGATAAACTAACAAACATTACATCTTTCGTAAACTAATATTTTGTTGAACAATCCTTTGAGGTAATCAATGCAATCAAATGTTTTCTGTAACTCTCCATCAGATTCTACACCTGTTGGCAGGTATTTTGGCATACTGCTCATCAGCAAAGGGCTATCATTGGTCCAGGACCGTTTTGTTTGTTTTTTTTAATCTCGATTAAATTAAAAACAATGTCTTATTTTAACAAATTATAATTTAGCAAATTTTGATTTATTATTTTTTTCAGTCTACAGTTATTTGAGTGACTATTGTAAATTTTGCCTGATCCTTACCCTTAAGGGTATGAATAATTTTGAGCACAACTGGTGCCTTGCCACAGCCGTGAACATAATCCACTGAAAACCACTTTATCCTCCTTATTTATGAAGATTCTACCTTATAAGAGCCTTATAAGAGGATGGTCGCAGGATGACCCATTTGGAAATGACCCATTTGCACCCATTAGTTGCGCCTCCCCTGTCATAACTCTTGAGATTTTGAATAAATATTTTTTATATAAAAATCATTGTCTAGCAGCATTGCACTTAAACTTTTTGTTTCATATTCAAGAAGTGCATTAAATTCTGACACTGTATCATAAAAATGTAAAAATCATTCTAGATATGTAGAATATATGAAATTCAATTTCTAATGTCTGTTCCAGTAGATTAAATATCAGAAGAGCAGAATCGACTTAAACGATAAAATATAAAAACATACAGTACATAGGTCATTCTGATACCCTATGTGATGCAAAACCTCCATTCTTTTTTTCTAAAATTTTATTCATTTTTTTTTTTTTACTGTAACTGTGAAGTTTCTTTGCAGGTTTTATATATAATGTATTCCTGCAGCTGAAAACATTGCACTGTTGCCCGCCACCTTGTGCATGCTCAGGATAGGGGATTAAATTGAAGTCAAGAATTGATGCAATCCCTTGGTTTTCCTTAGCTAGGCAATTATTTTGTCATGTATTGTCTTGTATGAACACGGTTATTATAAATTGGACTAATGTGGATTTACCCTAATTGGATTACAATGAATTGGCTTGAATTGATTATGTGAATACCTACTTTGTTGTGAATTGGTGCTACACAAGTAAAACCTAATTGAATTGAATTTAAATTTGACACTGTTTTAAATTTGGCAATACAATACCAGCATTTGAAGAGTATCTACATCCACTGACCAGCTATTGACAGTTGAATTATTGATTTTCTGCATGTTTTTTGACAATCCGACATTTATTCATTATCAATCAAGTGCTTTCAATCTGTGTATAATGTCAGGTATCGGCACAGATTCAATAGTTCTGCATGATGACATTTAAATATTGTTTCAGTCTGATCTTAATGTGCAGGATATCATCAAAAAAAGAATCGGTGAAGTGATTGATCTTTTTACTAATAATTTAATAAAAAAATGTAAGCACGAAGAATGAGCTGCTCTAGATTAGATTATGTTGTCAGCATAAAGTATAAGCCTTATCTAAGTGTAAGTGCCACACCAAGAGGGCCATATTCATGACACTGAAAACTCTGACTTTAGTTTCAACAGACCCAGCTAAGCTATTAAACTTGATCCATAGTGCAGCCCCAAAGGGGCAATATATTATTTTGGCCTTGACTGTACTCTACACAAAGGGAATTATTTTTCCTCAGCATTTCAGGTTTCTCATTGGCCTTGACTGAAAACACCTGTTAAGACGAGTATGTGTGCAGGTACTTGCGCCTCCATGTGTATAAGCCAGTGTTGTAGAACGACAAGTGTAAGAGGCTCGCATCGTATTAATATGAACAGTAACAGTAATGTATTGCAGTGGCTAAGTGAGGGTGATTGGTCGTCAGGGGCTTGAAAAATACACTTGACTTCAACACATGACAGCTATCGACAAAATTACAGCTGGACTTATCTTTAACATTTTGTCCAACAGGTCAGGATCTGGTATCTATTTAATGTTTTAAGAGTTATTCAAGCAGCTCTCACAGCCTCTGGAGGGCCAACGCTGAAAATGCAATACTAATTTGGACATCAGGTTGGACAAGTCTACCCACAATGCATTGGCAGGGTTTTAAGTGTGATGCATGACTTTAATTCCGTTAGTGGAATGTGGTCGGAGATGTGGCTGAAAGGGAGAGGAGGCTGGAGTGGGAAGGGAAGGGCCAAATGTAGAGGGAATAAAGACAAAAAGCGGGGAGGAAGGAGAGAAGTGAGAGAAAGGGGGAGAAGGAGGGGGTTGCATTCCTACACATTCCCTCTTGTCCGAGGCTTTTTGGATGGACGAGGGCCAGCGGAGAGAGAAGGAAGGTGGAAGGTGGAGGAGAGGAGCGGGATGGAGCGGAGGGGAGGGGCCGGAGTGGCTTTTGTCTGCTTCCCACGTTTCAAAGCCAGTCTTGAAAAATGAATAGACAGAGGAAAATCAATTGCATGACCTTCACAGAGAGAAAGAGAGACAGAAGGAGAGATTGAGAGAGCGGCAGAGGGGGAAAGATGGAGGAGAAGCAGATGGAAAGAAGGCGCAAATGCAAAGAAAAGGCTGAAGGCGGGGAAAAGTAAAATGACCCTTGATGTACATTCCCATTTGGTGTGTGTTTGTGATTCTGCATGTGTGCACTTATTTGCACAGCACATTCAAGGACTATTTGAAATAATTTATATTTCAATACCTCCGTATTGAATAAATTTAGTTTTGGGGGACACCTATTTCTTCTATTTCTCTGCCTTCATAAATGCCCCGTTAATAGAAAATTCACATTTTATTCTAACCAGAACTATTCCATAAATTTCTATTGCTTGTGATGAAGTTGTACTCACCACACTGATTACTGACATCAGGAAGCAGCAGCATCATAAAAGAGCCAGTCTGACTGTGGATATCTGGGGTAAACCTGCCGATAGGCCACTCGCTTTTTTAACAGTAATCTCCTCCAGTTTTGCTAATTGTGCTTTACTCATAAAAAATCTCAATGCCTACTGTAAACAAAACATCCAAGATGCAGCACACACACACGGACAACGGCAAGTTGTGACATAAATTTTGGTCATAAACCGAGGTTGGCCTGCTTGTTTACATCTGTGGATCAAAAGTTAGAAACAATGATAATTCTAACAGTGTTCACAGTGTCCATCTTCCCACTTGGCAACATTTTACTGTTAAGGCCACTCCTGACTTTAACAACATAACACAAAAATCTGATGAATTTAAAGAAAGACAAACAAAAATCTAGAAAAAAAAATTAATTTTTTTGTGAATTACCAGAAGAAAAACCTTGAAAAAGAAGTTCACATGTAGAAGTTGGTCACCTTGTATTATGTCAGGTAGTACTGGCCATGTTTTTCTTCTCCAGAAGCAGACACAACTTTTTGTTTACGTGATTATTCATGCAAGTCAAATGGTTAAAACATCAGAACTCTCCGTCTCTACTTATGTGTATTGACTCTTTTTTTTCTTTTTGCAAAAAAACCAAAAAACAGTCCAGAACTCTTTTTCTTTTTTAAAAGAAGTTTCATATTTGATAATATGATTTTAAAAGTGAGTCTGCAAACAGATGTGGAATGAGACGGCAAAAGTTTAGATGCTAATGTTACTGCCGTTTTTATGTTTCTACAAACCACAAACGTGGTTCATCTCAGCATTTCACAGCCCCGGACACACACAAAAATCTCATGTTTCTGAGCCACAAGGGTCCATTGTCACATGATAACATTTTATGATGAATGTGCAGAACTTGGAAAGGCTGTATTTTTTGCCAAATCACTTCCAATCCAATTTTGTTCGCTAAAACCATCAACCGAACAGCGAGTGAGGTCAAAATCATAAATGATAAATATATATATATATATATAAATTAATAGAAGATGACATACGGTGAAAAAGCAGAGTTAAAACCAGCGGCACCAGATGAAACATGAGGTGATGTGTGCAAAGACTAGAATTGTAATGTCAGATTTTTTTTTTTTAAGTATTTTTTTGTAGTTTAATGTGACTAAGAAATTTAGATTAAAGGTAATACCCAGATATTTTCTTTAGGCAATTATAAACAATCAATACTATAAAAAGATTATTTGATCCATTGTTTAAAAATAAGTGTAAAGTTCAGTTTGTTCACCTTAAATGAAGCAGGAAGAGAAAACAACAGGTGCAGTACGGCAGCTGGAGAACCCCTTAGTCTTTTACAAGGTACAGTACAATGACAACTCACTGCCAGCAACAGGGCAGCTGAAGTGTTTTACTGTCTCGGCTAGTGAGGTCAAACACACCTCTCTCCTCCCCACACTGATGACATTGACTTTCACTCAGCCTCCCCTCGCTCCTCTCTCCTTCTTTCTTTCATTGCCTTGGTCTCTGCTACCTCCCTTCTGTCTCCCCCACCTCTTCGCGATCTCCCCGTGTCTGCCTCCCCTCTAATTCACAGCGTTTAAAGCAGCCAGGGCTTTTAAGGGAAGTTAATTGCACTCAAATTATGTTCGACCGCAAAAGGAGCGAGGGAGCGATGGAGAAGAGACAGAGATAGAGGGAAGGAGGGAGGGATGGATGTCAGAGTGAGAAGATAATTGTGCCAGAGAAGGACGCTGTGATTAGGGTCACTTTCTCTAACTCACACTGTCAAATGGCCAAAACGTCACATTTGGATTGGTGGTAAACAACTTGGCATGTGATCAGGGTGAGACTACGGAGCCAAACTTAAGAGACAAAGAAGAATGAGAAGACTAAAGTAGAGGTTGAGAGGGACTGAAAGAATGGTTCAGTATGCGTTATCTGTTTGGTTCCCATGGTAACATAACCTGGTTAAAAAGGTTGACACTGTGGGGGTGGAAAGGAAAATGGTGAGTGTGTGTATGTACATGTAAGTAGGGATGAGTGTGTTGATGTGTATGTGGTGCCATCACTCATGGACTTAACTCAGACTAAATTATGTATAAGACAGAGGTATAATGAAAATCCTTCAAATTTTTCATTCAGTCATTCAAATCTTCTCTTCCTGTGAGGCGCCGGGGAGACCCCTAGAATTGACCTGCGAGTTAGACTATAATTAACGTGTCCGATCACACCCTGTCCCATTCTGTCTCCTATTCCCACAATGAAATTAAACCTCACAGTAGAGTCCTGGGGAGCTAATGAAAGGGAAGTGTGACAGAACAGGATGATCAAAGATTTCAGTTGCTCTCACAGGTCTGCATCCAGGTCTACACACAAATGGGTTTATAATACATGCACGCAGACTTGAAATAGTTGAATTAAATCAATCATTTTAAAGGAGAATGATTGCAATTTAAGTCTTATTTCCTTGGTTTTGTCCAACATTTCTATGGTAACAACTCAAGTAATTAGATCTGGGAGCATTGCAACAATACAAGGACAATGGCAGACAAAGCAAGGAATGAGTCATCAGGGAGTCAGACAGGTTTTAAAGAAGCCAGCATTTTGTCCAGGCTACTTTGGCTACTTTATTTATCTACTAATTCAACAATAGCATAGTTTTGTTGCCAAAATATGAAGCCACTGAAAACTCAATGCTCTGCAGCTTAAGAAAACAATTATAAATATATATTACAACACAAAACACAAGCAAACTATAAGAGCATTTTAGTTATAGAACATATATGCTGCAAATACACACAGTACACACTGATAGTCTCACATGTTGCACTGGGGGAAAAAAAACATGTACAAGCTAATTATTCTCCCTGCTTTTTGGCAGGATGTGTGCAGAAATTTGCAAACAGATTATTGTGCTACAGATTGTTCTAACACATGCAACAATAACAACACATGGCAAACAGTTAAGACAGCAACATAAGTGTTTCTGAAAAAAAAGTGAAGGACAAGCCTGAGACATGCTTGTTTTTTTTAACTTCCTGACTTTTGAATTAACAAAGATGATGTCTCATCAGCTCTGTGACAGAAATGAGCTACAATGTACACATTCTTTTTGTTGTTTTTAATATCCTGACTGCAATAATATATTGCATATTAAAAGTTTTGTTTTATTTATTTATTCAATTATTTATTGGTTGGTTATTAGTCAGCTGAAGACAGGCTATGTTAACACATAGATGTAAAGATAATAAAAGTTCTCAGTTATTTTTCTTCTTTTAAAAGAAAAAAACAAAAATTCCAGTTACCAGCTTTTAAGTCTGGTGCTCTAGCCCTCTCAGCCAATCCAATTAAATTAATGTATTAATGATCAAAATATTATAGTAACTTGAACAGACTGGATGTAAAAGGCAATAACAAATACCTGGCATGCATGTGGATGTTGGGATGAATGTGTAACCATCAGACTAAACTTACAAACAGAAGGCTGCAGTTTGAGTTTCATTACATGCATTTTCTTCTTTTTTCATAAATTTTTTAAATTGGAGTTTGAGGAAGTGTGTGGGGTTCAAGTGTAGATTAAGATACACCGTTTTAAAACTTTAGCTATTTGTTAGAAGGCAAACTTTACTCATTTGCTACAGTTTATCAAAGCAATGATCCAACCAGTAGTGGCAACACAGTCTTCTTAAAAAAATTGTTCATATTAGGCCAAATACTGTTTTTCTGGTAAAGTTGGGCTGTTTAAGTTATAAATGGGATGTAATCCCATTGTGTATCAACTGTGCTGGTGGTTTTTCCTGTGGGCCTGGCAAAGAATCCTGACACACTGCATTTTCATCTAATAGAGTAGTCAAACCAACTTCTGAGAGCCTCCACTTTGTAATGAATGTAGACACTAAGTTTAAAATAAAATGAAAAGTATATCTACATAAATAGGCTACTGAAGCAGAAAAAGTGTAAGTTGTATTTCATATGTAAGACATTGCATGTACACAGAGGAGTTTAGCTTTTCACTGATGCCTTGAAATGTAGAGTTGTGGCTCAATGCAATAAACAATAACATCCCAAACTATATTAAGTTAGAGAAGATTAGTCAGAAATAGAATCATTATTAATGGCTTGCGTACACCCTTTTATACAGTTTTAGCTATTAAAAACCTTGTTTATATAATCTGACCATACTGCTGGTTTGTCCACATCTGACTTATTGTGTCGTGTTGCGCGCGTCTGTTTTGAATTTATTGTTCTGGCGTTGTAACATTCCCAGCTCTCAGCAAGACAATATTCTCAATTCTGACAGGGAAACGAGCCAAGACAGAGAAAATGAAACTGAAATTAATGTTTGGGTGACTCTGTACAATGGGTGTTTTGTAATTAGAGCATATGTTATAAAAGTGATAATATTTACAGAAATCACTCATGCACATATACACACTGGCAGAAGTAGGGGTTCACAGCACGACTACAGAAGGATCTTTGTTCTCCGGGTGAGATACCAACACTACTGAGAGACTATCTCTTTACATGTGTGCAAGCACACACATGCACGCACAGGCACACACACCAGGTCCAGTGTTTTGGTTTCCTGGCCCACCCTATTGTGCCATGGCAGTCCTTAATAAATGGTCCTCTGTGTGTGTGTGTGTGTGTGTGTGTGTGTGTGTGTGTGTGTGTGTGTGTGTGTGTGTGTGTGTGTGTGTGTG
>JAOXYM010000009.1:16734073-16752043 GCA_028567055.1 Leptatherina wallacei
CACACACACACACACACACACACACACACACACACACACACACACACACACACACACACACACACACACACTTAAATAATCCTTTGTATACAAGTGCATTTGCACATATGTGCCTGTCTTCTGTTCATGCTTTCATATCTACTCCCAGGAGTGTGTGTGTTTATGTGTGTGAGTGTGAATATCTATGACTGCACTCCTTGTGCTCATCTCTGGAGTGCAACTCTCACAGGGGCAATGCTTCTCTCCTCCCCTACCTCTTTTCCTCTTTCCCTCTTTCCCTCCCTCCTTCCCTCCCTGCCGCTCCAGGTGCTCACCTCTGTTGATTGCCTGTGGCCTCTTGTACTGTGAATGTTAAGTCCTGCCATTTTGCCCAGATGCATAAATAATAACAGTAATTACTGGCCCAGCAATCAAAGTGTCGCCCCAGCGCACTGGGCCTGTCTAGGGGAACAAATCGATAGGCATCTTAAAAGCCACATTGATTGTAGGGAGGGGGAAAAACACCAAGGGGGATGGGAAGATAGATAGAGACAGCCAGAGAGAGAAAGAGAGGGGAAGGAAAGGAGGAGAGGTGTGATAAGAAGGAGATGAAGAGGGATTGTACAGCACAAGGGAGAGAGAGAGAGAGACAGAGAAAAATAATTAGTGCAACAGTTAAAGAAGTAATTGGGTGTGTTTTCATTGTTGGCAAGATTAAAGGATAAATGTGCATTTTTCTTCTTAGTACAACAGAGTACAGTATTCATACACCATGTGTAAAAGAGTTATTGGGGATTGTTAATTATCCCATTGACTATTAATCAAGCCCATAATTACATGAGAACAATGTAAAAAATGCAGGAAAAATCCATAATCTGTGCAAAAAAAAGCGTAGTTCAATAGAACAACTAGATCAAACGGTTTTCCACGATCGCAGGCATTTGTTATCACATGACCATCATTTTTTTAAGGATATGTTATTGGTAGTAAGTCATGACAAAGATTTCATTCTGAGCAGCTGTGGTTTGTTTACATAAATCAGCACAAACTCTGCAGAATCCTCATTAGTTTCAGATAAATCTTAGAAAACATGTTTTGCCCAGATAATGTGCATTTTAGAGGCATATGTACAGCACATATGCAATATGTGCTACAGCAATTCCTCTCACCCAGTCCACTTTTACAACCACTACAATCACTGTTTAGATCTAATCTAATATTATTATTGTTAATGTTATTATTACACACCTTTTAAAGGTTACTATCTAAAGGGTAATATTTATTTGAACACAAATTAAAAACATTATCAGAGTGTTCTTTGGTGTAAGTCACACTGCACGTAATAAAACCCAACTCTGCTTATTGAAATACTCCACGTTCACATTGCCAATAAATTGAAAACAAGACATTCTTGAAAACTTCAATTATTTGAAATATGATTCAGAAGATTTGCCCAAACATTTGGCTGCTGCTGCACATATAAATACATAATCTTTCCAACATGAGTTAGTTCCATTTTTGGCATTTAACTTAAGTAAAAAAATTAATGAAACATCTGTTACTTCAAAACTTTCTTATTACCAGTTGTGTTTATCAAAGCTCTGTCTTGACTGTACTTTTCACACTGATGCATGAATGCATGTGTGGCAGGGGTATGCAGTAACAGATCCCTGCTGCACCTTTGTACACATAACATTGTACTGATTGTATTTTGGGTCAAAACTGCCGCTTTTGTATCAAGACAAGTAAAAAAAAATCAATCTGAACTATCAATTCAAAATAAATTCACTGCTTGATTTCTTGAATGGGACATTTTACAGGGGAACTCTGGATCAACAGTAGAACGCATGCCTGAAGACATAGGTGATATTTATTATATACGAAATGTTAAACATTATTTCAACCATAAAACAAATGTAACATTTTACTCAAGGTAATATTCCAAATCATTTTGGTTGTTGTAGGGATTTAACAATACATCAGTTTACATTAAAACATAATTTCAATGTCAAGAGTCAATAGCATCGGTCTGAAAATATATATCAAACATAGATACAGTGATCGTTTGCAAGACGCTCTTATGTACTAATGGAAATGTCAGTTTAGACATCAGGGCTTAAATAATATTTGGATATTTTAGATGTTTTTGTGTGATTTGATAAGAATGGAAGTGATTGTGTTAAATAAGCATGTGAAATTCATATTGATCGCTGACTCCTGAATCATATTGAATCAAAACAGTATCATGGCAGAAGTTGGGATCTCAGCAAACATCAAATTGTTTTTGTAATATTGTACCATGATCAAACTTGTGATTTACACCACTTGTTGTGTGTCAGTGGTATGTTATCCCCTTTACTTCTGTCATAATACTGATCCAGCTTACCACAGTTACCTTAGTGGCTAATGCCAACCAACAATCTAAAGTACAAGAACAGTTGGCACACTATTAAAGTTAGTTGGTTAAAGTTTAGGTTTGATTCTTTTTTTATACCTGAATAACAGCGCTGGGCTTCCCCACAGCTGAGATAACTACAATTCATCAACTGTGTATTAAACCCCTACCACAGTGGCTTGCATTACTTCATTGTTGCTTTTCATTTACACCCAACAGTGATGTCCTGAAGTATACCCATACATCACCACAGCAACGTGAAAAGTTCAACCAAAAGAGAGCATCAACAATGATAATGTTGAATTTGAAGGTACAGATTTGCAGTCCCTATGTGATATCTCCTTAGTTGTATAAAACCAGACGAAGTAACGCATCAGCCAAAGCTCACCTCACACAAATGATGAAGAGGAAGGCTAATGACTCCGGGTTAACCTTAAAAAGTAATGCTTTAGACAGAGTTGTGTTTGGACCTGCTCTGGAACTTTTAGAGTCTTTCCCCTACAAAGACACAAAAAAAATGCACATGTTCATGTGCACTTTTGCATATTTGATATGTGTAAAGTTAACAAGCCAATAGTAAAACTAGCGGCAGCTAGCAGACAGAAGAAGAAAGGAAGATAAAGAGACTAAAAGAGAGAACCAGACAGACAATTAAAAGACAGAAAGAAAATAAAGCAAGGGAATAGGGTAGAGGAAGAGAGACAGTGTGAGACAGTGAGTGTGTAAATAGAGCTTAAATGTGCAGTAGGAATGAAATTCGCCTTGGGATTGCCTAGGTAAACAAGGCAGCCGAGGCTTTGGTGGAGATGCTAATAAAACAGAGCTGTTCTTATCAGCTGAGCAGATGGCCTAACCCATCACATCTACTCAAACAGGGCCTAAGCCATCAGCATTCTAATGAAATTATTTATGATCGAAGATTACATTCAAAACCTTGAACACACAACTCTGCATTTACCTTCCTGAAAAGATGGGACCAGCCGGGGACAGTGGAGGTTTATGATCAGAAAGAGACAGCTAGACAAGGTAGATGGAATGATTGGGGGTTATATGAGAGGAAGTATAGAGTGTGTTTATGGACACAAACAACGAGAAAGAAAAACATACAAAAAGAGAGAGAGGAAAGGTGGGAGGGAGAGGACCAAAACACTTTGGTATGCTTTGTTTGGTGAGTGGAGGCGGTCACAGGGGAGAGGGGAAGGACAGACAAACAAACTATGCTATGAGTGAAAAAAAGTATAACTGCTGGTTTGTTTTAGAGGGCATGTCGCCCCTGTGGACCGCCCCTGCTCCATGTCTCCTGTCCCCCCGTCTGACCTCTCTGCCCTGGCTTACACCCTGGGCGGCTCCCCTGACAGTGGGGTTGCTTAGCCGGCTTAGCCCAGGTCAGGCACCTTGACCAAGGGCACAGCCCGCCGCCCACTCCCCTGGTGCCTACAGGTATCTCTCTCTCTCTCTCTCTCTCTCTCTCTCTCTCTCTCTCTCTCTCTCTCTCTCTCTCTTGTGGAAACATGGGAATAAACCTGGGAATTCCACAAAGTGAATGGATGGGAAAGAAGAGAATGAAGGGCAGAATAAATGGAAGAAGGGGATGAAAAGACAAAGAATGGGATGGGGAAGAATCAGAGGGTGCCAACATGAGAAGGATGGAGAAGTAAGACTAGTGGCCAGGAGGATGGGGAAAAAAAGGATAAATAGGGTAAAGAGAAGGGAGGAAGGATGGGAGAATGAGGGAGGAGGGAATTGATCTACGAATGGTTAGTATGCAGCCCCCGGTCCCCCTTCCCCCTCTCCCTCCTCCCCTCTCCCTCCTTCTCTCCTCTCCCATCAGTCAGTGAGGGCTGAGAGTATGTTGTGGACCACTGCCCGGATGCCTCATACATATTAAAGCCCCCTGCTATTATTTATATCATGTCTCTCCTTCCCCTGCTTGCTGCCCCTCATCCCCTCCACACCACCATACATACATGCACGTGCATCTCTACGCACACACACACACTCACACATGCGGATGCACTGACAGACAACTACTCACACAAACAATGACACACAGTGACACGCGGAGACATAAAAACAGACAGTCTGGTCACATACGCAGAGAAACAGAGGCGTGCCGTGTGCTTGCATACACACACTCACACACAGAAATTTGAATGATCTCAGTCTCTCCTCACGTCTCCCTTTGCGCCAAATTCTATACCTGTTTTTATGTCTGAGCCTGACTCATCCTCTCAATCGCTCTGTCTTTTTCTCATCTTCTCATTTCTATCTGATCTTTTTTCAATCCCTCCCTCCTGCCTGTGATGGAGTGATATTATTCGGATGGGTGTTAAGCCTCGTAAAGCCCATAAGGACCTGTTTGTCTTCCTACCTTGTTTTCCAGTACCACAAGGCCAGGGGACTGTCCCTTTCAGGTGGCCAGTCCAGTGCTCTGAGCAGAGGTGAAGTTAGGACTCATTTGATTGACAGTTCACTTGCTATTAATGAAAGAGATTTTAAAAGACAGGCAGAGAGACGGACAGATCTTAACATAATCTGAAGTGAGGTTCATCACTTCAGGTTCAAGTTTAAGAGACCAAACACCATCTTTCTATTTGTCAAAAAAAAAAATGGAGCCTCTTAACGTTGATTTTAAAAGATTAATGAATGAATCCATTTTGATGTCAGAATCAGAAGAGATTCAGCGGAAGTAATTACACTGCTCATGTTACATCTGCATGGAGAGGCAAAGAGGGGTCAGAAAAAAAAAAAAAAAGCTTTTCATGTTACCCTTTTAGCACACTGGATAATTTCTTCTATGGTCTTATTTATATTAAACAAAACAAAAAAGTCTATACACTTAAAGATAAAACTGAAAGTCAGCGTCCATATTTACCACACTGCCTTGTCGCTACAACAAGTAAGGGATTCCCACAACAATGAGTAGGTGTGAGGGGAGAAATATATAAGTTACAATTCAATCACAATCTTAGGAAGTTGAAATGAAGCTTTTGCCAGCAGAGTTTCAAACATATAATGTATTGATTAAGCTTAAGGTCCCCATTCAGTATGGTAGTATTAGTAATAGCATATTTATTGCAGAGTCTCATAGTAAATCAGATCACTTTTATTGAACGAAATGACGATGCAGGGTCAACAATAAAAACACACAATTAAAAACACTTGAGATAAAAAAATAAAAAAATAAATAAAAAAAAAACGCAAGATGAAATTAGCCCAAAATGAGCCCAAAACAAAAAAATAATATTGTTTTTGCTGATGGCTATGAATCGTGTGTTGGTGCGACACTCCATGATTATTAAGATAATGTATCACAGTTGTGCTTACATCATTTTTTTTACTTTTGCAGAAGAAAGAGGACTCAATATCTCACTTTGCTAAAAAAAAAGATAATTTCAAACATACAGAGGATAGTCTGAGATGAACTATTTTTAGGCTGCTGCAATGTTTTTTACACCTTAACCAGGTAGATTTTGTTGTTTACACAAATGCAAGAGTTCAAGAGTAAAAAGCAAGTAAAAAAAAAATAAACATCAACAACAGAATGTGAAACGCTCTTTGCTTTGCTTTGTTTAAACTGAAAGGTCCACACAGAACATCTTCCTCCTTAACTTTGTCTGGAAGAAGAAACAGTTTAATATATATAAAAAAATAAAACAAAATGAACCTTTTTGAGCTATAAATGAGAAATAAGCCTGAAAATGACACTTTCCATTTGTTTCAGATCCTTACCAATGGATAATTGTTTCTCTGTTTAATTTATAACTTTTTTAAGATAAAATACCTTTTTGCTCATTTCAATTTTCAACTGCTGTGTTTAGTGTCTAATATCAGACTGCACTATTACTGCCCATTTAAGGAGAGCTCCCAGCCATCCACAGAACCAGTCATGCAAATACTGTACTAACGCTACTATCATACATGAATTAATTAAGTACAGCATGGCAGTCCCATACCGTAAAGGATACTCATTAGTATGGGAAATAAACTTGGGTGTGAGACACACTTACAAGTTTTAATCCAGTTTCACCCCCTAAAACCACTGTGGTCAGCACAAGACTCGATTTGGGCTTTTCCACTTGACAGTCACTTCTCTAACGCCATTCTACAACCCGTCAGATGTCCAAATGGAGACTTTTTTTGCCTGCTAAATGTGAAGCGGTAGTGAAAACATGACCATTTGATGAAATGCTTTGAATAGTTATTTTCATGTGCTGTCCCATAAAAACAGTTTCCTGTGAGACTGCTCATTCAGAGCTTTTATAAAAACTCCCTGGAGTTGGCTGTGTGACTGCAAAAATATGGTGCATTTGACACACACATTTACATTGTTACTGTACTTTAAGTTCTTCCAGAAAATATCTGGAAAGCATCGGGGCTGCGGGCATCTTTGACAATGTTTTTAAGGCCAATTCAATCTGCATGTGAAAGCCAAACAGCTCTTTGAAGAAGTGCACGTAGTGCCACTCTTACCGAAGTTGAGGTCAGAGTCTGTTATGTCAGTGCTTTCCAGTTTAATTAGAAAAGAAAATGTCAGCTTCATAACACCAAGAAGAAGAGCTCTTGTGCCAGCCAAGTAACTACAAAGAAAAAAAGAAGGAATAAAAAGGGAATCTGTGTGTCCTTGCTAATCCACTCTTTGTGGTTAACGGTAAATGTCCTTGCACATACATTCTCAAATCACAGAACTGAAGTTACATCTAAAAACATGTGTTTTAGTTTTCCTGGTTTATATGTTGACACTTATATCCTGCATAGTCTGTCTTTGGAGTCATTAAGTTTTGGACTGTATGGAAAAGTCAGCGAAAATCCTCCGTTGACCCTCTCGAACTTGTGCAGATAACAATTTGCAGGTGTTTGATACACAATATCCATCCAGCCTCCAAATATGTACGTGTATAAGAAAAAAGAGGACGCCGTTCCAAGAACACAAATCAATAAACTCTCTCTTGCGACAGTCTCATAAACTTCTATAAGAATCTGCTGGTTTATTTCAGGTGGCAAAATTCTGAAAAAGCAAAGCATCAATAAATTAACCCAGCATGCCTGGGAACAGAAAAGAAAAACAACAAGAAAAAAACCTTCATCCTTTTTTATCATCCTCCCTCACTCTGAGGGGTTTCCTTCATCGTTCCTTCTCACATCGGTCGTTTTCGTTCCTTTACTCCCGCCTCCCCTGTTCGCTTTCTTCCTCTCCCTGGCTGTGATGTCCTTGAAGGCCTGCTGAAGCTCCCATAAAGCCTGCAGTAAATGGCTCTAATCCGTTAATAAATGGCTGTGTCCTACAGACAAGGGTGTGAGGCTGCTGCAGCCATGGTTTTATCAGATGGAATGGTATTGCTGCACATACACACACACACAGGAAAACATTCACAGATGTAATAGAAGCTGCATTGGTGTGTGTAAGCATGCATGCCCCCCCTTCGCCTCTCTCTCTGTTTCTTTCTCTCACACATATGTGCACACACACACACACACTCACACACACTCCCATTTATACAGCTTCAGATGGAATCACACCTTCTGAGATTGTGCTGCTTTATGGATGCCATGCAAGAGCAGCGCCATTATTACCTTTAAATGATTAGAGATGCGACTATGATGCATTATGATGATAGGATCGTATAGAGCTGTTGCGCTGCTCTTTATGTCTGCTGGGAAAGACTGTAACTGAATGAATGAGAAGGAAGGGACACAGAGAGTAAGAAGAATAGTAATGTGACCTTTGGAGATAGTTGGAGTTCACCTGTTTTTAATCAGCAAATACAATTGATTTTTATCTCCCCTGGTTTTATTTGTGTACTACTGTAGTGACATGGTCCTGTGAGACTGGACTGTGTGTGTGTGTGTGTGTGTGTGTGTGTGCATGTGCGTGTGTGTGTGTGTGTGTTAGTTTGGGGTGGGGGATGTCTTACAACCTCCACATTCCTTGTTGAGTTGTAACCCATGGCGGTGCTTTCATTTTCCTGTCATAACGTATATTGATTTTTCTTGTGTGTACTGTACACGTTCGCGTGCAGTTATTTGTGCTCACAGCGTCTGGTTTTGATGGGTCTATATGCTCCTCTTCAGGTGGAATTGACCGGCAGCAGTGTGTTCGACTACATCCACCCAGCGGACCACGTCGAGATGGCAGAGCGGCTGGGAATCAGGCCACATCTGCGAGCCGAGGCCGGCTGCCACACTGCCCCCGAGAGCGCTTCCAGCTCTGCGTCCACCTCATCCCTAGCCGGTACCCCTGAACCTGGTACTTTTTTCTTGAAATATAAGCAGTTATTATTTTAGCTTATTCAATGAATATAAACTAAATAATCTAATTTTGGACAAATGAAATAGAACAAATATTTTTGTCTTCCACAGCTGCTCCATCTAGTCCTCACTCTCCTGCTGACGATCCTCCAGACCGTGGCTTTTTCATCCGAATGAAGTCTACGCTCACAAAAAGAGGCCTGCATGTCAAATCTTCTGGCTACAAGGTATCGAAATAAATGATCTCCAGTAATTAGAAAAATTTTAGTTTGCAAATTTTCCTGCACACTTTGATTCTCTTGCTTCTTGTTTGGATGATAAAGCAGCAAGCAGCACCTTGTCATTTTCTGTTGTGCTGCCAGTGTTTCATAGCACTGTCACGTTGGTCGTTTTCTGTATGTTTTATGGTTGTGACCTTATTTCACACTGAACCGCCTCACATAACACAGTTTATTGCACTCACTGCTGTAATACCAGAGCTACTGCTTTTTATTTTTTTTTCTCTCTCTCTCTCTTTTTTTTTTTTTTTACTATTCATGATCATGTTGACTGTTTATTGTTGAATGTGAGATTTTGTTATTTCCTTTACTGGGTGTTTACTGTTGGACTGAACTAAAACTGGATGGTTTAATTAGTGTCTTCCTACAAACTGGATTTGTGTGTAATTAACCTGCTCTGCTTTTCAGGTAATCCATGTAACAGGACGAATCCGCTGCCGCCCCGCACTTGTCCCGGGCTCCACACGCTCTGTCCGTCGCCCGATGGGTCTGGTTGCACTGGCTCACACGCTCCCGCCCTCCACACTTAATGAAGTGCGCATGGAGAGCCACATGTTTGTCTTCCGAGTGAACATGGACCTACAGGTTACATATTGTGAGAACAGGTAAGGGTTTTCTTCAAAATGTAGTGACGCATTTTTAAAATGTCTTTTGTTTTTTGGGGCACTTCCATATTCATGTTTCTTCGTGAGCAGCTGGCAGTGCACCCAGCCATTTGGCAGTTTTAAGAGGCACATCTGCCTCTGTTTGGTTGACAAGAGTTTTTCTTTTTTCTCTCCTTTGTTTCTGCATCGCTATACAGGATCTCGGAGTATATGGATCTGACCCCAGCAGAAGTGGTGGGACATACCTGTTATCGTTTCATCCATGTTGAAGACCTTGAAAATCTCAGGCAGAGCCATGAGGACTGTGAGTCACATCCATATGCATATGTAGTAAAATGCTATTCATCCCCTTATTTTTAAAAGTATCTGAACTTGTGAGATGTTTTGGGAGCTTGGAAAGCCAGTTAAAGTCTTGCATTGTCCTGTTGTGGTAGGCGCCCTCTGCTGCCACTGTCTTGAACTGCCAAACCAATAACACCCTGTTTTTTCTTTCCCTCTTCTCCTGTGATACATCTGCCTTTCCCTCCCAACAACTGTTCTCCATCAGTATTGAGGAAAGGCCAGGTAGTGACAGGTTACTATCGCTGGCTGCAAAGGAGAGGAGGCTACCTGTGGATCCAGTCCAATGCCACTGTCTCCATCAACCACAAAGCCCCCCATGAACGCAACGTCATCTGGGTTAACTTTGTCCTGAGGTCAGTGCAGCCACGGACTGTTGTCAAGGAGTGCTGATATGAGCCCATTTTATACAGAAACCTTACTGTCTGTGTACAGAAGTGCTTTGAGGGGATATATGATGAAATGTGGTGGGATTAGTGGTGAAGAGTTTCTCTGCTTCAAATGTGAGAAAACTGGGGATTGATACCGACATCAAAGCAAATCACATTTCTTTTGCATGTTAATTCTGAAAGCCTAAAATATTCTTGGGATTTTGAAAATTATTAAAGAATATTAAATAATATATAGTTTTTGTAGATATATCTGACAAGTGTGATTCTTTAAAAATGTTT
Organism: Leptatherina wallacei; assembly: GCA_028567055.1. Taxonomy (NCBI): domain Eukaryota; kingdom Metazoa; phylum Chordata; class Actinopteri; order Atheriniformes; family Atherinidae; genus Leptatherina; species Leptatherina wallacei. The sequence continues at coordinate 16,744,590 of JAOXYM010000009.1, forward strand.
TGACAAAATTTCCAGTTAGAGCAGTTACCATGTTTAAGCTTTCAAACTAATTTACATAAAGCATTTCAAGCCTCTTTACTATGTTTAAATTGAAATTGCTCTTGAAATGTTGCCTTATTTTTGGGTTGGTTGTAATCTATTTTCCATTTATGGCTTCACAAAATATGCTTATATATACACACATGGTGCATACAGAACATAGCAAAATGTTCATCGACAGAAAACAAGAGGTGTAGGCTGAATTTCAGTGCTAATTAGACTGAAGCTATATAATTAGTACAAATGGATGTCAGAATTTTCGGTCTGAATGGTGTTTTAGTTAATTAGTGCTGTAATTACAAGAGCTCATTAACTTCTCCAACAGCCTCCCCCTTGTCTGAGCTTAACTCCGTATAGGTGGGTTGTTGAGTGGAGCATAGCATGTGTGTGTGTGTGTGAGTTTGTTTGCATGTGTTAATATGTGTGTTTTTGTGTTAAGGGCTATTTGAAGGGTTTGGTGTGTGTTAGGTGCAGGTCGTAGGGTGTGAGGCAGTTTGGCTGTTGGAGGCTGTTATTAGGGTGATTACATGTTGTTTCCATCCCTAAGTATTCACTCAAATCAACACAGCACTTCTTTTTTTTATGTAAGTGGCTTTAAGTGGTTGATGATCTTTTTTTTTTATACATCTACTTTTTCTTTTCTCTTATCTGTCAATCTAGTCGAACAGAGTTGCCCGACACTCCGCTGGATCTGCTCCAGCTACCGGAAAGCATAAGAGCGGAGCGTCTTCGAGTTAGCTCGTCACCTAATGACAGTTCCCCGCAGACTCGAGGTACTACACTGTACACATAACTACCTTCCTGTGATGTCTCTTGACAAATACAAACAACTGCATGTACCTCTTTTCTTTTCATTTTCATTAAAATGTCTCTTTCTCCTCAGGCCCACAGCCAGTGAAGAGCTCAAAGACTGACCCTGACATGAAAGCCAGAGAGAAATTTACCACCTCTTCAATCCAGTCAGAGGACAGGAGGAAACGCCCGCTTAGGTCCGACCAGGACGGTGTTCCTCCTGAGAGCCGTCGCAGACTGGAAGAGATTCAACATACAGAAGAGGCTGTTTCAGCCTCCTCGGACCTGGCCAGCGAAAGCGACGGTGAGGAGGAGGAAGAAGCAGACTGGGACCAAGGGGGAGATACCGACAGATTGAAACAGGAAGACAGTGGGGGAGGAGGGAAACAGAGCAGGGGTGGAGATACCCCGACTAGAGGGGAGAGGGCAGGGAGGGTGCACAACGGCCGGGCAGTGATCCAGCAGCTGAAGAGTGTGGTGACCCCGTCTCCCTTGCCTGGTAGCCCCAGCATCAAGACTGAACATGAAGCCCTAACCACCGGAGGGCGCTGGGGATCACACACACAAACGTCCACTGCTCATACACACACCTCTCAGCCCCAGCCATCACATCCGCACACACCTTCCAGCAGCCTGAACGGCGACAGCCCCACAACCCCAATCCCTGACTCCTCTTCCAGCAGTGAAGCCCCGCCAAAAGGCTTGTTCACTCCTCCCTCCCCTTCTTTGTCTCCTGCCATGTCCGTACCCTCCCCACTCCCTCGTGAGGAGCGGATTGTGTCGGGGGTGGTCAGCCGAAGCAGTGGCGGTGGCAGCAATACAGGTAACGGCCCCGACTTTGAGCTACTCCAGAGACTGGCTGCAGGCGGTGCAGCAGGGCGGGTCCTCTTCCACCCCCTGGCCCTCGGTCCGCAGGGCCCTCAGAGCCTGTACGCCCCGAGCACTATCCGCTACGCTCCACCCGAGCTACCCCCCTCCCACCACCACAGCGCAGCACACAGTGATGGCCTGCAGCTTCGTTCAGACCACCACAAGGGAGCCCCACCGGCCTTCTTCCCCCACCTACAGCGGCTGGCCGGCCTGCCACCCTTCAGTGGTTTCTCCCCATCTGACAGCCCTTTCTCCTCTGGCCTGCCATTCTGTATGAATGGACTGAGGGGGGCTGCAGGGACAGAGGAGGACTGAGTCTAACTGGAGGAAGTGAGAGGAGAAAATAGAAAATGAAGGATGGTGTGAAATGACAAGACAGAGTTGTTGAAAAGGGCAGGAGAGACAGAAATGGCAGGACATTAAACCTCTAAGGACGTTACTAATTGGACAATGAGCTGAATAACTGCAATCTAAAATATGTGACAAGCTGCTGCCATAGGAATTTACTGTGGACAAGTGACAGCGACTCTCAGAGAAAACGGGACATGGAAACTTTTGACTGGCTGTCCCTGAAGACTTTTCGTCTCCACAACAATAATGAACTCTGCTCTATGTCTTTCTCTAGATGACTGTGTTGATTTATGTGTCTCTTCCACTCAGAGAAGCCATATTGTATATAAGGACAAAACCATGAAAACACTCAGCTCACATCCTCGTTACTTTCACCCCAATTAACCCATTAACCCCTAAAACCAGAAGAAAGAGATGGACACTTGCCTGTCGGGATGAAAGCGACTTTGGAATAAAAATGTTTTTTTATCATTGCAGTATTACACAAATTGTCTCTTACACTGAGCTCCAGGTGAGAATTTGATTATATAGGCTTCCTTTAAAATAGATGGAGACAGCCTTTTGTTGTTTTGTATTAAGACTCAAAATAATAATAGATAATAAGAAAAAAGAAAAGAGCAAAAAAAAAAAGAGCATTCATCAGTCAGCCATACTTAAAGCACACTGATGGGACATGAGTATGAGTAATGTAGTCCCAGACATTCCAGTATATATAAGGGAAAATGCAATGCAGACAGGATGTTATTTCTGTTGTTCCATCATATGACAGTAATATGTTTAAATGAGTGTTAATTATAGTATATTCTTTACAATGCTGCAGTTGTGTTTGTGTATGAAAGCCATATCTATTTTTCATTTGTATTGATTTTTGTCTCAAACACATGGATGCAAGGTGTTAAATATATCAAAATAGACACAGTAACGTAGTTATTTTGGATGGACACTATCATCCAATATTTGGTCTTTTTTGTTGTCCAGTTGTTTTTTTAAATTCTCTAAGAAAAGATATTTCTGAAAATGTTTTAGGAGGGGGAAATGGTGGTGGACAGAAGTGTTTTTATCACTTAGACCTCTGTGTTTTTATGAGCACTTACTGAAATTTGTCCTGCTGTGTACTCGAAGCACTTCATTGACTTGGATGTGTGATCCTGTTTAAACAGAAAACAAAGCAGAAGCGATCACTAATATTATAACCAACTACAGTTTAACAGAGTGAAAAAAAAAGGTCATTTTGAAAACAACAGGCCAATACACAGACAACATGTCGTAAAAATATGACCATTAGAGGTCAATAAAACAGCAAAATTATTCTGAGACAAGGTCCAGTTAAATTCCATTAATAGGAAATAGTTTTAAATATAAAGTACAAGTGTCAAGCTTTGAATTAAATAAACTGCTGAGAATATTTACCCCAAAATAATGGAATTAAAATGAAAAAATGCAACCAATTTCAAGGAGATGCTTATACCACAGCCAGACACACTATTAAGAAGTCAGTTTAAAGTTTTATGATAAGAAAATCTTTTTTATTAAAAAAACATTCTAGCACTTTGGAATAAATTCTTTTAAACCAATCTATCAAATACATAGAAATGTATGTAATCTGTTGAAGTTTCTGGCACTTTTTTTTCCTCCTTTTTTTTGCCTCTAAATTGAGATTATAGTCGATATGTGGAAAACTGATGTACATGTTCCGATGTCTAACGGGAAGAAAAGAGGGAAAAAATAGTTTGGATATGGTGTGTGCACCCATACTGTAGCTGTCACATACAAACACTGTGTGTGTGCGCGTCTCAGAGCACATGCATTCTCGTTCGTTTGCTGGTATAAAATGTGTGTATGAATGCGTGAGAGCGCGTCTGCTTGTGTGTGGGTGTTTTATGTTTTGTTTTTTTGTTGTTGTCGTTGTTGAATAAAACTGCTAACCCTCTTGCCCATCACTGTGAATCTAACATTATCTTCCCATGTTTGTGAATACTTCACCCACCTATCAAATGAAATGAACAAGTGTAAAAATAAAACCAGTGATACAGATGATGATAATAAAATATTCCAGTAGAGGAGCACAACTCAAGCTTTTGTTGACTCTTTTCTTCCTTGTGAAATCACATGAAACCTGTGTGCTTGACTAACGTTTTTCATATTATTAAAATATAATTAAGGCGTTATTGAAGGATAAATATGCCTGTTCTCGCATTTGCAGATTGTTTCTTACTTTGGTATGAGCTAGAGCAAACATTTTATTAAAGTAATTAACAGACATTTACATACAACTTTTCATTGCATACATATTGATTATATACATATACAAAGCATGCTGACAATTGTAGCAAATGGAAAAAATCTAGCAGAAACAAAAATATCTTTGTTACTGCAAATGGACTTTTTTATATCAACAGTGCAAGTGGACAATCTTGTATGTCCCTGAAGTGGACAAAAACACTATTAATCCTTAATAAAAATCAGCGTGTGGAGCAGGTGAGAGCAATCCTGGCAGGACATCACTCAAGTGTTGTGGATTCAGAAAAGACTTAACCATAAATTGATCTGAAATGAACACAAAAGAACAGAGTGCGTATGGAGAGCGTCTCACTTATAAGAGACTATACATGCGAGCGCGTGTCACAGTCTATGCGTGTGTGTGTGTGTGTGCGTATGGGTGTGTGTATGCATCTCCGTGAATCTGTGTGTGTTGTCTGAAGCAGCCCCAGGGAGGGGCTCTGACATTGAAGACGGGTTAAATCCTGTTTTACATTCAAGTGGCAGGCCCTAGTTCATTAGAGTGAGGATCATTCCTCCTCAAGACCAAAGGAAGCGCATACTAAACAAGAGCAGTTGTTGGGGAGAAAATGCCATTGTACGTGCAAAAGCGTATGCACTGTATAGGATGATGTGTGTTTGTGTGTACTGATGCGCTGTGAGCTGGACTGCAAAACAACCTTTCCTCTTTATCTCATAACGTCTTTGTATAGTGAAGTAAAGGTGTGGCTTGTGCAATTGAAATCACTGTGTACTATTTGTGTGCATGTGTGTGCATGAGCATAAGTCATGACAGCCTTCCTGACTGTCTTCTACTCAGCCTGTCATTGAGACACCCATACGCCCTCTCTGTCACTAACTTTGATGGCTTATCTTACCTCCAGAATTAGAGTCATGCCCCCAGGGGAAATACCTTAGCACATGTAAATGCATTTGAAAGAGTACAGAATAAGAGAAGGAATAATAGAGACATACAGACTTTTTCCACCTGCTCTTCTTTTCCTTCATCCTTCCTCTACTACTGCTGTTTTCATCTTTGTCATTGTTTCCCAACAATTTCATCTTTCGCTTCTCGGCCAGGAGAAGGCCAATCCATACTTAATGCTGTTCTCAAGGCTTATCCCTTGATCCGTACGTATGGCATTTAACACCTGAGAGCAGATGAGCACCCCGCGCTCGAAATGAGCAGAGGTTACGACTCCAACTTTCAGGGCTGAGAGTGGAAACGTGAAATTGAGGTTTGGGGATGCATAAGGCTAGACTATGGCTGGTGATGTGGTTTCTATAGCTGCTCGTGATTTGGGGTAGTTGGTGTTTGTCAGTGAGGGTGCGTCTCCTGCCTCTGGGCACCCTGCCCTTTAGACGCGCCAGGCCTCAGGAGCCTCCTGCATGCCAAACAGACCTGTGCAGTCAGATGCAGCCACGGAGGAGAGAGGAGGAGAGGAGGGAGGGGGAGGACAGGCGAACGTGAGGAGGAGTCCAGAAAAAGAGGACTCTAGGGTGAAAGGGTAGAAGAGGATCTGAGAGAGCTGAGAGGAGCTGGGGGGGGGGGGGTGCTGGTCATACCGCAGCAGCTATTCAGTCGCACCCTGCATGCGAAACACAACTGCTCCGAAATGCCTTGGAAATCAGTGAAGGAGAGGTGTGAGAAAGCAAAGGAGAGGGGAGGAGAGGAAGAGAGGGTGACTCTGAGGTGAGTCTCAACAGCAACACTGTGTGTCGATGGCTGGGAGATATTACAGACCTTCGCCCCAACCTAGTCAGAGATAGTTATCACAGACAGAGCCCCACCGTCAGCAACACTCCCACACACACAACAACATGCCGCTTCATTCAGCTTATGTAGCTGTATGTGTACGGATGAGCAGCTCATTATAAAAATTATGCATGTGCAGCCAACAGTTTGTACATCTTTTGACTCTCACATAGGGAGAGTACATACTTACTCTGACAGTACTTACACATTATACTAGCCCTTGGTTTGCATGATACAGAAAACTGTGACCACATCTTCTGAGGCATTGATTTAGGTGGAGGCTTTTTATGTGCAAATAGTGTAGTGAAATGTCATTTATTTGATTTTTTATTATCTAGGAAAGAGCTGTTTGCACATTTTGTCTTCATTTTCCATGAGAGAGTTGGCTGCACTTAGTCATGGAGTGCATTCTCTTTAAAGTCTCTTTTATGCCCTTGTGTCTATTTTCCCAATGTGAAAGCAGTGCCTCGTCCTCTGTAGCTTTGCTTTTATCAAACTTAGGGCCTATCAATTTAACATGTGCATGTGGTGGGTCTGGAGGCAAAAGTTTTAAGTACTAGTTTTTTTATCCACTATAGAAAATGAATAAGCCAAAGAAAAACATTACAAAGTGAAAAGAAAAAAGAGGAGTTTCATTATCTGTAATTTACCGCTGCTGGCTGTGAGTTGGTTATAAAATGGTCCTAATATTTGGGAAATACAGAGCACTTATCTGAATGAAAACAAAATGAATTGTGTAAATGCTTAAAAAGTACAGAAAAGGTTAAAGGTATAATATATATTCATTTGATGTTTTATTTGTCAGTTTATCTTATTTGTTTGTATACTTATTTACTTCCCTGGTCAGTTTAAATTTTTTTACTTTCAAGTCCAATTAAATTATGTTAATGTTGTATTTAATGATAACAGATGCACAGTTATTCAAACCAACCAAAAACTGGACCACAACAACCATGACAAAATAAGTAGTTTGACTTAATTTAATTATGCTCCTCACATGTGGAACAAACTCCCAGAAACTTTGAAACTTTGAAATAAAACATGGATATATTCTCTATATGTATGACCATTGTTTATACATTTATTATATATTAAGCTACATACTTTTAATATTGCACTTAAGTGGTGGTATGTTTGATGCTACAGGGGCGACTACTTGAGACCTTAACTGATAAGGCCAATTCTAATTTCTTTATTCAACTTGTACATAAAGGGAAGGTGTTTTTATTTCTTATGTAGAGAAATGTAGATCCCTCTGTTCTCATTCAGTAAGTTGATGTCAAGCATATTACAGGTTTAAGTTTTTACTAAGCACGGTTTGAAAAACAGAGCGCACGGTTTCATAATCCGTGCACACGATTTGGTAAACTATGAGCACAGTTTAATA
>JAOXYM010000009.1:16808494-16818746 GCA_028567055.1 Leptatherina wallacei
ATTTTATTTACTTGTTCTGTTTTAATAAACCTTTTTATATATTTTTCCAACTCATCCAGACTTGAATCATTTTTTCCACGACAATGGTGGGAGGATATGAGTATGTGTTGTGTGGGGGGATACGTGTTGAGAAGGTGTGTGGGGGCAGTGGGAGAAGAGTGTGTTTGAATGTGTGTGGATGGGTGGTGGGAGGACATGAGTGCGTGTTCTGTGGGGGTTATACATTTTGACAGTATGGGGAGCGAAGGATGAGGTTGTGTGGGTGTGTGTGGATGGGTGGTGGGAGGTTAGGTGTGTGGGGGTATGTGTTGAGATGGTGTATGAGTGCAGGGGGGGGTGTATGGATGGGAGGACACAAGTACATATTGTGTGGGAGGTATATGTGTTGAGGGTGTGTCTGGATGAGGGAGGAGGTTGTGTGGGTGTGTGTGGATGGGTGGTGAGAGGGTAGGAGTGTATGTGTGTGTTTAGAGAGAGTATGGGGGCTGGGGGAGGAGAGTGGGTGTGGATGGGTTCTCGGGGTGCGCGGCTGGGGCACTGGGGTGCAGACTGACCAACGTTGGGTGGCCGTTTGGGGGGCGTGGGTCCCCCCTAGTAATGGTGCTGGCCCTCTGCCTGTGGAGGTGGGGGAAGTCCCCGGACTCTTGGCTGGGCTGGTGGCTGCTGATCTCGCTGCTGGGGGCTCTGGCTGGGGGCTCTTCCGCCTTCCCGGGCGGGCGCGTGGTCTCTCCGTCGTTGGGGGGCTGGTGTTCGTGGTCCGGGGCAGCTGCTGATCGCCCGGGTCTCGGGGGGCTGCTGGCACCTGCATGACCACTCTGCATGTCCACTCTTACTTAAACGTCTCCACTTTGTATATTCTGGGTGCTGTCTCAGTCATTGTCACTGTGTTGTCATTTAGTTGTAACTACCAATGGATAGTCTCAGCTAGTTTTCTTTGTGTGGGTTCTTACTGTCCTGGTTTCGATCGCAATATATTGTTTCTTTTCAGCTAGTCTTTTTTTCCTTTTCTTTTTATTATTATTATTATTATTATTATTATTATTATTATTATTATTATTATTATTATTATTATTATTATTATTATTAATAATAATTATTAATCTTTTTCCTTACCCGTAAAAAATGTGGGATATTCTCAGTCGTGTGTCTGTATTTGCGTAGTGTGTTGTTTGTAGTCCAGTCGGATTGCATTGTTTTCTGTATGGTGTCCCCCACACCCACACCCACACCCACTTCTCTTTCTTCTCTGTTCTTTTTTTTATCTCTTTCTGTCCCCTCCGATCAGATCCAGCAATAAGGTGCAAATTAAAAATCAAAAACTAAAATAAAGATTTTTTTCAAGAGGGACTTTATACATATAAAGCTCTACTTGACAGAGTAAATTTTCTTGGCACAAAACAGGAGCCAGACAATCATTCTGCTTGTTACAATGCTGGACAAAACAGTTGGAGAAAGAAAAAAGGACAACACAGACTAACAAGGAAAATAGCAGCTTGTCTACATCCTACATGGGCGGTGCAGTAGAGTTCACCTTGTCCTGGCACTGCTGAGTGTGGGTAACTTTTTCAAATGGTTCGGCAATATTACTTTTGTCCATCAACTCAAGTCCAGTGTCTCTAAGATCATTGTCTGTTTGAACCGGGCCAGGCACAGCAACACTCAAGATGTGTCTCCGATTTCTCCTATATATCCTCCCTTCTGAATGGATGAGGTAGAATCTAGGTTCTTTTCACAGTTCTTTCACAGTTCCTGTGCGGCTGTAACCCTGTGGAGTCTGCAGTCTTACAACCTGTCTTTCAACCAGGGGTGGAAGTGGTCGACTGGATTGATCATAGTAGGCCTTCTGAGAAAACCTCTTGTTCAACAGCTGGGCTGTAATGTCCTGTGGTTTGCGCAGGTATGGTTTAAGCAGTGTTCTTGTTACTGGGAGTGTGGTGCGTGTCTGGATAACAGCCTTTCTGCAGGGGAACCCAAGTTCACATCACGTGGCACATTCCTGAGATTTAACAGGTTGAGAAAGACATCGGTCTCATCCCTATGGAATTTATCCATGAGCTGTTTAGCACTGTGCACAGCTCTATCAGCGAGTCCATTGGATTGAGGGTATTCTGGACTGCTGGTAATATGAGTGAAGTCCCACTGTGAAGCAAAGTCCTTAAAGCGTTGGCTTGTAAACTGTCTGGCATTGTCTGATATGAGGGTGTGTGGAGCTCCATGAACAGAAAAATGTCTCTTAAGCTTTGTGATGACTGTAGCGGATGTTGCATCACAGAGCAGATCGATTTTATACCAGCCAGAGTCCAACAACACCAAGTACTCCTGGCTGCGCCACCCAAATATGTCAGTTGCCACAGTTGACCACGGCAAGTCAGGGATCTTATGCAGATTTAGTGGTTCCTTTTGCTGATGTGGTTTGGTGCTGTTACACACAGAATAGGAACTTATCTCATCTTCAATGTCATTTGACATATGTCATTTGCAGTGACTTTGGAATAATAGCTATTTGGAATAATTCGTCCATAATAAAGTATGGACGAATGACATCCGGAAGACTGTGTGGTCGTCTGGGCCAACCATGTCTGATAAACGTGCTAAGCATCTGCAAAGTCTCATCATTGGATGTGTGTTCACCTAACTCCTCCAAGCGTGATGAAGATATGCAGTTCAGTGTCATGATGTCAAGAGTGTCCTTCTCCTGCCTGCTGGATTGTGGAACTTCAGGGAGCATGGGAAAGAGTGTCGGCCAGATGCATTTGATTTCCACTTTTATATACGAGTGTGATGTTGTATTTCTGAAGACTCAGCAACATCCTCTGGAGTCTTGCTGGAGCAGTGTGAATGGGCTTTTTTAGAATGGTAACCAGGGGCTGATGGTCTGTTCTGGTCACAGGCTTGCCGTAGATGTAATCATGGAATTTTGAGCAAGCAAAGATGACTGCCAATAGCTCCTTTTTGATCTGCGCATATCTTGTGTAAGCGTCAGAAAGTGTTCGTGAAGCATAGGCCAGGGATTGTCCTCCCTGCAGGCATGCAGCACCAAGTCCATCACTGGTTTGCTGACCTCACAGTAAGACAGAACGTGTGGGCTGGACAAACGGTGTTTAAGCGCTTCAAAAGCGTTTTGATGTTGTTCATCCCAGATCCACTCTGTGTCCTTGTGTGTGAGCTGTCGCAGGGGAGCTGTCAGTTGACTGAATTTTGAAAAGAATTTTCCAAGATAGTTGACCATTCCAAGAAATCTCTGCAGAGCTGTCACGTCTGCTGAAACTGGCATGTGTGGGTCTACCGGGTACTACAGCTTCCTCCCACTGTCCAAAGACATGCATGTTAGGTTAACTGGTCACTCTAAATTCTCCCTAGGAGTGAGTGTGTGCGTGAGTGGTTGTCTGTCTCTCTGTGTTGGCCCTGTGATGGACTGGCGACCTGTCCAGGGTGTACCCTGCCTCTCGCCTGATAATTGCTGGGATAGGCTCCAGCCTACCCGCAACCCTTAATTGGATTAAGCGGTACAGAAAAAATGAATGATATTTTATCATCCCTTTGTTTATTCTTGAATTTAGGCATGATAGAATCTACAGTTGTGGCAGAATGTCGAGGAGAGGCAAGAGTTTTGTTGTGCTCCTCAGTCATCTCATGTATCTTGCAGACGGAAATAGCTTTAGCTAAAGTCAAATCACTATGACGTAGCAACACTTTTTTCAAGCTGTCATTAATGATGCGACAGACTAGTCTGTCTCTTATTAGCTCTACACTCAAATCGATTAATTTACAGCTCTTTGTCTTGATCCTCAGATCGCTTACATATGATTCAACGGTCTCACCAGCTTTTTGATTCCGTGTGTTGAACTTGTGTCGTTCCATTGTGACGTTGGTTTGTGGATTACACATCTCCATGAACTTCCTCTTAAGACACTCTGGATCCTCTTTTGATTCAGCTGGGGTGAGGACACATCCTCCCTCGCCAGCTCTCACTTCTGGTGCATAAACAAAAGACCGTTCACGTTCAATGGAATCCATCCGCCATGTTCACTGTCGTCTGGCAAAATCCTTGCTCCACAAATCACTGGCTTTAAACATTCAAGGTGTCGCTTCTGACACCATGTTGGATGTTCACCATTAAAAGAAAAGTAAATCGATGGCTTGATAGCTTGGCTGCTTTATTAACAACTCACCAGGAAGGATGACAGAGAACATTACTGCAGCATACAGCAGCTACAGGGGAAATGCCCCAGACAATAGTACGCATGCGTTTAGACCACTAACTGAGTATGGTGTCCTAGTAGGACAACACAGACTAACAAGGAAAATAGCGGCTTGTCTACACATAAACTTGCTGAGATGAAAAATATATTGCATACAATACCAGTCAAAAGTCTTTCCCATTAAATCCAATGGGTAAGTGTGTTCAAACTTTTGACTGGTAATGCATATTGAATGTATTTGTGATGTTTTGTTGTGTTTTTTTATATTAATATAGCTAAGTGCATGTCAAATTAGAAGTATGTTGCATTTTCAAGGCAGTCAGTTTAGAGTAGTCAGGTTTCAGGTTTTCCTGTGCTGACATAAATAAACAGGCAGATATGACAGTAGTAGTTTTCTCCTTGTTCCCCACAAGGTTATTGGCGGACAAAAGCAGGAGCTGCTGAGAAGAGATTCCTGTGGGTTTGCAGCCATTAAACAGACATGATTCATGGCATGCAGATGTATGTTCTTGAGAAGACTGGACAGCAATTTTTTTTAAAATAAAGATGACTCAGATGTAGGCTATATTGTCAGTTTTGCATGCACACAATCCATTATTAAAAAAAAGACTCCCTTCATCACCTCACAGTGAAGACTTTATCCTGTCACACAGGTTTTATGTGACTTTCATGACATTTCAGAATTAAGACAGAAAGTCTCTTAAGAAACAGTACAATTACACATTTTCCCCAAATTCTTTGTTCTTTTGGCTCAGTTCTTATCCACACAAAGAATACTACTGTACGAGAATGGAGTAGGAGGTAGAAAATAAGACAGGGAAAGGGTGGGTTGATGAAAAGAGCAGATTGTGTGTTCCTTCATGCTGTACAGTATCGTATGACTTCCATAGCAGAGCTGTGGGTAAAGGAGTTGGGAAAGGGAATGGGAGGTGTGACAAGAAGGGCGTGATGATCTCAGCAAATCAGAGCCCTCGCTTGTTCAGGCTGGTTTGAACTGCCCCAGCCTGAATGTTCCCTGCAGATGACCTGTTAGAAGGCTGTGTTCTGCCAGTGTTTTAGTGCATGGGTTACCTGCTCTCCCAGCCCCTTACATCTCACTCACACTCATCTTCCTGCTTATACCTCACCCCTCAGTGAGCTTTTCTGAGGAAATCGCAGAAGTAATGTGGAAGTATATGGTCATCAGTTAGATTTAAAGAAGTCTTCTTGAGCAAGACATTGAGACTTACATCCTTCCAGATGTTTTCATTGCCATGTGAGCTGATGCAATAAAGAGAAAGTGCTGCATGTATAAAATAACACATGCAGTGTGAGTGTGTGTGTAAATAGGTAAATTACAAACACATTAGTAAGCACTTTGTGGAACATGCCAAGATTTAAAGGGTATCATGCAAGCACCGACCATTTACTATGGAAAATGTCCTGAGGTGGCTGATAGTGATTATATACAGCATAAATGTACATGAAACTCACTGAACTGATCTTGTTCAGATCCACACAGTGACAAAAACATACTAAAATGTAAACACCGATTAAATGTCCTAATGCAAGCACATAGCAGTGCAGCATTATTGTTTTTCTCCTTGAACAGTGGGGCCGAGGAAAGGTCTCTGTCTCCTTGTGGGAGTATTTTCACCAGGCTAGTTTACAGACAGCTTCGACCTCTAGCAGGTAACTGACTCTGCCTATTGCAGAGAGCGTGCAGAGAGATCAAATTACTGAACAGTGGTGACAGGCAGAGGAAGGAAAATGATTTCTATTTGCTGTGCTCCTTTATTTCCATCAGTTAAAAGACAGATTATGTGAAGATAATTTAATGAACAATAAAGCAGTATTTAGATCATAGTGCTGACTACCATACACTGTAAATTTAGAAAGTCAGCATGAGCCCAAATACATTACCTATGAGCACAACATACAGTGTTACAAAGTCCAACTAATCTTTAAACCAAGACTTAAGGCAAAAAAACAAAACAAATAAAACTAAAGGAACTTAAAGGGAGGGGCTGTACAGACTAAAACATTTAATGCTAGCACATGTGGGGCATTATATAGGCTTTCCAACACATGGCACACTTTAAACAAGCTCCTCTTAAGGGAATTCCTTCTAAATAGTGTGTTGATAATTAGCTCAAAATGTTGTTTTATGTGTGGTTGGGGTAGAAAGTTTAAAAAGACGCACAGATATTTAAAGCCAGGTTTAATTGTTAGCATGCATACCAGGTCAGTCTTTCAGGTTAGTCAAAAAAAGAGAGAAGCAAAAAACAATCTGGTCATGGATATCAATGCAGATATTGTGGTCTGTTTATTGAAAGAAGCCCACAGATTCTCTACAGGATTTTACTCTCTCTAGATTATGCATATATTTTAGACCCCTGAGATGTTTAAACCACTGCAATTACATTTATTATAGATGGCTATAGCTTTCTATCAGGGATTGTCATATGACTCGCACCAAACTTCCTTAGCAACACAGAGATATGAAAATCTTTCTTCACCAACAAAAACAAGGAGTGTTGCGGCCACAAATCCCTAATCCCAGTATTGTGCAGTCTGACTGCGATTACATAAAGAAACAGATACAATTGGAGCAAACCAAATCCACTGATGAACTGGGGCTAGCTTTCCAAGAACCTTTACTGACCTCACTACTTACCAAGCATCATGACAGCTCTGCAGGTTTAAAATGCAGTCATATCAAATGCCTAATTGATTTTCCCTGCCTAATACATTTATTGCAAAGTTTCATTATTTATTTTTCCAAGAACACTTACTTTAGGGTGACTCAGTGGCTTAGCAGTTGGGGCACATACCACATGGCTGAAAATGCTCTTAGCAGCTTAGTTGTACATATAATACTAAAAGTTTAACACTGTGTAGTGACTGAGATATTTAGATTCAAACAGACCTAGTCTTGGTAATGAAAAGTAGGCTGTATCAGACACAGAGGATAGCTGTGGGCAGGACATGTGAGTCTGATTACACAGTGTAAATCTGTAAATAACTACAGGAGGCCTCTCACGGTCATACAAAGCTCTAAGAGATCAGACAGGGTTTAGGGGCCATCCCATCACTTCTTGCCTGCAGGGATAACAGTGATGGCAAACCAGATATGCTGTGGGAAATACTAGAAACTAAAAGTCAAAAATGTATAATATTCTTTGGCAATGCTAGAATTCCCTCAGTCTCAAAATAAAGCCAAAAGTTCTCCAGTGACAATACCATTGATGTTGGTCTTGTTATTATTATAACATGGAAAACTGAGAAACTAGTTGTATAGAAGAAAATTCTTCTTCTATACAACAAATTTCTTCTTCTTCTCTACTATGTAGTTATTGTTATCAAGGGTGTATTTAACATATCAGTGTGTTTTTCTGAATTCTAGTAGTTTTAGTGCCAAATCCCAACCAAAAAGTGACTGGAAAAAGTGAAACAACAATATAACAATAGGTCCAACACAGAACTCTCCAAATACCAAATGGAGACTGCTAGTTTTCATACCAAGATTTAAAGGGTATCATGCAAGTACCAACCTGTCTCCTTTCAAAAAACCCAAATGGTTACTGCTATCTTGCCTTTTGAAAAATAGCACAAAAGGGGTTGTTTTGTTCAAATGTGATGCCAATAGCTCCTGGTCAGGCATTAACATTTAGCCAGAAGTGAAAATGTTGGAAATGTGGGAAATTTTTGAATCAGAACTAAAGAAACACCAAGTATCCTTAATGTGACTCAGCATTTTTCCCAACACAATAAGTTAGTGCTGAACAGCACTGCCCATGAGGATGGCAGTACTTGCTGCTCCAAACATAAGTAGTGTAAACAGTTTTGGTATTAACATTCAAAACAAGTCAAATAAAGTTTCACTGGGGTTTGTCTCCATAGTCATGATATCAATTGTGTAACCATTGTCCCTGATTCTAATGATCTTTCTCTCCCTCCTTGTTTTCTGTCATCTGAGTCCTCTACTTCTTTTCTGTGCAGTTGATTACATCTGTGTCATTCCTAAATCTTGAACAGAACCCTTCAAATATGTGATTTAGTGAATTTTCCCTAAAGGATCTCAGTGAAAGATGAAAAATATATTTAAAAAAATGTCCAAGTCTCCTTTTCCTCCTTCCAACATTCCTTTCAGATTATCATTCAGCTATGCATTTTCACCATGACTCAGCACTTTCCTTTGTCCACTGTAGTTTTTCGCCAAACATTCCTTTGATGCTATCTTTTCTTTTCAGGAACATAATTATTAAATACATCATCCCTTCATCCTTTGCAGAAGAAGAAGAAGAGGGGGGGGGCATTAATAATTCAAGGAAAGCCTTTTTCTTTATTTCTAGTTAACCTCAGTGTTGCTACGTGACACAACAAAACAGAGAAAAGGGTGAAGCGTTCCTTCACTGGTCCATTCAGATGGGGTTTTAAGTTTCCTTGCTTGCTTATTCTTTATTATCAGGCTCCCTGTTTCTCACCTGTTACTCACATAATACCTGAGACAGCTATGTTTTGTTACCTTACAGTGTTTCATTGTCCCTGTTTCTGTTGGCACAAAAAGGATCTGTCTACTTTTGACCGTTAAGTTAAAAAAAAGAAGAGATTTTAATGTTTTCAACTCCAACTGCAGACATACTTTTAGTGCAGGGGTTTTAAGAAATAGTACTCCTTTGTATATTCCAGAAAAAAAAACCCTGCAAACTTTACATTTAAATAAAGTTTCTATGCATATTTGCTTCTGCTGTTGTATGGAACAGCTTTGTGTAAGTGCCTTTTACTGAAAGTTGTCATTGTAGATGCATGAGAGAATCTCTACAGGTCAACCTTGAAATGTTGATATGTTAGCAGGAATTCATCTTCCCAGCATGTGCGACGACTGTGTGCAATGTAGATGGTGTCTACGGTACTCTAGAAAAACTCCCAGCTCTCGTGTGCCTGTGGGTTTAGTCGTTGAAGTTGTCCTTTCTCACACAGTAAAGAACTATTTCACAGAATCATGGCAATTCCTTCCAATCATTTACACCGGGAGAGGGAACAAAGGACAAACTTAATATAACAAACTGGGCGCTTAAAGGACAGCTCCCTACCAGCCTGTGTTCAGGTCCTGTGGGCATTCTTTGATGTTAAAGGTGCTTTTCCCACAAATTACTGCCAGTGGGACGCATTTAAGAAAAGACTTAGATTGTTGTTTGAGTGTAAGCTGACCCCAGCATGTCTTGGACCCCTACACCCACATTTTAAGCTATCAGACTGCAGGCCTCTGTATCCCGGACAATAAGGGTCTGTCTCTTGTTACAGTTTTACATGGACCTTGCGAAAGATTGCAGGATGGTAGCCAGAAACCCATCATCTCAAGGAAATTCTAAACCCTTATGCTGCTCCTATCTCTAACTTTCATTCTTACTCGTGGATTCTCACAAATTTTTCTTGCATCATATGTCCTAGCAGAATATCACACTGAGGAGACGGATGTGGCGTATTGCCATGCCTTTGTCATTTTCTAATCACAGCAATGAGTAAGTAAGAAACAGCACAGCTGGAATTTTCTGAAGGACATGCTGCTTCTCAGTAATCTGTCAGGCATGATACCAGATGTTAGTTTCATGTGCATTTCACTTTGATGTCACAACTACAACAAAAATTGTATTCTTTGTTGATTTGGCACTTGAGAGGAGAGCAAATAAGCACACAAAGGAGGGAGGTCACATCAAAGTCCAGTGGCTGTCTGCACAGCTGTACAGGCAAAGCATCTACACCAGCTCCTCAATTAATGGTCCTAGTTTAACTGCCACTTTGAGAAAATGGTGTAATCTGGCAGGAGATTAGTGGTTTTATAAATAGTCTATATACCAATGCAACAGAATGATTATGAAATTGTGAAGCAGAGTTTTTATTCTAATTTAAAAATGTTTTTACTATGACTTCTGAGCCACTTGGCTTACTTCATATTTTGCGTAACTGTCTTCAGGGAAACTGACATGAGCTGATGTTTCACTGCCTGATGCAACACACTTCATTTGTTTCAGGTTATCAAATATTAAAAGGAACAAATGGTTGATATA
>JAOXYM010000009.1:16821384-16833587 GCA_028567055.1 Leptatherina wallacei
TCCGTTCAAGAAAGAAAGAAAAATCTGGAAAGCAGGAGAGTATTTAAGACTGAGCTTGTATAGCCGTGTATTCCGGTTTGTCACCGACGCCAGAAACTGGTTCTAAACTTATGGAACCGGTTTGCAAAGGCTTGACATTTAGTTCGTTTGTAGACATGTTGTGCTTTGTATACTGACAGTCCCACTTTTTTTTCTTTTGTAAATGCGTCACTTTCACAAGATATTAATTAGAAATGCTATTTCATCTGCTACGGGATATAAAGAATGAATTGATTAGGAAAGCAGTTTAATCAAGAGACTGTGTGAGATGCCACAAAGACCTGCTGGATAATGACAGCTTCTTTTTTTTAAGAAACATTTTACACAACAGCTCCCACGAGTTACGTGTTTGTTTTTCCTGTTCCTTAATTGAAAATTGGATTTGCGTGAAAGGGCAAAGGCTATTAATTAATGGATATGATCTCATGTTGCATATGAACAGAACACCAATCTGCCCACAATCACGCCTCATTCCTGCGTATTTTAAGGTTTATGTGTGACGCACAAAACGGGAAGCATAAGAGCTGGCCAGCAGGGTGTCATTCCTCTGGCACATCATGAAGAGTTGCGCACACACACGCACGCACAAAAAAGGTGTGGTAATTAACTTGATTTAATATCCATACACCTAACTACTATTCACAGAGTCCAGGCAGCTATTCACAGATTAACATTATTACATAACCAGATCTACAAGTTGCAACACAGTTGTCTGGTTTAGAGACCTCAAGATTTAGGCATTAACAAAACTGTTCAACTTTTTTTTTTTTGATGAGCTGGGGGGAAAAAAGGAAAGAAATAACATTACATCCAGTTGTAAAGGCCTCCAGAAAAATCTGTTTGTTTCTGGAATCAGTGCCTGAATTCTACATCTAACTACAGCTGTCATGCGTTTCCAGTTTAAAGGGAAAAAAGGGCGGGGGAGTAATGTTTATCTTGTGTTGGACACATGCCACTACTGAACACGCACACACACATTACCACATTATCCTAACTGGACAGCAGGCCTCTAATTAGAGCGAGCTCTCTCAGTCGGTGTCCTGATGAATTTATCCAACAAAGACTGAGTGGAACTTGCTCGGTGGAACGGATTTGTTCACCATAGCATAAAAATGGCCTGGTCATTGTTCAGAGGTACAGAGTTTAGTTTAGTGCTTAGCTATCACTGTTTGAACACACTTGTAAAGTTGAACACATGGCTGGCCCGGTGTGCTCAGTAAATGACTGCCACTCCTGCACATCCTTGTTGACATTCCTAATCTCCTGTGAGTTCTTTTCTCACAAGCCAAATGTCCATGTTCCTTGGCGATGTTGATTTATTCCCCATGATCAATATTTGTCTTGTGCTACAGAAAAGAAGTGACTCCATACACAGAAATTTCCCAAAAGTGCTCATATACTAGCTGTTCTTACTCTGTGTCTAAAATGTTGCTTATATACAGGAGGCACTGAGTGTTGCTGATGGAGCTGAACAATATTTAAAAAGTCCATTTTAATTGCAGAATAAACATTTGTAATACCAGTTTCAACTCATTACAATAAAAAGCATTCTGAAAGTGTTAGGTGCTTTGCTAACATAGATTTGAGGAATGTGTTTGTTTCTCATGACAAACTAGAAAAAATGGGCAAATACGGTATATCATGTGAGGAAACTGTCACATCCAGCATGCCTGATGACCCCCCCCCCCCCAAGTGACACATAAGACACATGTTTTCCTTCTAGTCACCTTACTGAATTCGACATGTAAATAACGAATATGCTTCTAAAAGTCCAAATAGTATAGTTTTGACTTGATGCCATGGCTCCCTTTTCTCCCCTTTTCATGTAATCAGAATTCAACCTGTGGTTCACAGCCCGATCACATGATGTTAAAGCCTAATGCAGTTTGTAATGAAACAAAACGAATGGTTGCAAAGAGCTTATGAAGTTAATGCCCTATTACTCCAAATCTATTACATAGCTGAGTATGGGGTATCAAGTACACAGTGTTTCACGAGTTCTTGGGGATTTAACATGAAATTTAACCGAATGTATATACCAGCGTGTGTATGTGTGTTCTAGTTAGCTGAGAATTATTATCGACATAACACCAAGGAAATGAAGGAAGGGATTAATAGTTGAGTTCTCAGGTATTTTCACATGATCAACCTTGTGATTCTGTCTGTTTTTAAGCATCACTGACCACCAAAGAAATTGGCTGCAGTCCTGGAACACTCCTGGTGACATAGAGACGCTTTGTAGTTCATCAAAACTCCTGCATGTTGTGCAGACCTCAGCAGAAAGTGTTTAAAAGAGGCCAGTTAATGGTTTTTAAATGGGTTTACACTGCAGCCATTACCCTGTGTGCCTCTGCCTGTAAGAAGTTAGTGCTTTATGTGGAGAAACAAACAAGGCTTAAACATTTTTGTTTTGTATCCTCCTTTTTTTCTTTTTCTACTGAATCTTCAAGAATCTATTTGATGGAAACTGTTGCTCTTTTTTTTTTTTTTTTGTCCACAGAAACCTCTTTCCCTCCAACCTGGTGTCTGCCGCCTTTCAGTCTGTGAGTGCGAGATCTTAATTCCATGTTTTTGCACAATCATAATGACATTATATAACAGAAGTGGCTTGATAAGCTGATTGTGGAATGATTGGATTCTTATCTAACAAACTGTTCTCCTCTGACTAGTATGCAACTTCTTACAAGCTGGTTCAAAAGAACGGCACAGATGGCAACCTAAACATAACAGTGGAGAAGGTCAGCCAAGTGAATTGCATCGTTATTCTGATATAATGATCATAAATGTTCTACATATTGGGTTTTTTAACTTGCAACAGGTGATAATGGTTTTTTTCTTCTTCTTCCTACTTGTTTGGTTATTCAGGTGCCCACTGGAACAGACCAGGATGGCATGAACATTCTCGGTCTGGTAGTGTTTGCAATCGTGTTTGGTGTGGCCCTGAGGAAGCTGGGCGAGGAAGGAGAGATCCTGATAAAGTTCTTCAACTCTTTCAATGAGGCCACCATGGTGCTGGTCTCCTGGATCATGTGGTAAGGAAACCCGCATGTTCATATGAAACTTTTTTTCTGCTGTGTTCCAGAAAGATCTACAGCATTTTTCCTTTCTTTCCCCTTGTGCATCTGCAGGTATGCCCCTCTTGGTATCATGTTCCTTGTTGCTGGCAAGATTGTGGAGATGGAAGATGTTGGCAAACTGTTTGCCAGTCTGGGAAAATATATAGCCTGCTGCATGATTGGACATGCTATCCATGGATTTCTTGTGCTGCCAGGAATCTACTTCATCATTACAAGAAAGAACCCCTACACCTTCCTCTGGGGGATATTCACAGCTCTGGCAACAGCCTTTGGAACAAGCTCCAGGTATTCCGCTACTGCTTATTTCTGCATCTCTTTCGCACTTGTTTGCTTTGTCAGGTTGTTAAATTTTAAATACTGAGGTCACTCTGTTCTTAAATAAACAGACTGCTCTCTCCACATCCACATACATTCTGCTCTCATACACTCATGCCCCTGATTTCCTGCCTTCTTAGCTCTGCCACTCTGCCCCTCATGATGAAGTGTGTGGAGGAAAATAATGGCGTATCCAAGCATATCAGCCGTTTCATCCTTCCCATCGGGGCAACGGTGAACATGGACGGAGCGGCTCTGTTCCAGTGTGTTGCTGCAGTTTTTATTGCTCAGCTGAATGACACGTCCCTCAACTTCATCCAAGTCATTACTATCCTGTAAGTATGAAAGCTACTGAACACATCTCCAGTCAGACAGCTATGTGGGATTGCGACATCTTCTCAATTATTTAATACTTATTATTTAATATTAATTCTTAATGCTTTTTAGTTTTTTCTCTGTAACTGTGGCTTTGTCTTTTTTTTTTAATTTTTTTTTTTTAAATCTATTAGTGTGACAGCTACAGCATCCAGTGTTGGAGCAGCGGGTATTCCTGCGGGTGGTGTGTTGACCCTAGCTATTATCCTGGAAGCGATAGGACTTCCCACCACTGACATCTCTCTTATCCTGGCTGTCGATTGGCTTGTGTAAGTACTAAATCTCTGTAGTTATGCTCTTATTTTTAGTATTGACAGATTTTCAATCCAAACTTGTGCTATGTGTGGTGCGCCTCCACAGTTAATCCTCATGTAAAGCTTCAGCATCACAATATTGAAATAGCTTACCATCCATTGTCCCCTACTACAGCGATCGTACCTGCACAGTGCTGAATGTGGAAGGCGATGCATTTGGTGCCGGGATCTTACAGCACTTTGTGGACCGCACATCCAGACAAGAAGGAGCCGAGCTGAGCGAGATCAGGTTGGAGGGAGATATGTCCGCTGCCGCCCCCGAACACTCGCCTCTCATTGAAAAACGAGGTGAGATGGACAGTGCAGAGGGTGCCAAGATGGTCCTGTCCAGTGAAAAAGAGTCGGCAATGTAATCCTGCTGCTGGCATGATGAAGAACTCCTTTGACCGACACTCCTGCAAGTAGAATCTAAAGTTCAAGCCCCAGTTGCCTTCATTTTTCCTGCCCCGAAGACGAAGGTGTAAGTAGAGAGGATGGATATGCACACTACAATGCAAAGAAACATTCTCTTACCTCGGCAGGGGTTTGGGGCAGCCATGTTCTAAGACTGATTTCTGTCGGCTCAGTGTAATAAATTTCACTGGTCTATGTCAACTTTGAAGTAAGAATGTTGTCACAAACTAGTGATGCGTGTATTTTTATTGGATGTTCTTCAATCACCACACTGTTGTCCCCCCCCCCCCCCCCCCCCCCGAAGCTAGGCCAGTGACTTGAAGCTCATGAAGAAATGATAGATTTACTTATGGTGGAGATATTGAAGATGTAAAAATGCATTGCTACTGCTAAAGCTCACTTTTCTGACTTAAAAAAGTTGACAAGGGTCCCCCCCCCCCATGTAGATTGCTGCGGTACGCATACAAAATCGAGTAAATTCTAAATGTATTCGTCACTTTACAAAATTAGTTAAATGTCCAGCTGTGTCAGATTTCCCTCTTGATGAAATTGAGCAATAAGAAAAAATGCAAAAATTTGCATATGTTCTTCCAAATGTCTCCTTCATGTTTTGGTTATCAATATGTGCATTTTGTTCTCCATAATTATAGCCACTTTCATGCAGGTTTCATCCAGTGCTGCAGTGATTTTATGATGTACATATAATGCATTTGGGTTGGAAAAATTCCGATTTGTATCAATGCACCGATCTAGAAGTTACAGAATGAAGTGCTGTGATAACTTTTTTTTCTTTTCCCCTTAAGTATGCATCAGATTCTGCACCATCTCTAAGATCCAATTTACTAATGTTATTCAAAGAGACTTTATGCCTTTTTAGTCATTAGAAATGTGACCAATGACTTGTGACCAATGATTTTAATTTATCTTATTTTAATTCTCTTAAATCTCTGCGCATAACTGATATTTTTGGCTGCTCCTGAGACCAAAGGTCTAGCTTATAGAGGAGGAAGAGCTAAATATGTAGTGACATTTTAGATTTTTCATTTGAGATCAGCGTTTTTGACCCTGTAAAATATCTCAAACTGCAAGGAGGAACACAACTTGCACAAAGCCAATTTAATATCCCCTGAGATGTCTGCTCCACACTGATTGGGCTTTGTGTAGTCGCAGCAGTGACCCCAGAAAAAGGACTAGTGAGCAAAGTATTGTAGCTGTTTTACAAAAGTTTAATTTTCATGTGGACATGGCAGCATCGCATCGCTTCCTGCACATTTAGCTGCTGGTTGTAGTTAATGCACAATATAAAATGCTTCATTGTTTATGGTTATTATCTTTTAAAAGTTGAACTGTTAATTGTATGAGGCGGTATGAAAGTGACAGACAGAAAATAGAAAGACAGAAACTAGCAAAGGACTTCCACTCCAGGCCTGTTTAGCTTTTTAAAATAAAAGAATTGCACTTTTTTGGGTGGAATTACGATTTGACCCGTGCATAAGAACCAAAGGTGAAAAGATTTCCATCTGTATTTTATGTATCTGTTCTACATGGAACTGCACATCTTCATAGTCTTTTGCATTGTCTTGTGTTGCATTGGTAGTTGCTTTATATGCATGTTTAGTGTTTGCAGACTGTATATTAAGGTATATCCTATTGGCCTCAGTGATGGAGATGTACATCTCTGCTACTGCTAGGATTGAATTAACTGTATGCCCTACACCTGCATGAAAATGGCCATGATAATATTTGACAAAAATGCACAAATATTAGCTTTTCCATTGGTAGAGAGGTTTACTGCATCCCTTTTCCATTGTGGCTTCTCTAAGCCATTGGTCCTTTTTGTACACAATGCCTTTCCATGTTGCAGAAGAGTAATAAGAGTGATTGTTTTCTGAAACACATGAATTAATATCCTCACTGTCATCCCAAAGTTGAATGAAGGAGCATGGACACACGCACGCACACAGAGTGAATTCAGCCTCTTCATCTACACACTAATACTATGGTGCACAACAGAACCTCAGGAATGACTTTTCTGTGAAAAGCGTTCTACCACTGCTCCTTAAATACTTTGAGACCAAACATCACACAAACTCAGCAAATAGGAAGGAGACTACAAAACTCCTGATTGTGTTGAATTATGTTTTTTTTTTATATAGACCCCATTTCACATATACTATTGCTTCTTTCTAGACATCAGATTCTTCTGTGCTACACATATATATATTTTAAGCGCAGAGTGATGACTGTTTGGTATAGCATATCTGTGCTGTATGTATGTGTCATATAGGTAAGAAATTGATTTACACAAGACTGTCTTTAAACATGATAATCACAGCAGTTAAATCCTGGTTTGTTTATACCTGATGGACTTATCCGAGAGGTTTAGCTCATCTCATGATTTTTGCTAATTTTTGTTTTAGCTGTTGTAGCCACAGAAATGAAATACTATTTCTTATGTGGTCTTCCTTTCTCTCAGATGCATGTTAGTTTGTTTATATTAATATTTATTTGTAATCAAAGTCCAAAGATTAAAAAAAAAACCTTTTTCTTCTGACACGCTAGTCACTTCAAATTGCAGTTTTGGCTTTTTACAAGAACTTGGTGGCGTGAGATTAGTGAATAGCCTGTTTTTTAATCCATATATGAACTCAGCATCATGTTTTTATGAAGACAATCTCTAATGTGCACATTCATGTATTCATTGCAGACATGAAGTCTCATTTCTCATGTGGTCTTATGTGTCATAGGAAAGTGTTCAAACAATAAGCATTGCCTCACAACAAGTAATGCACCTCCTTTTTTTTCTGGTGCAAGGTTGTAAAGATGTTATCATTCCTTCCTGAAATCTCATGCAATGAAAATGTCCAGTTCAATCAAATGTGGATGTTTGTCCATTATGACTTTAATACAGTGATATTTTATTTTACACACAAAAAAAAAAAGTTGCTGGTTATCATCTAAATGTGCCGTCATTAGTTTGAAAACAATAAAGCTTGTTTTTTTTAATTAATTTGGTTTTCTTTTTTGTGTGTTTGTCAGTGTGCAGCAGTGGCTTGTTCTACACACTGAAGCTTGCAAGTCATATAAACTTTGGCTGTTGAAGATGTCTGTAGTTATGTTACGCAAGTCCCTCTGGTACTGAAATAGCATGCAAGTGGAGAGACATGTTGAAAGTCTTATATGCCTTATGTTTTCCCATCTAAAAATAACCACACAGCCTCTAATTTGTATACAGTAGATGTCGAACTACCAGACCATATATGGGCACTGCTAGTTTCAATGTTGGTAAGATAAGTGTAAAAACACCTCTGTGAATATTTAATGTAGCAGGAGTCTGAACAGAGGCCATCTCTGGAGAGGATTACTTATAATCTGAACTGTGTTCCCGTGGAGTTATGTGGCTTATCCAGCAATAAAATCCTCCACCCTTGTACTGGATTATTAGCAGTGTTGTGCCGCCTAGTGTTCACCTGGGGTAGCAGCGTATATTTCCAGAATTCCCATCAGTCCTTTATTTTATCAGTTCATGCTATGGGATGAAACCCTAATAATCACAAAATTAACATATTTTTTATAACAAAGCATTTTAATTACCCCTGAAACTAAAATTCCATTTCAGTCAATATGTGTATGTGCTTATAATATTATGACAAATAAATAAGTTCTGAGTTCAGATGTATAGAATTTAATATGGTTGACAGTCATGACTCATAGGATGAATGATGGCGTGCTTATTTCACCAGATGGATTTTAAGCTATTTACATTCCTAAATGGGCTTATTGGGCACCAGCCTCAGGGACTCAAGAAGTGCCCTGGTTTCACCCCATAAGAATAACCTGTAAAAAGAGACACTATCCATCCATCCATTAGTCATCCGCTTAATCCATGCAGGGGCTGGAGCCTATCCCAGCAAGTATCAGGCGAGAGGCAGGGTACACCCTGGACAGGTCGCCAGTCTGTCGCAGGGCCAACACAGAGAGACAGACAACCATCCTCACACACACACACACACTCATTCCTAGGGAGAATCTAGAGTGACTAATTAACCTACCATGCATGTCTTTGGACAGTGGGAGGAAGCCGGAGTACCCGGTGAGAACCCACGCATACTAAAGAGACACTAAACAACCAAAATTTGATTAAAAAGAAATGTAAATAAGAGGACAAACATTAAATGTTATCAAAGAGAACTAGAATAGAAAAGATGGCTCACAATTCCACAGAATTATTATTCTACATCAGCTCTTGTGATTCTGATTGTATTGTCTTAACATTATAAACAAGTAAATTGAATACTTGTTTAAATGTCAAGCAAAGGCATCTTTTAATTTTGTACACATGCCCACAATGTAATACAAAATGCTCTCAAAGACATGAGGTGGATGGAAATACAAAATGACAAAAGCAGCAATCCACAAAGAAATACAAATAATGACCACATTATGCCATAACAGCAACCAAGAAATGTGAAATGAAAAATAACCTAACAAAATAACCTGAATTGTAAAAAATAAATAAACACAAATTAATGTAAAATGAAAATATGTGCAAGATAATCAAATCACATCTGTGTGGTTTGGGGTTGTTTTGTGCTTCTTTCATTTTATATGTCTTTGTTCTCTTAGTGATAGCCAGAGAACCATTTATACATCCGTGTCCAGGGGCCATTTAGCTGCTTGGTACCAAATGGTAGAATACACTCTAACATTCATCCATAAACTGTGCAAAAGTGAAATTTAGCAAGTTGTTGTCAAACAAGGCAAGAAATCATAAAAAAAAAAAAAAAAAACCTGCCATGGCAAAGTCAATTATTTAAAAACATGTACAATACCTTAAATCTGAAATGTAACTTTTAACTTATTTGAGCAGATTTTGAAAATGATTTATATTTACAGTAGTGATATATACACTGTACAACACATTCAGCACAATATGCAGTAAAATTAGTCTCTGAGTATCTAAGATACCCTAAATGCTGACACAGTAGTGTAAAGATTTACATTATTCATGAGGCTCATGTGGGGGGAAAAGCAACCTCACCTCTTTAATGAAAATAAAAGAAAATAAGTTCTAACATCATATCTAATTTCTAAACACAACTTAAAAGAACAAATAAATAAATAAAAAAATCTCAACAAATTCATACAGTTATCTGTTCATATAGAACTCTCTGGAAGAAGTAACAGCAGATGCAGTCATTTTGGCACCGTATAAGGATCAAGTGTTTCTGGTAGTATCTGTAAAGAAAAACATTTGATGCATGATGTTCTGGGTAAACAAATACAGAACACAACATAAAAGGGCTTGTTAGTTTCCAGTATCCCTCATAATTTGCTTCTGTCCAGCCTTTTTTTTGCAGGGTTGGGGTACTGGGGGTTCTCAATGACCCCCTCTCCAAACTTCAGCTCCAAGAAGGCTCTGTGGTTGTTGGGGCCATAGGCCGTGATGCCAGCAAAAGGCATGGGCACCAGCGGCAGCAGGAAATGTTCTGGGAACTCCACATCTTGTTTGTGCTCTGTCCATGTATCTTTGGTCATGACACCATTACGTGAATAGAAGGGCCACAGGTCAACGTGCAGGTGGTTGGCCTCGCTGTACTGGACTCTGTAAAAGTCTCCTTCCACTGCACGCTCCCATACGTAGCCATTAGCATCCACCAGAGATCCCGAGTCAAGGTTCTTTAAGTGATCACAGTTAGGAATGTCCTCCAGGTAGATGCCCAGGTCTACATCATAATCCCATGGGATGATGTCTTGATGACGAATGGCACCCAAAAGAGAACCTCCTTCTAGCCAATAGCGCACACCAGAGCTCTCCAAGATATTTATAACATATTTAGTGGTTTCTCGGAGTGCTCGCAGACAGCAAGGAGGCGTCCAACGGTCCAGGTAAAGATAGTCTGGTGTGTCATCCTGCACAGTGCCAAAGCAACGTGGCGTCTCTTTACTGCAGCCATACCACTGTTCCTTTCCTTCTGGCAGCAAGAGGCGCTTCAGACCAAAGCTCCTCATGAGCTTACCTTTGGCCTCCTTCAGTCGCGTGTCAGCCTTCCACTGGTTGTGCGCAGAGCTGAAAAGTGGCCGGTGGTTTGCGGAGAAACACGGGCTTTCCAGTAGTTTGACTTTCCAACCTCGCAAGGCAGTCTGGATGAAGAGAGCTGAAAAGATGGGCCGACCCAGAGGAACAGAGAGGTTAAAAATATCCTCTGTACGAATTAACACAATTGCATCTCCTTGCAAAGCCGTACACACACTCCCGCTGCTTCCAGATGCGGCCGGTGAGTAGGTGGCTGTCCATTCTCTAAGGTTCACCCTAAGGTGGAGGCACTGCACAGCAGATCGTGCTAGCACAGGTGCAGCTACCAGCCTCACAGGCCCCCCACCCTCACCTTCCAACTCCCTGATGAGCCTCTCAATAACCCGAGGTTGCTCCAGCTCAACTCCATCAGGCACCAGCAGGACAAACTCTGTCTGTACATGAAACTCTGGCCTGTGAGCTTGCGGTGGCTGATCTGGGCTGGGGGAGAGCACTAGAAGCCGAGCACCGTCGGGAAGCACCAGAGGAGGGTACGGGGGCATATCGGCTACAGCCAGAAAGGGGAGTTCTGGTCGATGACTGAGGAAGGAATTCGCCACATCTCCAACGTAATTCTCAAAGTTTTCAAACTCTCGAAGAATAACAGTCACACGTGGGCCTCGACTGTGTCCCTCTACTCCAACCACTCCATGCTCACCTCCAGCTCCTCCAACTACCCCTAAACCTCCTCCAGCAAGACCAGAGGCTGGCAGAGCAGCCCTCCTTGTGCCCCTGCCAAGCTCCTTCCTCTTCTCCATCATTTGATGCTGGGCCCGAGACACATAGTAGAGAATAAGGAGGTTGAGGATGATGGCACCAGTTAACAGGCCTTGGCAGAAACTGATACGCATTGCAACTGATAATTTTCTAGGGATTCTCAGAGGAATAATTTACTTTTCAATAATGACATCAAGTGGCAGTTCCTGGATCCACATCTGTGTAGCAGTAGACAAATGAGAGTTGGAAACAACCTGAAAAACAAACAAACAAACAAAAAAAATCACTCACATTCCACAGCCTTGCGAATATGAATGATATCAATGTGCAGTTAACACACAACAGAATATCATATTACTTTAGACTTAAACAAATATAAAGTGATGTTGTCTTCAAATAATTGCTCTCATTTTAGAAATGTCCAAGCAATAAGCATTTGCTTAGCTGTAGTACCGATTGGTTTATCCTTCACCTTACTCACATTCATTTTAATCTATAGATTTTTCTTCATATTAAACTGAAACAACAGTTATCAGAGGATTTACAATCACTGAGCCGTTTAACAGTCTATGTAACCACAATACTATGGATGTCACTGCGGTCTATTTCAGCCAGCTGTGACAGAGCACCAAAAACCTACCTGAATCGGTCACGGCAAATACAGATATTTATCTGCATTGTTTGCTAATATTTGTACATTTGTGGTTCGAATCAAGTCTCCAACATTAGCAATACAACCCTACAATTTAGTGGTCATAAAGGCATGTCACTTGCATAACTTGAAATATTCATCCAAGAAATCCCAATGCACAATTTTAGCATTGTGGCTAGTACGCTTTCCATTTCTGTTTCCCGCAGCAACAAAACACTTCCGGTTATTTTTCTTCATAATAAAAG
>JAOXYM010000009.1:16859244-16870119 GCA_028567055.1 Leptatherina wallacei
CAGCTCCAAACCGGCTTTTATTAAACCCTCCAAGTATGTTTAATGACCAGACCTGACAAACTTTACTCCATGTTTAAAGTACAGCCCAGTTCTGATAAGATTGGGACACTGAAAAATATAGATTAAAAACTGCAATAGTCTCTAAATCTAATAAATAAACAATTTATTCAAAACAGCAATGAACAAATAAAATGTTGATAGAGCCATTTTAGCAACATTTCTTAAAAAAAGAAAAAAAAAGTTGAAGCAAGGGCAGTAAAAAGAAATGGTAGCAAAAAGAAACTCCTGCAAGAACATGCTGCAACTAATTAGGTTAATTGGCAATAGATCTGTGACATGACTGGGTCTAAAAAGAGCACCTCAGAAAAGTAGTTTCTTAAAAATAAGGCAGAGTTTTTAAATCTGAAATAAAGTGATTGAAAATTGTGAGAAATTAAAGAATACTGTCTGTTAAAGATACACTGCTAAAACTTTGAGTAATCCAACATCTACAGTACATATTTTCCAAGAACAATTCAGTGTGCAAATCAATATTGAATGCCCATGATCTTTAGGTCCTCAGGCAGCGCTGCAGTAAAACCAGGCCAAGATACTGTCATGGAAATTGGTGCATAAGCACAGGGACACCTTCAAAAATCACTGTGAACACAGATATCCACAAAAGCAGGTTAAAGCTCTCATGTAAACAATATGTGAACATAATACAGAAACACTGATGTCTTCTATGGGCTGAACCTCATTTAAAATAAAGTGGAAAACTGTTCTGTGTTCAGGGGAATCAAAATGTGAAATTATTTGAGGAAATCATTAGACAACCCCTGGGCTTTAGAAAAGAATTGTTGAGTTTATCAGCTGAAAATGTGTAGCATTAGTCTTGACATAACTGACAACATGCAGATCTGGGAGGGCACCATCAATGCTGAAAGGAATCTGCAGGTTATAGAGCAATGTGTTCTCCAGACAACATATTTTTTAATGGATTTCCTTGTAAGATAAAGTATATATATACTGCATCTATTACAACAGCATGGCTTTGTAATTGAAGAATCCTGGAGCTGGACTGGCACCTGCCTGCAGTCCTCACCTTTTACTAACTATATTTCATGCATCATGGCATGCAAAATTAAAAAAAAAAGAGAGAAAAAAAGAAGACCCAGGACTGTTGAACAACTATCAGAAAATAAAATCCTCTCTCAAAGGTCCAGAAACTGGTCTCCTCAGTTCCCAAATGTTTACAGACTGTTGTTAAACAAAGAAGTGATGCTGCACCATGATAAACAAGGCAAACTCGATCGTTATGAGACCCAATGACTACAAAGCATAGAAATGTATTAATTTGAGAAACAGTGCCGTCTTGTGGTGGGAAAATAACACTCAGACAGCAATATTTGCATTTGCTGAGTTATCAAGGTCTGATGTTACATGGATGTTTAAACAGTTGTCTGTTTAATTTAGTTTTTCAATTAAATTGAATTTGAAAGATGACATTAAAAAGATAGGGTGGTGTCAACAACAACAAAAAAAAAGATAAGCAGCCGATAGTAAACAGAATGTGGGGAGTAGAGTGGTTTGTGACCTAAACTAGAAAACCACTATTTTCACGTGCTTTTCTGTGGCAGATGATAAAGATTACCATAAGGAGTCAGTCTTGCTGATGACTGTAGTAACCAAGCCTGTAATTCACTTTGTTCATGTTATGAAACAAACCACCTTTCCCAGCCCAGGGGAGTTCAGTTTGACTTAAACTGACTTTGAAAGTTGTTGTCCAAATATGTAAAAGTGAAAAGAAGAAAAAATAGGCAGGAAATGCAGCTTTACAGTGAGACTGAAAGTGGCTAGTGAAGTTGGAGGGAGGATTAGGAAGTGATGGGAGGATTTTTTCACCATGGAGCTGCCCCCTCGGGCAGTGTAAGAGGATCTCTGCTGACCTCGTCTGAGGGAGGGTGCAAACAAGTCAAATAATCAAGGAAGGAGGAGAAAGGCAGGGGGAGCAGCTTGGAAGAAAGAAGTCAGAAGGCGGAACTTACCGAACGTCTATTGGCTTCAGGATGTGTCAGTCATTTCACTTCCTCCTTGGTTGTGGCAAGAGCACAGATGAGAGGGCAGGAGGGAGGGTAGAGGGAGGTACCCTCAGACAGCTCTGTCTGAGCTTTTTGACAAAAAAGACTGTACTGGGGTTGAAACTGAAACAGGGTAAGACTTTTAAAAGGAGCACACTCTGTTGCTCTCCCTTATTCTCACGGTTTCCTGTCTAAGGAGGCCATTTTGTTACCCAACCCAGGAGCAGAGCACAAGAGTTTGGCATTGTTTTGTTTTTCTTTTCTTTTTTAAGTTTTCTCACCCACGGGTGGGACTTTCACAACTAAGTTTGGACTTTCTCCTCTGCAGAGCAACGTCTTTGGACAAAAAGGGGGAGAAGCAGCAGCAGCAGCAGGAGGATAGCTCTCCCACAGTTTATCTTTCTTTTTTGAGTGTCTCAGACGTATTGCTCATGCTTGTCATGCCTGAAGAATAGAAGAAGTCTTTCGACGAGCAAGAAGTGTAAGAGAGGAGACAGAAGCACTGCTTCCTGGAGAGGGATTTCTTCCTTGATCCACTGAAAGGGTGTAGACAGAGGACCCAGAGGAACAGCCACTGTTTGCTTAGTTTGTGTCCACGTTTCCCCTGTTCCACTGGGACTGTTTGAATGACTGTGGCTTTTCTGAGAACTTTACATTGCACCTGGGCGTGTGCTCGTCATTGTGTATGCTGAGAGCTTCAGGGAGCCAGCAGACTAGAGGCTGTGGGCTCTAATGGCTAATGCTAGCCCCTGTATGCCCTCAGGGGCAATGGCCCAGATCTTCTTCCCTCCTGGGGGCACCTCTCCCCCTGTCTCAACTGTGGTGCAGCAGGGAACCCAGATTTCAATGACTTCTGTGCCTGTTCAAGGAGGTTTTCCTGTGATGGACCTGATACAAGGACAGTGTCCTGGTGGGACTATGATGCCCTCCCTGCCTCCCACCCCAGCAGGGGTGTCTTTCATCATCCAGATTGGGCTGACAAGAGAATCTGTTCTGTTGCCCCAGACTGCTGATCTGGCTTACGTGAAACAAATTGCCTGCTCCATTGTTGACACCAAGGTAAGAAATGTGCAGACTGAGGAAGGTGGCGTGTTCGGGCAAATGAAAATGGGCAAATGTTTTTGCCAGATGGAAAATTGCATATGTGCATGGATCATCATGCCACATTTCCATGTTATTTGTTTTTGTCTAGTTTTTTTCCTTCTATTTCCAGCTTTGTGTGAGATGAAAAGCATGGGTTGTTGTTTCCCTTCTTTCTCTCCCATGACAGACTCTGGGAAAAAGGTGCAATATTCTGCAGTAATTACAGCGATTAGCATTTTTCCTTCACATTGTTGGAAGAAAACACTGTGTTCAATTAGGCTTTGTTTTGCCACATCTAGGACAGCAGATAAGCAGAAGGGTGTTTGACGGTTTAGAGTACGTTTCATCCAGCTGTTTACCCTTGGGGCCACAGATGTGTTGTACAGGAAACAGCAGTTTATTGAACATAGCAAATACATGTGCCACACTGGATTGATTTTCTTTAACTTTCCTTTTAGTTGTTTGAAAGAATATTTAAATGTTGAAAGGCACCATTGTTTCTTTGTTTTCTTTAGCAAAACAGTCTAAAAGTGCAAAATCGATTTCTGAATGTTAAATGAGCAAATGAAGATTAGTGAGGTTTGCTATGCTTCTGTTGCAGGATGAAGTTCTCTAACACTTTCGTGATCTTCTGATTGTCAAAAGCCCCTTTCACTTCTCCTCAGTGCATGTCAGAAGTTTTGCATTTCATGCCATGGGATCACAAAACGGCTCATTTTAGTTTCAAAGTTGAGCGCTTCATTGATTTGTTTTTCATTTTTCTAATCAGTCAATAATGACCTGAAAAATTACCCTGGTATCTTGTCTTGGATGGTAAAGGCCTAACATAATACAATGCAACAACAAATTATCATCTTTTTATGGTTTGGTTCCTCTAACTCAAAATTTGTGCTGCAGATGAAAAAAGGCACACTCCCCCAACACACACACTCTCCCACACCCTTTTCTCCTCAAGTGTTTAGCATCTTTATCCAAATGAGAAAACTTCAAAAACACATGTGCAAAACAAAGTGTTGGGAGGCTGAGAAGTAACATCCTCTCTGTAACAGGAAGCAATGTGCATTAAGGGAAATCTAGTCTTTTTATAAGAACTGCAGCTAACTATGAAGGTGGAAGCTTGAGAAGGTCTCGTGTTATTTACCAGTTAGGTTGGCAGTTTGGTAAAACTCCCCACAAATGTGAAGCAGCGGCTTCTCTCTCCAACCACCTAATCTGCTAATCAGTTATTTAATTGTTCAAAAGGTTTTCCTCTCTCCTGTGATGAGTTCTTCTCCGTCATGCACTTGCTGTGATTTAGTGGTGCTGTGCATCTGCTGCTCGGGCTGGGGTGACAGTCGGCAATGAGCTACGACTCCAACTGTGCCTCCATTTCATGGGAGTAAATGTGGCTGAGAAAAAGTTTGTAGTGCAACATATACTTTTTGAAAATGTAAAAAATAATGGTAATAATAATAACTGGACATTTTAGCACAGAGAATTTCAAATCCCGCTGAAACATCAGTTTATATCCATTGTAAGTTAAATGGTGCTTGTTAGCATTGAGGTGCCTCAATCGCATGTGCTGACATAGATGCAGGCGGTTGTCAGGGTAAGTAGTCGGGGAAGTGAGAGCAATGGCAAGATAAGGTTGAGGTCCAGGGGGTCAGGCCCCGGGTACTGAGCAAAGCAACTGGTATGAGACAGAGATGAATAAAAAAGCAGCAGGAAACTTAGTTTGCAAGCAGAAAAATAAAGCTCCAGGAACAGCTTTGAAAAGACAAAGTAAAAACAGGAAAATTAACAAATCTCAGTGTACAAAAAGTCATGCAAACCTGGAGCATCTCAGTAATATCAGCAAAATGTCAAAGACCAGGTTGACAATCTGGGTATGAATATTACCGTGCTGATGGAGGCCAGGTGTGTTGGCTTATCATTAATCTTAAGGAGAACAGGAGGTAGGAGAGAGCGCCACACTCATATGCACACATTTGTGACATATACACACACCTTTGCAGCTTCAAAGAGAGAGAAACTGACAAAGGATCACAATAAATAGGAGGGAGGAAAAAAAAAGGGGAGGATTAGGTTCTGGTGTAAGGAGACAAAGCTGAGACCGGAACAATGCAAACAAACAAACAAAAAACAACTTCTGAGATCACAGCTAAAAAGGAGTAAAAAAAAAAGAAAATATAAGACTTTTTGGAACAGTTGCAAAATGAAAATATTATGAAATATATTTTTTCATATCTTTAATGAACTGAAGATTGTGTTACTTTAGTGTAGCGCTGTGGCAAGACAATAAAGGAAGAATTTTTTTTCAGATTGCTTGAAATAAGATAACTTTCCCATCTTTTACTATATTTAAACTCCCTTTGTTTAAATTTATGTTTTTTAAAGTTTGCCATGAAATGTACCCCTTCCTGCCTTAAAACAACCAAGCTATAAATCTACAGTTTTGCTTCTTGTAATATGCTCACATCTATCACTATGCAATTCAGCTCTATATCTACTGAGTGCCCAGTTGCAGGGGCTCTCTTTTAATTCAGTTCAGTCTTGACTCTTAAAATGACGCAGTCGTAGGCTAAACTTTTGCCATTTACTCAGTGATGCGCCCAAGCGGCAATCTCCGGCAGAGAAATGTGAAGCCTATGTGGAGGTGCCAAAATTTGCAATTCACCCCTCCTCCGCTAGGGGCTGGCTCCTAAAGGGAGTCAATCCCCTTAGTCTCCCATTTTAAAAAGGCCAACTTCACAGCAAAATTAAACATGTTTACAGCCTGGTGCAAAAAAAACCTTTTAGGTTTAATATGTCAAGTTTTACCTTCATGACAACTGTGGGGGGGGGGGAGTGAATTTATCTATAACTCATCCGTTTAGATGATATTTAATCTTGAAATTCTTCATAATTAGGGACGTGTCCTTATGATTGGCAGGTGCCACATATCTGGCAAAAGAAGGCAGAGGGTAGCACAACAGCTTTTAGCCGGCTAACAGGGTGCCTTAGCTGAAGCCCATAAGCTAGTTAGCTCCTGTTAGGGTTAGGGTTAGCTTGGTTAGCTCTTAGCTACAGGCAGCTCAGAGTTTGATGGGTGTCAATCATCTGTCCCAACGGTGGGAACCACCCAATGATCCTCGATTCAGCTCTTCAGAAACTTACGGGTCACATGTCCAAATATTTTACAGTCAATGGATGCGCCCCCTACCAACGGCTAATTCGGCATCCATATTGCAGCTTGTATTGTAAGTTCAGACAGTAAAAAAACAGTCTTATCTTGACTCTTATCTTATTTCTTGCTTATTCTCTGGTTTTCTTTTGTTTCCTCCCTTCCTCCGATAATGTATTCTACATTTCTTTGCTGAATCTGCCACAGTACGCGTTCAAAACCATAGATATATAAAGCCTTTATTATGTATATCTATGTTCAAAATGCCCAATTTGTTTACATCCGCTTGCTAGCGTATAATGCATGTGCAAAGGGAAACTCATTTGCAAAGTCACGCATGTGCCTGGATGGAAAAAGTTATGTAGTGCCGTTTCTCAGCCGTGGGACACACTCTAGAAATGCAAACAATAGATGTTACTGTGCCTTCAAATGAGTCCGGAATGCAGAATTTAAAGGTAAAAAAAAGTTAGGGAATGAGTCTTTAAGTTTGATCAGAGAAAAGACAAAAATGTTTTTGACAGGATAGATTTGCCAGATTATGTAGGACTCTCTAATGTCTGGGTTTTTGTGACTTAGTCACGAGTTCAGAGAAAATGCTCAGTAATGTCGTTAAATGCTTATTTCACTTATTGTGTGTCAGCTGAAAACTCAGAGGATGTGCCGATAGAGTTAAACTTAGAGTTAAAATTTCTCTGCTTTCCTTTTGTCTCTCTGGGTGCTCAAGTTTCCACACATCCCACAACACATACATGTGTTTTAGGATGCTCCAGCCTCTCTTTTAAAAGAGGGCTACAGCTTCTGCTGGTCTGTGCAAAAGCAATATATTGGACGTTTCTCATGAATCTATCAAAGTATAAAACAAGTTCTGTTCAAACTTGAATAAAAGTCTTGTGTTTCAAACACTTGAACTATAAGCTCAGAGGTGTTTTTGTTGAGTGTGGTCCAGAGGGAATAGGTGGAGGCATGCATTGTTATTCATACTTCATAACTTTTACTGTTTATTTTCTTGAAACTGAAGCAAGAGAGAGGGGAAAAAAAGGGAAAGCACAACTTTATTTACTAAAATGAAAACATGCATAGCCTGATCTTTTCAAATCTTGTTATTCTAGTAACACACACACACACACACACACACACACACACACACACACACACACACACACACACACACACACACACACACACACACTTAGCAATCCCCCAAATCCCCTAAATACAACACTCCTGCCCTGCTTGGAGTTGCAGCTTTAGGTGGGAGAATAGGACAATAGGTAGCTTGTCCTGGTTTGGTCAACTGATTGTGGCACATGAATTGGACTGTGTGCGTATGCGTGAATGCCTACATTAGTGTGTTTGGAGGCTCACTAAAGGTAGTTTGGTACCCACACCCCCACCCACGGTCATCACTCCCATCCCCGAAAGGGTGAGTCATCGGCTCTGTTTATTCACAGGATCCCTCCTTGTGTTCCATTGACACATTTTTCCATTCACTTCTTAGTGGGGCAGCACACTCTCCCTTGCTTCGACTTCCAGCGTCACCCCCTCAAATTGATGGCCATGAATTACAGTTTCCATGATCTGAACAGTAAACTTTGCAACAGTTATAATGGGACTTCAGTCAAAAAATCTTCCTTCATCTTTATAACTTTGCCCCATACCCTCTCACTTGATCCAACAAGAATAAATTGTGGGGCCAGGAAACCAGAGGTCTGTCTCAACCATGGTACAGCTCTGATGCATTTACTCTTTTGTAGGACAGGCCTCACTGAGTCACCTCTTTTTCACTTAAACTTTTTTTCTTAATTTACTTCTTTGTTCACTCCATCTGCTTTTCTATTTTTCGTTTCGTTTAGTCTCCTCTCCTTTGTAAATGTAGTGATGTCATGTTTCCTCTTACTGTTCTCAAGATAACAAACTCATATTTCCCCCCTCTTATGCTTTTCCCTCCTAACCTCCTCTTATGATCCATAAAATCCTCACTGTATCCTACTTTACCTTCAATTTCCCCTAAAATACGACTTTTCTTCTTTTTTTGTTAACAACCTCATGTCCATTCACTTTAATCGCTTTGGCTCTACCGACTGCCACTGCCTCGTCTTACTGCATCATCTCTCCTTTAAGCTGTTTGCCCTCTTGCATACATTTCAAAGAAGTAGAGAAATCGGGTGTAGTTCAAGATATTGCCTGGTTTTACTGCATGAACCAAAGTGATCTAGTGTAGAAGTTGTGTACCTTCTGGAATTGGAATGACTCCTCTGCTACAAAAGAAAAGGTGCTCCAAATCGTTATAGATATAGCTGATATAAGGTTAGGGTTAGGGTGCCTGGAACAGTGCCTGTTCAATGCCTTTAGTTTGACAATAGGTGTGGCAGCTTAGCAGCGTCTCTCTGCATCAACTAGTTGTTGTTTTCATCATTAAGGAAAGGCCCGGTTATTTGTGTATGTCACTGGGTGTGTTATGTGCGTGTGTAAGTATGTAATCCTATGGACACAAGTGAGAACTTGCCAAGCTCCATCACTGTCTGCTTCGTCACCTTACCAGATTGTTGAACATGTCTGCAAATTAGTCTGTAATGAGTTATGCAACACGTAGTAACCTTCGGAGAATCCAGAAGTGATTGTGAGGGATCAAAGTGGTGTTGAAAATGATGAACATTTTGTCTTACGCAAAACATTGAAAGGCAGTCAAGGATTAAACCTAAAATATAACTAACTTTGTTATGCTGTGACTTCAAACTATAAGTAAATATAAGTTGTTGCACACATATACTCTCTTTACTTCACATACACACACACACACACACACACACACACACACACACACACACACACACACACACACACACACACACACACACACAGCTGTGACTGAGAGACCCAGCCCTGACCATTGTTTCCACCTCCGTTTTGGAAGTTGCTGTTTCTTTATCTCTTTCCCTGGAGAAGATGTTTGGCCCTGGGAATGGGATCATACACACTACCTCCTGTTTACCTCACTTACTTGTACATGTATTCTTCACATATGGTCAATAATGCAACAGTCAAACCTGATTTTTCAGATAAGGGGCCCAATGTGACGCACAAGGTTATTATCTTTGTTTGAAAACAGCACAAGATTGTGTACCTATTTGGCTTAATTTAATCAGAATAATGGCATTAAAAGAAATAAAAAATACTTTACTGGGAAATGATAAAATGATAACATGATGATAATGAATAACAAACTAAAGGTACACTTTCTCTCACGGTTCTGATCTTGTGTTGACGAGTTTTTGTCTAACTTCCCTATAGCTTCATATGTGGGATTTATTGGGAAAATAAACTTCTCTTATTGAACCAAATCTTTCTTGGTCAGTCAGTAAAGTTAATCAGTCAGCATGCATGAGGAAGAATGCTTTTATTTGTCTGTGATGACAAAATACAGCAGTGTTAGTCAAACTTGCTGCACCTCTTAGCAGCTATAACTACTTTACCTATTAGAATCATACTGCTGAAAAGGAAATGTCCATTTTCAAATGGGTTTACCCACAGCAGCATGTATCAGTTCTGCTTACCCATACCTGTCCCTTACTGTGTGTGTGTGTGTGTGTGTGTGTGTGTATGCTGGTTCTCTCTCTTGATTTGCATGGTAGCGGGACAGCTTTGCATGGCTGACCGTGCTTGGTGTCTCCTAGCTGTTAGCAGAGTGCTCCAGGGGAAGCTCGACCTGCACAAAAGGATATTGAATTAGTCAAAGCACACAGTTCTGCCCAGACTGCAGCAACAGGGATCATTTAGACGGATGGAATGTGATGATGGTAGATGAAGATTTTTTTAAGTGCTTAGAACAAGAAGGACCACTAAGATTTGTGAAAAGAACATGTAAGAGACTAAATATGCAAACAGTTAGATTCTATAGAAAAGGATTTTTTTCTAACTTATACCTGCATCTAACTTCATGTGTTCCCAGGGCTTACTGTATTCAGCTTCTCAGACCCCTGCATTCCTTCTCTTGTTCTGAGCAAAGAGGGCCTTATGATACTAATCCAGTGATTAGTAATGCTGAAAACGGTTTTGTACTATAATCCAATTGGAAACTGCAGAGCAGAGCTCAGCTGCGTTTGGTGGCATTTAACAATGCGGAGTGTTTGTGTGATCAGGATGGAGCAAAAATTATTTTAATGTCAGAGCAACAGCACAAGGCTTCGGGTTTTTTTTTTTAACAGAGGAGAATGCAACCGATATCAAGGGTAGATAAACACATTCACATGCACTTTTACAGTTCGGGAGTGGGGATTGTCGAGTTAATAAATACCCTTGAAATGTCCCAAAAGTGAATGACTTATCAGTAATTTGTGTCATGCTTTTGGTTCTTTGAGCAGCTTGTTTACTGGAGTCAAATTTGATCTTAATT
Source organism: Leptatherina wallacei (assembly GCA_028567055.1). Lineage (NCBI taxonomy): Eukaryota > Metazoa > Chordata > Actinopteri > Atheriniformes > Atherinidae > Leptatherina > Leptatherina wallacei. Next base: position 16,869,923 of record JAOXYM010000009.1, read on the forward strand.
TAGATGATAATCGTGGTAATAATTCCAAGTGAGAGAGACACAGAAGTGCACTAACAGATCTTGCATGATCTCAGACGAAATCACGGGGGACCCACAGGGCTTGAAACTGTTTACTGTTCTAATATTGTGTGTGTGTGTGTGTGTGTGTGTGTGTGTGTGTGTGTGTGTGTGTGTGTGTGTGTGTGTGTGTGTGTGTG
>JAOXYM010000009.1:16871678-16882957 GCA_028567055.1 Leptatherina wallacei
CTGGGCTTCCCTGCTCAAGCTGCTGCCCCCGCGACCCGACCCCGGATAAGCGGAAGAGGACGGTACGGTACGGTACATTGAAAGACTCGCTATTTTACACATAAGTTATGTGCCTAATCAACATTGTGACTCATAAAGTTAGTTGCATTTTACTCCATTCACATTGCTATATGTATTTGGAAATATTATAATTTGTTTATTTGGGCAAAAGAGTTGGCTGATCACACATCAGCACATGCAGTTTCTTAATAAGCAGGTCTTGCATTAAAGGGTGCATTTCAATTACTCCTGGTAATTACTTCCTATTTAGCAGATTTTCTTCCATTTTAATTGGTTTGCCATTAATAAATAAATAGTTTTTAAAAGTCCTAAGGCTTGCTATGATAATCATGACCAATTTTGGTTTAGATTAGAAATCTTTGGAAACAAATGACAAAATCAATGTGGTCCATACACCGTTTAGGCTGTCACTACAAATTGACACATCTTGGGCCAAAAGTATTGACGGATAGACTGTATTTCAAAAGCAAACTCATTAACAGTCATTAGGCAAAAATACATTTTGCTCGTTGCAGTGCTTCCTGCTCAAATGCTACAAACTGTTTTGTGTTTCTTTAAACAAGAGTATCTTGCCCATGTACTAAGTGTGTAATGGGATATGACCTCAATTGCTACATAGAAGCTAGTTAATGCAGAAAATTTGGCACAGCTTGGCCTGACATCATATGTACCAAACATTTTTGAAGACTGAAAAGAAATAGTGGTGTGTGGAAAATGTAAAAACCTTCATAGAAAATCCAAAATATCATTAATTTCTGATAGCTCTGAACTTTGCATGGCTTGAGCTAAAGACTGCTGCCAACTCTAGGTAGAAACATTATTGGTGCATGCGCTGATGAGTTGGGGTTTGCGCCATGTGATCGCAGCCATGTGGAAGTATAGAAAAGTGGGGGAATCTTTCAGATTTTGTGAAGAACTGAAAATTTGTAGAAAGATTTAGTTGATTTCTATTGTTCAAACCTTTTCAACAGAAACAGTTTTATTGGAGGTTTAGGTCACAGCAACTCATCTTTATAAACATAATCATGCATTTGTCATATGACCGGAGTTTAGTATGTTGCTGGTAACACTTTCTCTCTTCTCCTCTTCTCTTCTTCTTTTCTCCTCTGGCACTTTCTCTCTTCTCCTCAAAAGCAAAGCCATGCAACACACAAGAAGAATAAGGCAAGCAAAGAAAGAGCATGTGAAAAGGAGAGGGGGCTGACATAAAAGAGGAGGGGATGACTCAGAGTCCAGTAATGTGGCCTATTGTGGCCATCAGCAGGCAGCTTTATGTGTTTGTGATCTCATGTCACTCTTGGCACACTGAGAATGTGCAAACACTTCTTGCATTGTCATTTATGTGCATTTTAACTTTATGGTTCTGTCGCTCTGAAGAAGTTAAAAAAAATTGATACATAATCAGAATAACAGTAGATGATCAAATGTAATGATGGGAGTAGAAAAGAGAGGCTCACATATCCCCTGATGTACCATGTAAAGTATAGTAACAAATGTGGTATAAGCCTTCTAAATAGTAAAGGACAACATGCCTCATAAGGACATTTGCTCAAGTAAATAATTTCTCAGTGTTTGTCTGTATCACTTATTCTATTGATTCTGTTATCATGACCTGGAGTTTTTCTGATGATAGTGAAGATACAGATGCTTCACTAGTGATTTGGTCTCAGTAAGAATTCCTGCAGGGAGGTTGTACTGCCTCACTTTGTTTCGGTAGAGTCACAGGAAATGATCATTTCTGTGACGCTGAAGACACTTTAAGTCCCTACATTTAGCAATCGGCTAAACTAGTCAGTGTTATAAAATCTAACCAGTTAAATCTGACCTCTTCAAAGATCTCTATGTAACTTTCAGAAAACTCACCAGAACTAACGAGCAGTGGATCTTCATCAGTAGCTCTCAGGCAGGTTATACAAGGTAATGATTAATTGTAAAACTCCCTAAACACCTGATGCAATGCTTGTGTGCTTTCAATTTTAAAACCTGGAGAGCTGCACACTTCACCCCAGTATTTTGAAGACAAACATATTTTTAAAAGAAAAAAAATACATATTAATTATTTAAAACCCGTCCAGGGTGTACATTTAGCTCAGAGAATAGCCCCTTCCTTATGTTGTAATGGTTTAAGGCCTGGGTTAACCACTGAAAAACTTCCTGAGTCTCAGCAGCTTGTGAGTATAGAATTCCCCTTTCACACTAGATTCACCAAATGCTGTCATTTCAGATACTAGATCTGGTCCTGCCGGTACTGCCACTGCAGGGTTATTAGGCCTCCTCTGAGAGGAACAGCTGTGAGAACATGAATAGTTTTAAATATGAAGTGTGCATTATTAAGTTCCTGTTGCTTGCAGTGCATGTGCTCACCCTTTACATGTGAGCAACCAAGCTTGACTTCTGCAAAACGTGATGTGGTGTAGATGACACTGAACGTGATGGATGTTGACAGCTGAGGATATAAAAGTTACGCTGCCTGTTAGAGTCAATCATAATCGCAATTACAGCTCAATATATACTATGTTGCATGCACAGCAGAATGGAAAGATTTTGTTAATAGACTGGGGGAGATTAAAGTTTGAAAAACATCATCCCATCAGGGGAATATATCAAGAAATGCTGCATTGAGAATTTTCTTTATTTTGAGAAATACATTTCACATTTCCTTATTTTAATGTAGTTTTAATGGCAATTAAAAAAAGATTAATCTTAAGTTACAATGACTAGATGATTTTAAGTAAAAAATTTTTTTGTCATTTTACCACTATTCATCTTCTTTTCCTCCTTACTCAGATTGTTTTCTCCTTATATTGCCTGGCCTTCTTGTCGTGAAACAGTCATTTGTTCAATGCACACAAAGTGGACTAAGTCCAGTATTCCTATCGGCTTACCTGCTCAGAACCAAGCCAAGGATGGCGAGAGGAGGAGGGGGAGGGTGGGGGTTGATGTAGAGGGTAGCTGCTCCCAACAAAGAATGGTTCAGAGCAAAAGTGGCCCCTCTCCCATGACTGGTTACAGCTCTCAAATTACCTCCCTGTCTGCCTTGATGCTGGGAGCAGAATGAGATGCATTGTCCCTGTGCTCCTGCTTGAGACTAAGCTTCTTCCACTGCACATATGACTGTACAGTCTCTTTGGGACAGTCTTTTGGATAGCACTTTTTCAGTTCGCTGTTGGCATCCATTCTCTTTATTTATAAAATCAATTTAATGTCTGCAGGAATAACTCATTGAACAGGTCAAATACATATGTACTGTATGCAAATACAGAGTTTGAAGTTATTTAGAATTACATGACTTTGTGGATGTATTCCTTATTGTGTGTATGCCATAGTCAAAGTGCTAGATGTTTCTTGTGGTATGCATGTAGGCAAAGGTACATAAATTCAGGTTTGCATTCCTGCAAACCTGATTATGTCTTTGTTTTTAAGGATGACACACACCTCCTGTTTCACTGCATACAGTCAAGTCAGAGGAAAACATTACATACCACCAGAGCGACAAGTGAAGCAACAGTTAGTGTTTTTTGGAAAATTTGCAGACTGCCTTGCTGTCTGTGGTTGTGCTGCTTTTCAATGTTACTGTTATTCCACATGTTTTGCCAGTTGACCAAACAAGATTTCATGCTGCAAATTCCTGTTTGACTAGTTCATAATCACTTCCTCTGATAATTTCTTCTTGTGTTTCTTTGCTGAATCAGCCACAGGGCATGTTCAAAATGGCCAGTTTGTTTATATGTGCTTGCTAGCGTGTGATAAACTTAGCTGTAACGCTACACAGCACCCTGGAAGAAAAAGTTTAGTGTGGTTTCTTAGCCTGAGAGTTCTAAGGTCGGAAAGTCACGTAGAGCATTTTTAAGTCTTAGTTTTTCAAAAGTAACTCAAATATTTGCCAACCTCATAGCATTCCTTAGAAACTGAGAAAAAAAAGTATTCAAACTATTTAAAATGATGCTTTCACCTTCATTCGGTAAATAAAACAACCTCTTCACAAGACAGCTAACCTTTTATCTAACCTTTTAATCTGAACAATGAAACATAGAACCAAAGAACCAAGAAAAAGAAGTGCAAATACTTTCTATTCAGACACTTAGGATTATCATGATCTAAATGACTGAGAATCTACTACAAAAAGCAACATCATTTCTCCCACAGACATTTCTACTGTCTTCACCAAGTACTGGTTCAACAGGAAACCCACAAATCCAGGAAGAAATGTGTTTTTGCATTTGGTTTTTAATCACACCATGCAAAGATCATGATATGCTAAATCATTTTCCATTATTTCCACTGATAAACTATAGCTACCCTTCTGTTGAAGCTGTCGGCTCACATTCAAGCCATTGTGTATTCTTTGCACTATGAGGGTGGTTGACAGTGAAATACAATTTTGTTTATTCATTTCAGCATTCATCAGGTGAGTTAAAAAGATAGAATGTTTGTGACGTCATTGGGGCATGGTATTCTTTACTACCTAAATGAGCTTTTCAGTAACCTTTCCCTGACTCATTCTCATTTTGTTTTCATTCCTTTTGTCTGCCAAGCCCCGGGTTAGCTTACGTCACAGGTATTACTTTATTTCTTGCCCTCCTGGCACAGAGCCATCACTCACTCATGTGATTCAATGTGTAATGTCAATGTTTTTTGAAGACAGTTCATTTTCACCCTTTGTTTACTTAAGGCCAGTAAGGTTAGTAGTGCAGCCGGCTAACTGATGGCTCAGAAAAGGCAGGGATGGTTGTCATATTTATCATCTGCTCCATATTTTCAACAGTATGTGACCTCACAAAGGTTAAAAATAGAACAACGAGCCAGTATTACGTTTGATCCATCACTAACTCTGTCAGCACAAAAGGAAAAATTCCTCTGTTGCGCCAAGTTGTTGTCAGGAGCTAATGAGGGCAGAACATTGACGTCTCTACATGTTGGTTGCCAGGGCAATCCCTCATTAAACACCTCATCATTTTTAGAAAGGTGATGCTCTTTCGAAATCCCCTGCCTGACTCATTAATAAGGTGATTTCAAAGTAATAATAATAATCACACAAAGTGAAAACAGGTGTATCCGAACCCATCTCCATCCATAAGTATGTGAGCGTGTTATGCGCACACGTGTGCTGGGGGTTGTTGTATGATTTCTTACACAGTAAGACATGGATGTTTAAACAATGTCTGTTGTTTGAAGGGATGCAGTGTGTTTCCTCTTGACTATAAAATGACTGGATCAGGTTCCTGTTGTGATAACCAGCTCCTGTTGCAGAAACCCATCAGTGAGGAGGACCATGTAGGGATGTAGAGGTCACAATGTTTACACGGCTCAGTGTTTAGTGTGACACACAGCACGTCTTGTCCTTTAGCCAAGCTGATTCCCAGTTATTTGTGCTGTCATTACGTAAGATAGTCCAATTGATTCTGCAAAACTGTATTGTTTCTCTTATGTAGGGAGTTGTGTAAACACAAACCTGGTCCTTGACCAATAGGTGGCAAAATAAGGTCTTGCTATAGACAAAACATAAAATTCCGCATTGACAGTGTAGTTTTCTCTGTGAAGGTTGGATGATGTTTTAGCCATTGTAGTTTAAAAGTAACATCTTATTTTCTGTGGCTACACCTTATTTTAACATACTTTAATCGTTTCTCTAGGTGACCCATACACATATTTTGCTTCTACCTTTTAAGATCTGTCAACCACACGATCAAAGGTGCAACTTCCTGTGTCACGAACAGAATTGTGCCAATATTGCCAAAACCATCATAGCAGACATACAAAAATAACTATAGCTCTACTAACTCTACTGTCCGCTACAACACATTTCATGAATGTGCAGAAGTAATGATGCATATATTGTATAAATAGGTAATTGTACAGACGTCAAACAACTTATGAGTGGATGTCCCTTTACCAAAAGCAGCCATAAAAGTGACTGTTGTCTGCCCAGGAACCTTATGAAGTTTCCATTATTAGTGGGAAAATGATGGTGTCAAAGAAACCACTATCAAAAAGCACTAAAAGATGATAAAGCAGTTGGCAAGGGTATAAGATACACCCTACATATTGCACCTAATGTGTGTAATTCTGATGTCACAGTTTGGTAAAGTTAGTTGGCTATTCATTGAATAGCAATGAGTTGTAGACACAGAAGCTAAATCAATAATTTTGTGTGTGACTGAGTGTGCATGCTTGCATGAATGTGTGGCTTGGTGGTTGAAGGTGGCTCATGCTGAGCTGCTGCTGGAGGGGAAGTGATAAGAAGGATGAAAAGCAGAAGCAACTAGCCTTCTCAGCAGGACTTAAAAGTCTCAGTGTTCTTCATACATGCAGCGTCTTGTATATAGAGTCTATATTTGGAAGAACCGCCCTGTAGTTGTTTGACATGCCCACAAGGTTGAGATAATAACTCAACTGGACATCAGTGCTTTCATGAGGTGATGACCTTTAAATTAATTCCTGCTTTTCTTGACTATCTTTGAATAAATAGAACTCTCAATCATTTATTAGTTTCTGTGAAGACTTCATAGTTATATTTAACTAATGTATGCTTCTATGATGTAGGAGCAGAAACACAAAGTAAAGTAGAAGAGGAAGGAGGTGTTAGTTCTGTGTTTCATATTCTACAGGTTCCAGTTTGTTGTGCTTGTTGCTGTCAGGCAAAATATCTTAGTCACTACCTCTAAGCATGTGATCTTTCTCATATGACTATGCTGAGGTGGTCGACAGAGAAATAAGCAAACTAACGGAATGAAAGCACATTAGAGAGGAAATGGTAGTCAGCATTGTATTAAAACTGTGTTTTAATACAATGTCTATGAGCTCAGATTTCACTCGCACACAAAAATAAGTTGATTAATTCGGGATGTCAAATGTTTACAATTTTTGGTCAGTTTAATCACAGCTTATGAATTAATTAATTATGAATAACCACCAATATGCCTTTAAGCACCATTATATATTTATATATGGATATATGAGTTGTTGACATCTGTCAATAGCTACCTGATTTCCTCTGCCTGAGATGCCCAAACCATAACTCGTCCATTCCCCTCTCTCGTATAGCTACGTCGGCTCAGATGGTAGGCTACTTTAATCTTGAACAGCTTCAGTGAAAGTGAAATTTCCTTCTTGTAGATCGTGCAAATCACTTTTTGTTTTTAGGAGATGTTTTATTAATGTTCTTTTTACACTCAAATCTATCCATAGGACAAGCTGGCTCATTTTCCTTCATGTCCCATCGTCATAACAGAGAAATGGCTGATGATGTGCACGTGTTAAAAATATTAACACAGTAAATTACATAAATTCCTTACGCCGTTAATGCCTCATTTTTGAAAGCCTTTTTTCTCTTATATCACATTGCTATGATGAGATGAGGATGCTTTGAGTGCATCAAGTATGATATCCCTTGTTTTGTAGTTTAAAATCCATCAGTGTGAAAAACAAAAGGGTCTGAGTTGCTGAAATTCCCTATTTTGACACTTTTAATACTACTGCAATTGGTCCCTGCACTTCCGAAAGTTTGTGTCATGAAAAAAAGAGACCATGCAACCCTAACACAAACCTTTACTGTTCCTTTTTAGTTATTTTGCAGCCATCAAGCTTGGAAGGAACATTTTTAATATTTTTTCAAAAGAGAATGAATGCCTTCATTTTTTAACATTTGACATGTCTTTGTACTTAATAATGGATTTAAGTGATTTAAATGTAATCACATGACATTTTTACATTTAAAATTCCTTAAATGAATTGTACTTGTTGTACAATTGTAAAATGAATTCTTCTTTAAGGCTATAGAAATCTTTGAAGATTCTTCATCTCAAATGTTTTGTTGAACTATTTACATCTCCCTTAAAGTCTGTTAAGAGAGATGTGACCAGGCAAAGATCAGAAAATTTGACAGAGGATTTTTCTTTGCACATTCACTTTTTACTTTATAGGGTCCTTGTTTTCTTTTGTCTGCATTTCAGAAAATTAAATCAAAATGAAAATATTTGATTTAAAGAGGAAAATTGAAGATAGTAAGAAAAGTATAAAGGGTTATGCCCAAAGGGAAAATAAAAGTGATGGGAGACAAGGGCAATGCACTGGGCAAAGAAAGACTTGTCCATAATTCATTTAACTTCTAATGGGTTCATTGGCCCGAAGAGCTGCAGGGATAGTGCAGGCAACAGCGGGCAACCTGATCCTTGACAACCTAAAGAAAGCAGCCAGAGACCCACCCCATCTCCAGGCAAACTGAACTACTCCATACTAAAGCATATATGATAATAAAACCAGCTTTTTGTTTGCAAACTGCACACATGTACACACAAGTACACGCAATCTCATGTTAACAGGATTCCTAACCTTTGCCCTCACAGCTAAATGCACAGTACATACACAAATATACTGTACAGATTACAATTCCAAATCAAATAAAGCTATTTCTCACCATGCTGCTATACAGAAGTAATAAGTGTTTTGTCATGCTCATTTCACCCAATACTTTAACTGAAAACTGAAACTTTGGACAGAAGAAAAGGAAGAAATAATGATTTTTTTGAGCTGGAATGATGGTTTAGGGAGTTTGAATATAATGCTCTTCAGCAGAGCTGTAAAGATTTATAGTTTGCACAGACGTGGCAGCCGCAGTTGTGGTTGGTGCATTATGTATATTTTGGAAAGTAAGTTCAGGATAGTATGACTTGTCTTGTTTCTGAAGTTTCTCAATCAGAAAGAAGTGAGCAGTGACAGTAATAGTGTGGGATTAGTAGCAGACAGTCTAGTTTTAAACAGAGCCTGCAGAAAATGCCTGATGATGAATTAGGGCAGAACTGGCAGTCTCCTCTGATCTGGGTACTGTGGGTGTTTCTAATTGCAAATGGCAGCAGTTGGTATTCATTGTGGCAATCCCGATGCATATAGTTATTACATGAATCACTCCTGTCAGAGAGCGTATTGGTTTTTAAGTCTGTTGTTGGGAAAGTTTGGAGCCTCTATTTGATGGTGTCTGTATCATCTGATTGACCCAAAACCAGAAAAATGTTTCTGGTTTAGGTGTGAAAAACTTGCATTTTTCACATCCAGCCTAAAGGCTGCCAAAACAGCCTTTCATCAGAACAAGATCTGCAATGCTCCTAACACAAGACAGCTGCTCATGGCATTTAACTCTTTTCTCTCTCTACCACCCGCTCAGCCACCCATCGTGTTGACTGCAGAAATGCTTGCTTCCTACTTCACTGAAAAGGTTGCTTCCATCAGTAACCAATTCTCTGAGCCTGACCAACTCGGCCTGCCCCAACCAGCTACTGGTGTATCACTCTACTCTTTCCGCTCTCTGAATGAGGAAGAAGTCTCTAAACTTCTAGTCAACTCAAAACCCATGACCTGTCCTTTTGATCTTGTTCCTACCGACATCCTGCAGAGCATTTTACCTACAATCAAATCTGCAGTAGCCCATATTATCAATTCCTCTCTTAAATCCGGTGTCTTTCCCTCTGCCTTCAAGCAAGCCCGGGTTACCCCGCGCCTGAAGAAACCCACACTCAACCCAGCCCAGGTTGAAAACTACTGGCAGATCTTACTGCTCCTGTTCATGTCAAAACTCCAATAGCGTGCCGTCTTCAGTCAGGTCTCATAGTTCCTCCATGATAACAACCTGTTTCATCCATATCAGTCTGGCTTTAGACAAGGCCACTCTATTGAAACTGCTCTCCTGTCAGTTACTGAGTCCCTACGGCTTGCCAGATCCACTGGCCAATCCTCAATCATTTTACTGCTGGACCTGTCTGCTGCCTTTGACATGGTCAACCACCAGATCCTTCTTTTCACACTCTTGGAGCTTGGCATCTCAGGATCTATCCTCTTGTGGTTCATGTCCTTCCTCACAGGAAAATCCTTCAGAGTATCTTGGCGAGGAGGAGTGTCCAGATCGCATGGGTTGACAACTGGAGTGCCCTCAGGGTTCGGTGCTTGTCCCTCTTCTCTTTTTTACTATACACCTCATCACTGTGCAGTCATTGCCTCTCATGGCTTCTCCTACCACTGCAATGCAGATGACACTCAGCTTTCCCTTTCCTTCCCACCTGACGACACAACTGTCTCAATGCGGATATCAGCATGCCTTGCTGATATCTCTGCACGGATGAAGGAACGCTACCTTCAACTTAAACCGTCGAAGACCGAGCTTATAGTCTGTCCAGCCAGTCCTTCCTTACCCCCCGCAGATAAGCGTGCAGTTTAATTCGATCACACTTGTGCTTACGTCTTCTGCCAGGAATCTTGGTGTCATGGTTGACAACCAGCTGACCTTTAAGGTCCATGTTGCCTCGGTTGCCTGGTCTTGCCGATTTGCTCTCTACAACATCAGGAGGCTCAGACCCTACCTGACAGAACACACAACCCAGCTTTTATTTCAGGCTCTGGTCATTTCACACATTGACTACTTCAATCCCTTACTGACAGGCCTGCCTGCATGCTCAGCTAAACCTCTACAGATGATTCAGAATGCAGCAGCACGTCTGGTCTTCAACCAGCACAAAAGAACTCATGTCACTCTGCTGCTATTCGCGCTTCCCTGGCTTCCAGTTGCAGCGTGCATCAAATTCAAAGCTCTGCTTCTAGCTTACAAAACAATAACCCAAACGGCTCCTGTCTACCTTCACTCCTTAATCCAGAGTTACACTCCCTCTCGACAGTTACGCTCTGCTTGTGAAAGATGTCTAGTGCTCCTCTGTTGTTCCCTAGTGATGGAACGATCTACGGAACTCTGACCGATCTGCAGAGCCCTTATCTACTTTTAAGAGCAAGCTAAAGGCAGGGCAAGGCAAGACAAGTTTATTTGTATAGCACATTTCATGTAGGCTACATGACAGTTCAAGGTGCTTTACATACAAACATTAGAAACATTACAGCGGGATGCAGAAAGCATTAAGAAGGATTAAAAACAAAAATCCATCCATCCATGCATTTTCTGTACCGCTTAATCCGTGCAGGGTCGCGGGTGGGCTGGAGCCTATCCCAGCAATTATCAGGCGAGAGGCAGGGTACACCCTGGACAGGTCTAAAAACAAAAGTGAAATAACTAAATAAACAACAAAATAGATAAAGAAAGAAACCCTTAGAAAAAAAATATCACTTGTTATCATAAAAAGTAGCAAAATGAAAAGTTTGTAGCCTTGATTTAAAACTGCTGAGAGTTTCAGCAGACCTGCAGGTCTCTGGGAGTTTGTTCCACATGTGAGGAGCATAAAAAC
>JAOXYM010000009.1:16883206-16897089 GCA_028567055.1 Leptatherina wallacei
TGTGTGTGTATATATATATATATATATATATATATATATATATATATATATATATATATATATATATATACATATACATAAGTGTAGTGTTTTTACAGCTTACTCGGCATAATACACAGGCCTAAATCAACATGCTTTTACAGTGATCACAACCAGTAAAAACTGTTGGCAGCATATTTTATGGATTTTACTGATTTGTGGAAGACATGATGCTGCTGAATTTTCAAAATTCTTGAATCAGCATTAATGAAGTGAAACCCATCACTGTTTGACTCGCATGGCATTATCGCACTGCAACACATGTCAAATCTATCCTTTTTAATTATGGAAGTGCAAAGAAAGCCATCAGAGCCCTGGCCTGTCTTTCACTACATGCCTGAAAACTCTGTGGTCACTTATATCTTCTGTTGCTGGTATTCATCTAATATTAGCATGGCATGGCAGAAGCCATTCCTGCTGCCACCTCTGACCTCAGAGTCTTTGCTCCTTACACCTGATCTTGCTTTGCTGAGCTGGGAGCTTCACTGTTACAAATGACAACATCAGAAAGAATGTCCCTTGATGCCAGGGATTTATTCAGTGCACAATAGCGTATAATTCATTCTATATGAGCTCTCTCTTGCTGACATTTCCCTTCATCTCAGCTCCCCATTCGGTGGTGATCAGCATTCTGCTGCCACATCCGTCGAGGACCATGTAGCTAATTGATGCAAGGTCCCCTACTTTGGTAAAATATCCCTAGAAAAAACAGCTGGGAGGTCCTACTATGCATAGGCTCATTACTTATGGAGTCTGGGGGGGCTGTAGTCTTTTTGTTGAGATTAATGACTGAGTCTCAAGAAAATGAACAGATATTAAATTACCTTTTATTAAAAAAAAAACAAGAAAAAAACAAACAGAAAAACAGACCGGCAACAAAAATAACCTAAAACCCATATGTCATACCCATATTAAGAACTATTTTTAAAAAAACTGTCTAGAAAATTGACACAGTGGGTGCAACAAAATGCAAAATGAACATGTTATAAGTAAATCAAATCTAACATGTACAAAAATATACAAAAAAATAAAAAATAAAATAAACACAGAAAAAAGCCATGACTTATGTTTAAAAGAAATATTGAATGATAAAATGTGATGCAAAAGTGACCAAAATAAGCCCATAAAGCAAAATGAAAGACGTATTGAAAATTTTGGTATGGTACACAACCACCATTTGGATCATTTGTTGTTTTTGGTATCTTTTTTAGTCTTAAAATATTTCTGCTCTGGGTTATATTGTTTCATAATCTGTTCAAAACAAGCCATTGGTACAAAGTAGTTCACATCTCTTAGCTTCTGTTGCAGGTGGAAAATCCACTTTTACAGAGAACGTTTCAACAATGAAATGTCAGAGATGGATATCTCATACGCTGGTAAACCAGAGCTATGTGCAGAACTAGAAACCATTATAGCTACAACAGGTGAACAAAGCCAATATTGTCTAAAGAAGCTAATCAGTATTCTGTATTACAGTGTAATTAGTGTCTTCTTGTATTTGAAAAAAAAAAAACCCTGCAGTGAATCATTACTATAAAAGCAAATGCCTTAAATTTTACTCAGTTTCACATCAGCTTATTTTTATCATCTGTGACTTTACAGTTTGATGAGATCTGTGACTTTACAGCACTTCTCATCGGGGCTTTGTGCAAATAGGACAACAGCTATTTTCAGAAAAAATAAAAATAAAAAAGGCATTATTTGGATGGTTGCACTCCACTGATTTGATACAGCCTTCAGATTTTATTAAACTGTATGGCCTGTTGTCATTAAGCCCTTTGTGTGTCTTAGTCTGCCATATCTGGATGCATTTTTTAGGTTAGTTTCAGGAACATCTGTAGATTTTGAAGCAAAAAAGAAGAAAAAAATGCATCATTGCTCTTTTGTGTGTCTCGTTGTTGACTGTGGTCAGCAGCAGTAGCCCACAGCTGGGGCGTGGTGGAGTCACTGTGTAGCTTGGCGGTAGTACAAGCCAGGCCTGTTTTTTTTTTTTTTAGATGTGGTGGTGTGGAGAGCCTGTTGGGAAACTGAGAGACAGACTGTGTATGTGCTGAGGAAAAAGAAGGGAAATGGGGGAAAGACAGGGTGTGTTTTGCTGTTTGTAAGGAAGGTGTGTCTGTTGTTAAGTGATGCTGTGTACTGTATGTGTGTATCATTGTACCATTCCAAGGTGGAGACTAAGGTCCCCCCTTCCTGTAAGTTGTCATAGCAGAACGAGATAGTGAATATTGACTCCATAAGGGTAAAAACTGCAAGAACTCAGTGAGGACTACTTTGTTTGCCCGTATGAGCAAGTGTGTGTTAGGGTGAAATCTGTCAAGTGTAAAGCTTTTAGGTATTTTTTTGTTCTTTCTTCTGGTCTCTTGTACTTACTAAAAGATAATTGATTTAGAAGCTTCTGAAAGGATAAATGTGTAAATGTGTGTGTGCCTGTGGTGTCCTGTGTGTTTAGGCCAATGAAGTGAACCAGACAGTATTAACTATTCAGGAGAGCAGGGTTTCCCTATGACAGCCTCCCTCGCTCTATCGACTTCTGACTGACACTCTCATCTCTCATATCTGGGGAAGAGCTTTGTGGAAACACCTGAGTGTGAGTGTGTGCGTGTGCATGTATACTGCTGTATGACTGATAGGAAGATAGGATAAAGTTTCTCCTTTGTCTTGCTTTCCACATTGAACGAGTTGCTTGATATGTGGAATCAAGCCTGTGTTTCTTACATAACAGTGGTTACCTTTGTGTGCATGGGCTTGTTTTACTGCATTTGTGGGGACAAAAAAAACAAAAACAAAAAACTTGGAACTTGGAACAATGTGTGTGGCTTCATTCCTATGAGGTTGCTGGAAGTTGCCCTGACTGGGAACCACAGCCATAAGAGAAGAGAATAGATTACTTATCAGAGAGCAAAACCTCCTCCAGATCTCTCTCCTGAATGTCATTTGCAGAAACAAGTTGCAGAATGTTGGTAGTGGGTTTGCCATTGGTCCGGGAACATATATAATTCGCAGTCATGGCAACTTCCAGCAATCTTGTAGAAAGGAAGCTATACTGGGCACTGATCAACAAGCACCAGGCTGGGGTCTACCACACCAGACAGGACTCCTGGTGCAGGCAGTGCAAAGAAGCCTCTGAGACAGTCCAGCACATAGCAGTTTGTATCATGCAGACAGGTTAGCATATATGGAGTGCCATAACCTAGTGGCTGCAACAGTGTACAGGAAAATCTCTACTGTGGTTGGGCAGAGGCACTGTCCCCGATGTCCACGCGATGCCGTAGAGGCGTCTCAACCAAGACAGCCCCACAGCATCCAGAGTCTTAACAAACCCTGGGCGGGTCTCGTCCACCCCTTACCACCCCACCGCCTTACCACCAAGGAGCTTTTTAATCACCTCAGCGACCTCGGCCCCAGAGATAGGAGAGTCCGCCCCCGGGTCCCGTAGCTCTGCTCGTTCTTCTGAATATTCCTTCCACCGACCCAAAACATTCCAAGTCGAGGCCAGCAGCCTCCAATCTCCATTGTACACAGTGTTGACGGAGCACTGCTTCCCCCTCCTGAGCTTCCGGATGGTGGACCAGAACCTCCTTGAAGCTGTGCGGAAGTCGTTCTCCATGGCCTTTTCGAACTCCTCCCATGCCCGAGTTTTTGCCTCAGTGACCGCCACCGAAGCTGCGCTCCCCTTAGCCTGCCAATACCTGTCAGCTGCCTCCAGAGTCCCACAGGCCAAAAAAGCCCAATAGGACTCCTTCTTCAGCTTGACGGCATCCCTCACTGCCGGTGTCCACCAATGAGTTTGGGGATTACCGCCTCGACAGGCTCCGGCTGGCCGCCTCAACAATAGAGGCACGGAACACAGCCCACTCGGACTCAATGTCCCCGGCCTCACTCGGGACATGGTTGAAGCTCCGCCGGAGGTGGGAGTTGAAGCTCCTTCTGACAGGGGACTCCGCCAAATGTTCCCAGCAGACCTTCACTACACGTTTGGACCAGCATCCTCCCCCACCATCTGAGTGAACTTAGCACCAGGTGGTGATCAGTTGACAGCTTCGCCTTTCTCTTCACCTGAGTGTCCAAGACATGCGGCCGCAGATCAGATTTTACAACTACAAATTTGATCTCACTGTCGTCACCCACATGGGCATTGAAGTCCCCTTAGCAGGACAAGGGAGTCCCCGAGGGGAGTGCTCTCCAACACTCCCTCCAAAGACCCCAAAAAGGGCGGGTACTCTAAACTGCCGTTTGGTGCATAGGCACAAACAACAGTCAGTTGTATGTTTCCTCTTCGGGCTGGGCCCGACTGGGCCCCATTGGCGAAGGCACAGCCACCAGGCACTCGCCCCCATGCCCCATCCTCAGGTCTGGCTCCAGGAGGGGGCCCCGATGGCCCGTGTCCGGGCAAGGGAACCTTGTGCCACTGTTCGATCTCATCATAGGGGTCTTTGGGCCGCGCTTTGTCTGGTTCCTCCCCCAGATACCCATTTGCCATGGGTGACCCTACCAGGGGCATAGAGCCCCCGACAACATAGGATCAACAGAACGCTCAAACCCCTCAACCACAATAAGGTGGCGGCCCAGGGAGGGGTTTTAAAGTTGCAATTGATAAATTTAACACAGGGTACAATGAGTTACAGTAGGTTTCACTTAATCATGGTTTTAAGGCTAGGATCCACCCTGACCCTGCACTGGAATAAGGGGGTATAGAAAATAGATGGATGGATGGTTTTATAGTCATTGCTCTAAAATACATTTTGGAAAATAAAAACAACAGTTGTCCACATTTTTTTAATTTACTTTTTAAAATAGTTTTTCTTATCTCACTCTTGTGTGGTGATAAGAATAAAGTGACTCATTGTATGTCATAAAATACTTGCTAAATAATGCCATAGAAACAGTTGTGTAGCAGATATGTAGATGGGGAAGTTGAAAAAGAATACCTCCTGTGATTTTGATCATTATGCTAATAAATCCTTTTTTCTTTGTTGTATGTTCTAGTTCCCAGAGTGCGGCTTTTATGGCATTTATGACAAGATTTTGCTGTTCAAGCATGACACATCCACTAACAACATCCTGCAACTTGTTAAAGCAACAAGTGACATTCAGGAGGGAGATCTGGTGGAGGTGGTGCTCTCTGGTAAGTAATCTTTTCTCATCTTTTTTCTTCTCATCTTTTACAGCTATCATGTCCTGTTGTAGTGCATATCAAAAATTTAAATGGCCTTCCTACTTCCTTCCTTTGTTCTTCCTTCTTTGTCTCCTATTGCAGATCAGTCCTCATCAGCTTATTTTACTACAGACTCTTCCACAGGGCTAATCTCTCCTTCATTGTTTCAAACCACACTGTTCCTCCATCAGAGAGAACTCTATTTAACTCTATTTGGTTCCATCTTATCCATCTAATCGTTTTGTGTTTTGTCCAGTTATACATGGTTGATTGGATCTTGACACCCACTGTAACCACATTTCAACCCTGTTATCTCATTTAGCGGCAGCCACGTTTGAAGATTTCCAGATTCGGCCCCACGCACTCAATGTTCATTCGTACCGGGCCCCGGCCTTCTGTGATCACTGTGGAGAGATGCTCTTTGGACTGGTCAGACAAGGACTTAAGTGTGACGGTGAGAAAGACAGGGAGATGAAGTATGAATTAGAAAATACACTTCAATGATTCTGAGAATTTCTCTCTGAAATGATTTGTAACACTCATCCAAATGTGCTCCATCTCCTCCACTTGGCTGCTTGACGGATGTCCTGCTCTCTGACTCTTTGATCCATGCTGCCACCTGTAGGATGTGGACTAAACTACCACAAGCGCTGTGCTTTCAGCATCCCAAACAACTGCAGTGGAGCTCGCAAACGACGCCTGTCCACCACCTCTCTGAGCAGCAGCCAGTCCCTGCGTCTATCCACCACAGAGTCGGTGTACAGTGTGGGGACAGCCTCCACCTGCACTGAAGACACCAGTCTTATTCGCTCTCACACTCAAATGGTACTCCTCAACTATTTCACTCACTGCATAATGTTGCAAAATGGGTAAACCCACTTTAACTCACTTTAGCAGAATTTTTGTAGGTTTTCAGATGGTTTGGACACATTGTAATAACAGTTATTTTTTCTTAGAAATTTTTTTTTTTTAAAGGAACACAGGCATCTTTGTTCAGGCCCTCATACTTTCCAAGCATAAATTGTTATGGAGGTTTTCTTATAGCCATCTTAAAACAGCCAGTAGGACTACATTCCACTGCAGGTGTTTTATAGCCACTCTCGTGAAGTCTTAAAAAAGATTAGTTCCATCAAGAAAATAATTTTGTTCATTGCCTACTGATTCCCCTTGCTAATTTACAGTAATTACAATAAGACCTAAGATACTTATTTAAATAGGAGGACAACATAAGCCTAAAGTGGCTGCAACACTAAGTGAACCATTGTGAAAAACATGCAAAGAAATATCACAATAGAAATGCAACTAAGCCTGGCTTTATAAGGTTTTAGATCATTACTTGTCAAACTGATAATTTCACTGTTCTGGTTGACTCACATGCTATTATTGTGCCATGTTATGGCTGCTGCAGGTAGCTGTTTTCAGTAAAGAAACACTTAAAAAAATCTGCTTAGCAACAAACAGAAAAGCGATACACTTTACTTCCTCACATTTTCTGTCAGGAATCAAGGATTAGGGAACATCTAACTCTTCAACATGGGCCTCTGTGGGCCATTTGGTGACCCTAGGTGGACCCTATTGCTTTGTGCAAAAAAAGTAAAGAAACACTTTTACTTTGTAAAACAAAGTGGAAGGGGAGAGGGAAGGGAATTACACCTGGGTAATAGTTACTTTGCAAAGGGCAGAGACCAAAAACAGTTGAATGAACCACCTGGTGAAACAAACCACCTTGGAGGTAAAATGTTCATTAAATTGACTTATGTAAGCACTGCTTTTTGCTAGCCCTGATTGTTTCTCTACAAGCTGTTCTTATTCCCATATTTTGTTTCTTTTGTCAGATGGCAAAATTTGGATTTGGATCAAAGCAATTTGAGCCTGACAAGATCTCAACTTTGTATCTGCAGCATCACTTAACAAAGCTACCATCCACATAAGTTAAAGTTAACACTTGTGCAGTGATTTTGTGCTACATTAGAAGTGACTAAATGTCTTGATGGTTTTCTCACACAATCCAGAGTGTCTGGCAGGTTCTTCTTAAGTCGTTTCACCCATAGTTGCACATTAGCCACTTCAGTGGAATTTAGTGAGTCTTCCCATACACTGCCACCCATTTGGCAAAACAAAATAAAAATGAAAAATTAATAAAAAAAAGGAAGAAAATGGAAAACATTTTTTTTTTTTTTTTTTTTATAATTCCTGCATGAAAAGCCTAGGGGTGTGATATTTTGAAGACATATCTGAGAAAGTAAACAAAAAAAAAAACTAAAACAACACAGTGAGTTAAAACTAATTTTACACCACCTCACCTCTGGGTTTAAGTAAAAATAAAAAAAGCCACTTGCACCAGTCCAGATTAACTGATAACGCCATGAAAACAAGAATGCTCACTAGCACAGTAAACTATTATTAGAAAAACAGCTATTTCATATTTTGGATTATCTTATTAGAATATTATTTAGCATTAAGTTGATGATAGGTTGACTATGGTCACATTTGGATAATCAATTTAGATAAATGAAATAACTCTTAACTATATGTATATAGTGAGGATGAATATTAGGTAATTAGACTTGTTTAGACAGTGTTAAACTTGAGGGTTACTGTTCTCAGTGCTAGTTAATGAACATATTTAAGACTTGAAATCTTAATTTTTAAGTTTAAAATGATAAACCTGACTGTGACCGTTAGATAAACAATAATGACCTGTTTTATGATCAGTCTGATCATTTTTCACCATTGGTTCAACTAATAATCTTGATGTCCTCTCTGGTCTGCTAGCCACGGACACCAAGTGAGACGCGACGCTTCTACACAGGCCGACCAGTTCATCTGGACAAAATGCTGATGAGCAAAGTGAAGGTGCCTCACACATTTGCCGTTCACTCGTATACACGGCCGACGGTGTGTCAGTATTGCAAGAGGCTTCTTAGAGGACTGTTCAGGCAAGGTCTACAGTGCAAAGGTAAATCTAGAGAAAGAGACATTTATTTCTGTACGTCTAAGGTAATGCAGAATATTAGCGAATCTATTCATATTTAACTTTGTTGCATTATTCCCAGACTGCAAGTTTAACTGCCATAAACGCTGTGCATACAAGGTTCCTAATGACTGCCTCGGGGAAACCATCGGAGGTGAGAAGAGATATGAATCACCTTCTCAATGTGTTAAGGAATCCCTTAAGTGTGCATGTATTTGATCAAATTTCTCATGTGCATGCTTTCATTGTCAAAACTAATAACCCTGTATGGTATAACTCATTGTCTAACAAAAAAACTCACTGGCACTAATCTTTTTATCTTCTCAGAAAACAGAAGTAACTCTGGTAAGCATGCGAAGATGCACTCTCTTTACACAATAGCTGGTTTTAGTCGATTTTATTGCATTAGGAAGTAGTGATACTTTTTACAGCACATTAAACACAGTCACCTTTAAATAAGGTCACACTTTGCCCCTTACCTCGTTTGTTTTTTGCCTCAGACATGCTGAGTCCCAGTGCAGACCCCGAGGTACCCATGGACTACAGCAGTGAGTATGACTCCTCAGATAAATCTTCAATGGATGACTCAGATGAGGCCTGCAGTATCCCTGGGTCCTTTTCCCCTGAAAATAACCAGGATGGAACCAGTGGAGACCAAAGGTATGAGAAGATTTTAAATATTTATATAAACTGCTGCAGCTGCACAGTGGCGTGCTCAGCACTGTCACTTCACAGCAAGAAGATATTTGGTTCTAATCTCAGTTGGAGCCTCTCTGTGTGTAGTTTGCTTGTTGCCCCGCTGTGTACATGGATTACCAAAGTACAAAAACATGCTTGTTAGGTTAACTGGTTATTTAGAATTGACTGTAGGAGCAAGTGTGAGAGTGCAAGATATTTGTCTGTGAAGGATTAGTGACCACCCCAGGCTCTAGCCACGACCTCAATTCTAACTCAGAAACCTAGACCCTAATACCAACAGGCATCAGTTTAGCAAGTGATGCAAAAAAAAAAAGTCAAACAGACATTTTATTTTCTGACCACCTGAATTCTCTTCTTCTTTTTCCAGTGTTTACATCCCATTGATGAGAGTGGTCCAGTCAGTGAGGCAGACAACCCGACGATCCAGCACAGCTATCAAGGAAGGATGGATGGTTCACTACAGTAACAAAGACACGCTGGTAAAATACAACTCATAATTCCCATTCTAGTGTCCCTGTAAATCCTATTCTGAATCAATTTAGATGCATAGATAAACTTCCATTCCTTCTTTTTCATTTACTTCCAGACCCTTGAAACCAAAAAATAGGCATCAATCCGTTCTCTGTCCAACAACTTTTCTTGTAGCTGTTTCAACTTAGATGCTTTGGTCTCTGCCTTATTACTTCCATTTTTTTTCCTGTAATTTAGTGTGAAAGTGTGTTTGTATGTTCATGTATGGAGTACAAAAATCTGGAGATTGATGACAGAGTTGACTTTTTATGGCAGCATAATAGCACTCAGCAGATATGTGATCTAAAAAACAATTTTCTGCCCTCATTTTCTCCTAATGTTTAACGTCTGTATTTGACCTTTCAAGAAATGTGTTCGCCTCTGTACTCTTTTTCAAACTTTTTCTTTCTGATTACACTAACACTCTTTTTCCTTCTTTCACTTTTGTTTCTTTCCTCCTTTTATTTCCTTCCTTGCATCCTATAGATTATACTCTCACTTGTCTTTCATCTCATCTGGCCACTTTGCCTCTGGCTTTTCCTACTGATCCCTGACTTTTGTCAGTCATCATCACCCAGTTCCTCATTCTCTGCACTCTGTACATCACACTTCTTATTGTCCCGTCTTACCTTTATTGTCCCCTCCTTTCCCGCCCTACTCCCAAACAGAGAAAAAGGCACTACTGGCGTCTGGACTGTAAGTGCATAATCCTTTTCCAGAATAACACCTCCAACAAATACTACAAGGTGAGCTGAATTTATTCCAGGACATACTCTGATCCAAATGCATACATTTGAAGTGTGCACTTATTATTCCTCACTAATACATTCATGCTGTTGCAGGAGATCCCTCTCTCTGAGATTCTGGAGGTCCGTCCTGCTAGCAACTTCAGTCTTGTCCCACAAGGCACCAATCCTCACTGCTTTGAGCTCATCACAGGCACTATGTGCTACTTTGTAGGGGAGGACCCCAACACCCTCCCCTCTGTGTCCCCAAGCTGCACCCAGACTCTCCCTCAGACGCCTCCTTCCCCAAGCCAGGTGGCACCTAACAGTGGCATCGGGCGTGAGGTGGCAAAGGGATGGGAGTGCGCCATTCGGCAGGCACTCATGCCAGTCATCTTTCAGGACGCACCACCAGCTGGAGGGAAAACACCTCACAGTAAGTGGAGAAAGTGCTGCTTAAATAAAGAGCGGGTATTGCAAAGGTCTTAGGACAAAATGCATGTCAGATAATGATTAAATACATACAATTATTAGAAAAACATACAATTCAGGAGTCACCATAAAAACCATTGTGAAAACCTGTACCTTTCATTGTTTTGCAGGACAAGCATCGATCAGCATATCTGTGTCCAACAGTCAAATCCAAGAAAATGTGGTATGACATTAATTTTAGCAACATCCTTAAATCTTGAAGCTAATTGTACATCAAGTGTGATGTTGACTAAACACAGTACTCCTTTCTTACAGGATATTGGTACAGTGTACCAGATTTTTGCTGATGAAGTCCTGGGATCTGGGCAGTTTGGAGTAGTTTATGGAGGTATGTAGACCTGGTTAGTGAAGATAATATTAGTAGGAGGAATGTAGGCACCAGGACTTGACAAGTGTTTTTAAAACATGTTTCCACAAAAATGCTTGTCATCAGTCCAACATTTTTTCGTCACAAGCACATTCATTACTAACACTGCATTTCTTCAGGAAAGCACAGGAAGACGGGGAGAGACGTTGCAGTCAAGGTCATAGACAAACTTAGGTTCCCCACCAAGCAAGAGAGCCAGCTGAGGAATGAAGTGGCCATCCTGCAGGTAAACAAACACAAAATGTGTGTACATTTCACTTTTTCTTTCTCAGCAGAAAGTTAAAAAAAGAACAAAACAAAGAAAATAGGAAAAGCATTTTCCTCTATCAGGTGAATTTATGATTTTAAAGTAAATGTACAACTTGTAGATAATTCTTTGAAGGAAAAGAAATCTCACTATTTTAGATTTTTTTTATAGGTATAGTTTTGACAATGTCCTCAGACAATAATTTGAGGAAACAATACCTTGTGTGTCATAGTTTAACTATACCCAAATCTTAAATGATCTGAAGTCACATTGCAAAGGTAAGAGGTATCTGAAAACTGCTTCCTGCTACTGCTTTTTGTTTTTCTGCTGATACATTTTCAATATTTACAATTTCAGTAATTTATTTTAGATTGTTCCCAGTAATGCTAATATTTATCAAATACACTGCATACATTGTATTTGACACCAAGTGATTATTTTTTTGCCGTCAGGCATGAAATTCTCAGTTGCAGAACTTCATATTTACATAAAGAGTTTCCATGTTTTGCTTATTATGAGGAGCAAAATGCTTAAAAGAACAAACAAAAACTAACAGAATACAGCTAACATGCCATTTTAAACCAATGCATAAGTTATTTTAATTAAAGGTGTCCCGATAGAAAGACTTGTACAAAACATTCTTCCCCAGCAGATGGTGGCAGAGGCACAAAAGTTTGTTCTGTAAACTTGTTTGTAGATGTGATTCACAAGAGATGACTTGTTTCAGTCAGCTCACCTTATACTTCAAGATGGACTTCAACATTAGAAAGGGAAAAAAAGGAAAGAAATGAAGCCTTTCTGATAAATATGAGAATTACAATGAGCATGTATGGAATATTTTGGGGTATTTTTGGTGCATATTACTATCAATCTACCTTCCTGTTTCACATCCTTTTTCCTGTGGTTTACTGTCTCTGACTTTTCCTGTACAAAACAGTTGTATGTTGTTCCTCTTTCTTACACCATGAAATCTGTCCTCCCCAATCCTCTTGTGTGGCATTTCTCAGAGTTTACGCCACCTTGGTATTGTCAACCTGGAATGCATGTTTGAAACACCAGAGAAAGTGTTTGTGGTGATGGAGAAGCTGCATGGTGATATGCTGGAGATGATCCTCTCTAGTGAGAAAGGCAGATTACCCGAGAGGCTCACCAAATTTCTCATCACACAGGTGTGTATGCACCCTCAGTAAAAGAGGAATTTGATTTACAAATATGTTGCAATAATGGCAAGAAATTTTGATACTATGGGGTCTAGCTTCATGTTTGCTGTGTGGGCACCATAAAAAAAAATCTATTTTGAAAATGTGACTTCATATTCAACCATATCCTGTTTGTACATTGGTGGTTATGCATGTGTCTGTGCAGATTCTTGCAGCTCTCAGACATCTGCACTTCAAGAACATCGTTCACTGTGATCTGAAACCAGAGAATGTGCTTCTTGCCTCCGCTGATCCTTTCCCACAGGTACACATAAAAATACACACTCAAAAACAAAGCTCAAGCTGTGGTTGCAACACGATGACGTCAGAGGAGTTTGTGTGAAGTACCTTGGAAATATTTTCTTTCATCACCGTGTTTCATATTGTTACACATGTAGGATTTCAGTAAAATATCTGAGTTATAGTTTTACCGTGGAAGATGTTGCTTATGTTGTTTCCCCTGCCCGTTCAGGTCACTGAAGGTTTGATAATTTGTAATGTGAATTTATTTAAGGGAAACTATTCAAAGCAGTTGATCAACATTATTAAGTAAGTCACACTTTCTGTTCCACATGGAGAAAAAGAATCTTTCTGTAATTAAAAAGGGTCAATAGTGCAATGTTTTACAAAAGGAATGAAAACATTGGGCATTTCATTTTTTATCATTATATCTTGTGATATTGCCTCACTCCCTGTTCTCTGTCCTTGGCTGGTTTCCTCTCTCAGGTGAAGCTGTGCGACTTTGGCTTTGCTCGTATCATCGGTGAGAAGTCTTTCCGTCGCTCTGTGGTTGGCACACCTGCCTATCTGGCCCCAGAGGTTCTGTTGAACCAGGGCTATAACCGGTCACTGGACATGTGGTCAGTTGGTGTCATCATGTATGTCAGCCTCAGTGGGACATTCCCCTTCAATGAGGATGAGGATATCAATGATCAGATCCACAATGCAGCCTTCATGTACCCTCCCAACCCCTGGAGGCAGATCTCAAAAGATGGTAATGCTACAAATTATTGGCACTTTTTATTATTATTGGTACTTTACTCATATGTTACTGGTAAAATGTAAAGTCAATGTGAATGAGGAAAGGCTTGAAATCAAGAAAAACTTTCACATGCACTGTGAAACTACCTCAGCTATGTTTAGCCTTTGTGCTCTCCTCAAATTGACTACCTGTTCAACACATTTGTGTCAAAAATGTATATGCACAGAAAAAAAATCATATTTTTTTCAGTTTTTTTTTTCAGAAATCCCTTAAACAACTTCAAACTAGTTTAAAACTACCAAATGTATAAACAAAAACCTTGAGTATTTTCCATATTATGAATAGAAAGGGGATGGGGCTTTGGTGGTGATTAGAGTCTTGGATATGTCAAAGATTAGCAACAAAATGTATTTCATTGTATTAGTATTTTCATATTTATTATATAGAAAATTGAGAGTTTTTGAGTGTTTTTTTTCTTTTTCCACTAAGTA
>JAOXYM010000009.1:16914197-16926269 GCA_028567055.1 Leptatherina wallacei
GTGCTTATACTTCATACTATATGCTACACTTAGATTAATAATATCTACCTGCTACACTTTAGATTAATAATATCTACACTAACAATAATAAAAGTAATCTTGAATCTTAAATGCAGCGGAAAGTAATCACAATGCCTTTGTGTCAGACTGAGTGTGATAGAGAGATCATTTTATTTCCATTTGAAAAAAGATGCATGTGAGAAAAAGTTGAGATTCTGTAAATACGATGCACATTTGAAAAAATTTATATGAAAGAAGAAAAGAAATAAAACTGACAAGAGAAGGAATATTGTGTATCAACATTACAGCTTTTCTTTGTTCTGTTATTCATACATTGACTTAAACGTGGCTTTTTCTGCTAAATCAATACATCATCAGAATAAAACTTGACATTTAACTAGTATAATTGTTTGGTTGTCCAGACTTTGATTCATATATTGCTGAGTCTCTGTACTGTATGTGACAGACTGTAACGTTGCCTTTCCCAAAATTATGTTACTGAAGTGTTTTGCATGATGGGATTGTGTTTTTCCACTGAAGTCTACCTAAATATTGTCTGCAGTAAAACCTACCGCATCCAGGGGCTTTAGGAAAATACACATGGTTTAAGAAAATAAAAGAAGGTTATTGTTTAAAACCTTTCAAGATTAGTGGAATCTTGGTTTACAACAAATTGAAAGAAAAAAGCATAAACATAACATAAAGCATCTTTGATTGTGTGTGGTTTGTACTTCAGGGCTACTGTACAATTCCATTTTTTCATGTTTTTTTTTACTGCACTACAAATCCTGTGCAAAAAACCATATAAAAAGAAAGTTAAGCAACCGACTCCACAATTAAGTAAATTTGTTCCAAGCAACCATTTATCCTTCGAATTTTACATCACCAGCTCTGGAAACCTTGCCCATCCAAATGTGACACTTTCATCCCCCAAGGCACTCCACGAACTCTCCTGACCAAGCATCAGTACTCAGTGAGAACAGGATGTTCAGTGACGAGCTGAGAGTAACAACAAGCTCCTTGTTTTGTACTGGATGTTTGAAAAAAAAAATACATCAGGTCTACATTTACACATTTAAGACATTTATCATAAAAGTCTAAGATAAATGCTTCTTGCAGCAAAATTTTAAGAAATAAAATATGCAGCCAGTCATCCTGGGGCATTAGATCTAAAGTATCAGCAATCCATTTTCTCCGGATTCAGCTTTTAATGAGCCGGCTAATGTGGTAGTGTGGCTTCAAGAGAATCAATACTGTATGGTTTCATTGATTAGCTATGACTCATAGACCTGTAATAATAGTGTGAGTATAAATGCACTGCATAGACAAACTGTTCTTGGTCAATATAGCACTCAGCTGAGCACTGTGACAGACCAAGCCGCACTCATGAAATATTTTTCTCCTATTTGGTCTACCACAACTTAATAATACTTCATTTTACAACTAAATTGCTGTTCTATTCTCATTATGCCACTGTTTGATTTGATTGAAACAACAAGTCCACATCCATCTTATTGGAGAAACACAAATCTGTGGTGGTTTGTGGATAGATTTGAATTAAAACCACAATAAACAGGATTTCACATATTCTTCTCTGATAAGGATTGTGAATATTGATGGACACTTTGTTATGGTTTCAGTATCAGTTGATTCAAATATAAATGTTTACAAATGTTAACCGTATGTGTATTTTCAGTTTCATTTTGTGTTGTTTGCCTATTAATGTGGATATTTCTCTGTATTAGAGCTTCGGGCTTTCACATAAAGCTGGGAAAAAAAACAACAACATTATGGTTGTGGAAGACAGCCTAAGTGAAAATGTCCAATAGAGTTATTCTAACCAAACAAGGACTTCTTCAGCTCAACATATGGAAGGTTTCTGAGGCAACAAAGAGTGGTGCTATAAACTGCTTTGCTAAAACTGGATCAATTATATCTAAATGGCCACACCATCAGAAAATCAATACATTAAGCTTCAATTTATTTATTTATTATCACAGAGAGATAAACACAGTCATCACTGATGCTTTTGAAAATGCATTGATTTTAGTAAAGCGCATACACAAAAGGTTTTGCAAAAGAAAGCTAGTATACTGCAAGGTGTAGTGATCCTTTAACCTCTTTTAAGGAGTGTACATTTGACAAAGTTTAGAATGAACTGAAATACACATACATTTCATCATAGAATTCTTTTTTTAGTTAATTTGGTCAATGAAAATGTTTACATTTTGCCTGCTGTGGAAGTTACTCAGGAGTTGAAGCACAGCTCAATGAAAACATTATCTGAATGATCGATTTTACAACCAGTGACAGTCACTTTTAAAAATAAAGTTTGAATGAAGCTCTTTTAACGATAGCATCATGGCTCAGTGGGATCCTGTCATGTTTATTTAACATCAATTGACAATTCAATTATGCTTGCCAGTCAACAAATTAAAGCGCTCCATCACCACCTGGTTCCATCAGCTCAAAAGTTATATCAGGTTTTTTTTTTCCATTTGCACCATAGATTAAAACAAAAATTGGTCTGTTTAAATGCTTTCCTTACTTTAAACTGGCATTAATTCATGGGAACTATATTTGCTAGAATAATAATAAAAAAAACTGTTTAAATGAATGTTGGATTGACTCCAGGAAGAATAGCTGTACTGTTGGAGATCAAAATAAAGACAAATACAAATTGGAGGTTGTTTGAGCTTTGAGGAAAGCTTGAGAAGCCAGTGAAATTTCTGCTTTTTAACAAAGCTTTGTAGAATATTTAATAAGCTCTTTTAATATTTAGTTTGTCAAATTCTTAAGATGAAAAACAAGATTAGATAAGTGAGTAAAATAAAACAATTAGAGGAATTTTCCATTGCCTGATGTAAAATGTGGGTCCAAAAGGGTTGTATTTTCACTGTTGACAAGAAATTGTGTTCAAAGCTCTTCACATAAACTTAAATGCATCTCAGGCTTCTATAAATTATGGATTCAGGTCCAAAAAATAATGCGAGAACATTTTTTCCCACAGCTTTAATTGCCAGACAAAAAACACACTTAAAAACCAAATATATCTTTCTTACATTTTTAGTTTTTTGTGAACAAATGAGCCTCTATATTTGTGCAGTACATAGTACAAATTACATTTTCATAACACGATGAAACTACAGTTTGATTTCTTCTTTTTTCTCACATCTTAATCAGAGAAAGAAATTCCAAAAGCTCACAAAAACTGTCAGCCAGCGTGTAAGTATTTTAGCCAATTATGAAAAGCTAATAACAAAGCACATTTGATAATTTCTGCTTTTATCATCCCACATTTATACCTCATTTCTAGTCTTGATGGTAATTGTATGTTTCAGATTACTCAAAATGATTGCATGATATTTACTTTTTAATATTTTCTTTTCATCTTTCCTGTTAAGTAATTATAACAATCTCTACTGTAAAGAGCTCCTTTAATTTCCACAAAACAGCCCTTTGCCAATATTTATGCACCTTTTGTGTTAGTGTGGACAAGGTTATTTCCACCCATTGTTATATTGTAATTTGAGACAGAGGAAGTGATGTAGAACTCATCCACACAACAGAGGAGCCTGTGAAATGGCTGTGGGTTTAAATGGACTCTGCAGTCAGGACTTTATTAGTGAGATGCCGGTCCGCTTAGTGTTGAAGCATTATTGCCTGGCACTGCTGACTATGAGAAGCAGAAAGATAAAACAGTCATTTTACACCCACGGTGGAATAATCTGCCTTTGGTTATGCAGCGTGAGATGCTTATCCTTTACCCACTTTGCAGTTTTGAAGAGGGGTGAAACAAAGCTCCAGCAGATTACTTCATAAACTGTCATCATTCACTGTTTTGACAGACTTTGGCCATATAACTGAAATCATTTGTTTTTTTTTATTAACAATTAAGTCCACTATGGTTGTAGCAATATTTGTTGGGCCAGTTTACTCCTGCTATCAGTCAAATCTAATCACATTTTACCCACAATATCCTGTTCTGTTAAATAAATAAAGAATTTTTAAGATTTAAACTCTTGATAAATAATAACAGAAAATGCTTAGTATTTACTGCTGCTGATCAAAACAAAGTAATTGATGTGAAAAATGTGTTAGATTTTAAACAATACTTCAAGGGCTTTCAAGGGCACATATGAAACAAAAATATCACTTTATATATGTGTTAGGTTGACTGGTCACTAAATTTACTCTATGTGTGAATGCCAGTGTGTATGCCTTGCTAATTACTGGGATAGACAGCTCATATTAAAAGCAGTTTTATGAAGCCAATATTTCGCTACTTGCGAGCCCCTATGCAACTTCGCCCTTTCTATCTTTGACAATTATGGATTCAACCTGGCTGTTTCAATACATGACTCACATTAAGATCGTTCCCCAATAAAAGGATCAGTACAACCTGGAAAACATTTCCACTGAAATCAGAGGAAAGAGAAAGTCTTAAGGCTTTGCCTGTGGATTTACTTTTGTTTTCCTTTACGACTGGCTGTGACCATGGCGTGATTCATCAACTGGCTCTGCTTTTGGTACTTTGTCGATCTGATTGGCTGAAATTGGTCTGAAAATTTGGCTGAAAACTCAAATATATAAATCACACAAAAAGAACATCTGGACCAAAATCAAAATAGCTGGAGCTGAATGCTTATTCGTGGTTTATTGAGAGAGAAAACCCAAGAGAAACCAGCTGCAGACCTTCAATGATTGTTAAAAGGTTATGGCTGCCATCACCAGTATTGGCTGGGGAATTGGAGATGCACTAAAGCTACACTGGCTATTTTTGGCAAGAGCTTTACCAAACAAATAATGTTCTGGCATTGATTTATGGACTAATTGGGTTTGTTGATAGATAATCAGACCTATTATTGTGTGTAATGTTTTGTTAAATAGATTAGTCTAATGAGTGCCTCAGAAAACTGTACGTGTCTGGATGAGGTGAACAAAATGAATTTGGTCTACATGAAATTTTGATCGCATTAGCTAGTTCTCTCGATTCTAAAATTGACTTGATCCACAAGCTTTGAAAGCATTAATTATACTTGATGAAACTCAACAGGAATGGTGTCAACACAGAGATGTTCATAAGTGACTGCGTTGTTTGTGCTCTCATGGTCTGAATATTAAGTTGATCATTGTTCCAGTCTTATTTCCCAGACAGAACCAAAGTACTGACTGTGTTTGTCTAGTAACATCTTTATAAATTCATTTCTGATAGGATTTCAAATAATGAAAGTTTCATATATACATCATATTTCATCTGTCAGTGCTATCCATATTGAATATGTTGGCTCATGCAAGCTGTAACAACAAACACAAACATAAATTTCCACGTGCACAGATGTGTTTGTGAAACTACGATAAATCATAAAGACTATGTGCACCACAATCACCTAAAAAACAGCCAGTCAGTGAATACTGTATTTCAACATATTCAAAATAAGATGATTGCGACGTAAAGTAAAGTAAATGTAAAAGACATTAAGAATAAGATTGTGACATACAGACTTTTACAATGGACAAAAAAGTCACGTCTTTTTCACACTTTTCCTCTTGGAGTGTAATTTGTATGTTGTTCCTTATTCAGTCAGGCCTCTGAAAGTTAAATTGTTTACTGCAAGTATAATCAGGTTTTTTAACCAGTGTAACCACCCCTGGTCTCTCCAGCATGTGTTTTTTGCCTGGCCACGCAGCCTCAGGGCTGGTTTATGCCTCTGCTGAGCTTTTTAAACCTGCAAGATCTGCTTAATGTCGATGCCAAAAGGTCTACCATCCAAGAACAACACAGGGTTCAAAATGTTAATCGTTCTTCCTTCTTATCATTATACTACATTATGCAGTCTGATCTCAGTCTGCTTCTTGGCCTGTTTGGCCTAACAGGAAACCATATTAAGCAGTAGATCTGGTGAGGCACATGAAAGTACCGTGTTTTGAACTCACAAAATGCCGGTAAGGTACAGTGAAAGATGATTTGAATTAATATTTATCACCAGTGTTGATTTCTCTCCCACATCTCAAACATTAACATTGGTATTTAGATGGAGATGGTTGCGGGTAAAGCCGTGCTCTGCAATTCTGGGGTTTCTGTAGAAGTTACACCAAAATATCAGCTTCCAGACATTGTCCGGTCCGTCGCTCTCTTCTGGCGGTTGCGGCAAGGACAGAGGTAGCCTTTCAGATGCATGCGCACCTTACTGTGCAGTGAGGCGTAGATGAAAGGGTTGTAACAAGCAGAGCTCATTGCCACTAAATGACAGCAAACTTGTAAGACATTTATGTAGCGCTTCCCTATGATGAGGAAGTCTGGGTCCAGGTCCAGCAACAGGTTCAGTACCTACACAACAACATGAAAAAGTTCAAACTGAAATTAATCAATCTGAAGTTCTTACAAACACTGAATATATGTTTGGAAAATTTCTGAATTTTCCATCCCTAAATTTCTAATAGCAAAAAATACATGACGCTTTTAGAGACAGCAACCCATATAGTTGCATTTCAGTGATGTAAACTCTCACTGGTGTGGTTTTTATTTGTTTGAGTGTTAATGCTGACCTTATACAAATGATACATAAAGCTATTAAATGTGGATGCCATGGAACCTATTTTACCAAATTTAAGACATGCAAGCTGTAATTGATAAAATCTGATTATTTATTTTGCATGCATCAGGTTTAGTTGTGAAATGAAACTACCATCATCTTTAATCTAGATGTGCATGCAAAATCCCTGGTACTCTCTGCAAATGTTCCATAACTTTACCATCTTCTTCAATCACCATGATGATGATATTCTGATCTTCTAGCTTTTTCGTGGCTCATCAAGGAAATAATGTTGGCTTTGGAAAGCTACAGTTATTTGATGATGTGCCCCCATTATAAATGACGCATGAAATCTAATCATCTCTGAGGCAGTAAAAACCTCACTTCATGCCATTTCAGAACTATTATGTTAATAATTCTCCAGAAGATTTGAAAAGAAGAATGGATACTTCTTCTCAAGACCATCCTAAAATTTCACTGAGCTGTTTAGATGAGTAAAAAGAACATGCAAAGTGATTTAGCTTAGATTGGCTTGGCTTTTGGCTTTTATTTGGCCAGACATTTACCTGGAGAGGCAGCCAGCACAGGGCGAATGCCAGGACCGAGGCCACCAGAAGAGAGAAGATCTTCTTCCTCCTTTGACTCCAGCGTTGCTGACTGCTGGATGGCTCCCCGGGCACTGAATAGCGTTTTAGACTGACAGTGATGGCACAGTAGGATATGCTGACTGACAGCAGTGGGATCATATAGGAGGTTATTAATATGAAGCAGGAATAAATCAGCCGCAGATTGCCACTATTGGGCCAGAATTCCTCACACACCACCAGGTCAATACCGCTGGGCTGTAGGTCCAGGTAACGTGTGTAGAAAGATGGCGGTGCAGCAAGGACCAATGATAAAAGCCAGACACCCAGTGTCACTCCACCACAACCCCACACAGAGATCCTCCTCCGTACTGGGTGAGCTGAGATAAGAAAAAATACAAACATAATAGTCAAACATAACAACAGTATGACCTGACAACTTTTAAGTTGACTGTTAATTCCTTTACCTACAACAATGTAGCGGTCCACAGCAATGGCAGTGAGTGAAAGCACTGAGGCAAAAACCGTGGCACATTGCAGCAAAGGGACCAAGTGGCAGAGAGCTCTTCCGAAAGTCCAGCCATGGCTGTCGAAGGCATATGACACAGTCAGTGGAACACAACTCAAACACATCAGCAGGTCGCCAGCTGCTAAATTACCAATGAAAAAGTTGGTGGCATTATGGAGTTTCTTGTCGGCCAAGATGCAAGCCAACAGGAAAGAGTTTCCAACTCCAGCCACAATCACAACAAGACAGTAGAGGGGCAGGAAGAGAGGTTTGAACCGCAGAAGAAGCTCCATGCCAATAAACATGTCCAAAGGGTCACTATGGTTCAGTCCTTGGCCTTTGCTGCCTTCTGGTCCTCCTGTTTCATGGCTGCTGTTATCATTTATGTTCAAATTTTCATCCATGAAGATATCCATGTCTTTGCAGGTGAACCTTTAAACAAAGTATAAACAATAGTGAATCAACAATAACTGGAATTAAAAGTGAATAATCAGCCTTTGGTTTGGGTTTCCCTTTGAAAGTCAAATTGACTAAATTGTAAATCATATGGCAATCTAACTTATCATTGTTTTACATGAATGAAAGGAAAATTAAACCATTTTAACATTTCTTTGAGGGACAAAAAAATAAATCAAACTCATCATTATTGCAACCAATTGAGATTTACATCTCAAACCACAAATAAAAACAGGCTCACAAGCCAGAAACACAAAAAACAAAACATCCAAGTCATAAAGCTTGTCAATACTGGGTGAAGCGATGTGCCTTTCCATCATGACAAACAATTTCAGACGTGCACATGCATATCGCCCATTGGACATTCCACTATGATGAATATTAGGTCACAGTAAAAATAAATATATGCATTGTGTTTGTGTCTTAAGATGTGTCCAAGTTAAAAACACACACACAAAAAAGTTTTTGTATCCATACTTACCAAATCATGTGTCATATTGCTAATTTTCTTTTTTATATGGACCACTGCAGTGAGTAAATATGCCAAACTGATATTCTTTTTCTATTCAAAATGCATAAATATGGCTCATACTGTGATGGATTTTGATCTTACACAAATTCTTGGATTTTAGCTCTCAGTTCCAAATGTCATAAAGCACTTAGCTATGTGGGGCTGCTTCACTTTCATGCAAATTTCATAGATTCACAGCTCATGAGCTCCATGACTTCCAAGCTAAATCTCAGCGGCATCATTTTTTTCTCAGTTGTCAAAGGGAGAAGTGAATTTATTCTTGGCAGGTTTTTCTGTGTATATTAAAAAAAATCAAGTCTGGTAATGACTTCTCTTGAAGAAGGGTTTAAAGGCCCTTGTGGCTTGTCCACAGAGCTATCTTATATGATGGACATTTTCTGTTCCCCAATGTGCCATTGCGATGTCTCATGCATTTAAAGATTTATGCTCACTAGTGGCTTTTCCTTTAAATGGCTAATAAATCCCACTTCTGTCTGACACTGAGCGCTGCTGTTTGTCAATTAGGAAACACGGGCATAAAAACAATATGAAAAGGGGAAATCAATATGACTCTGAAATTAAATTTATTATGGATTAATGTCAAAGTTTAGATAAATTCTTTCCACATAATTTGTAAGTATAGCAATCCTGAACTGCTGTTGTTGTGGCAAGACATAAACTGTCTGTTTATGCCTTGATTAATAGATTAACAGAATAATGACAATTATTATTGCAAAACAGTTTTTATTTGATTCATAAAAAATGAATTGGTTCAGCTAATTCTAAATCCTATTTTCAAAAGTACTTACTTGCCCTTTTAACAATATTATTTTTATCAATCTAATTTTTACCAGTTTGGCTCAGTGTTTGTTTGCTTTTGATTTTACCACCTGCAAGCCACATTCTCATGTAGCACAGGGCTAAATTGACTGCTCCCCATCACTGTGTGGCCTTTAAATTCTGGCACATAATAAAAGAGCAAACAGCTGTGATGGATACAAAGTAAATCACTGCCTGAACTTTAAACTGTTTTCAGATGTCTGTAAAGCTATCTCAATAAAGTCAACTTCTCTGTCATTTCAAATCAAAATTGGGACCTTTATTGGCAAAGAGTTTCCAAATTTAACAGGAAAGTCACATTTTTGGAACACTGAAAATGTTTAGCATATTCTAATAAAATCCATGTTGACAGGTTAATGTAATTTGAAATAAAGGGATGTAATGATTTTGGAGATAAAATCTGTCATGATACTAAAAGTTTTTAAACCGTTCCTCTGAAACAATTACACGTTGCACTCTGGGGATCAATAAAGTATAATTCATTCATTCATTCATTCATTCATTCATTCATTCTTTCATTCATATAACCCATTCTGAAATTATACGGAGCTGCACAATGAGATGGACTTTCATAAAATATTATCTAACCACTACAATCAGCAGTATACTTGAAAATGTCATGCTATTTTGCAACAAACTGATGCTGACTTTCTTCAGCATATGGACAACCTGCAACTTTTCAGACTGACTATAACACAGAATTCTCAATGTGTTGAAATGTGTGAAGCACTTTGTATTAGACTCATGGGCATAGAACTGGGTAGGTACAGTAGGGACATGTCCCTACCAATATCCAGCAACTCCTGAGTTGTCCCTCTCATTTTCCATCGCACATATAGCTAGGAGATCTCTGCCAATATCTGTAACGTTATTGCCATAAATCCTGTCTTATAATCAATATCAACTGTTCTTATTGGCTCTACTCTTTGTCTCATGCTAATGTGATTGGTTGGTTATTTTAGAGTGACACAACACAACGTAAAAGTTAGTCACAAAGAAATTATGTTACAACTGCTATTTAGTCATTAATAATGGTACTAATATCAGTCACTGTGCATCAATGTGTTATAATGTCAGGTGACAGAATTGATGCTGCCAGGTAATTCATAGACAGAAGGAGATGCTGAGGGAAGTGAGCTTTAGTACCCAGAGTTGCAACTTGGGCAACATAATTGATCAAAATTCAATCAAAGTCATACTATGTCATACTGAAGTGTTTACCTGACCATTACATAATATTGCACAGACTTAAAAATACATTTTTGTTTGATACAGATCCATGCGAAAAATGGACCATAAATGTTTTAACATGTTTTTACATTGAAATTATCATAATGATGTAAAAATGAATATTCCCTCTAACATCAAATATTTTATGCAACTGCAATAAATCAAAATGATCACATAGATGTTCTTATTCAAAATGAATACAATGATAAGGATGGTGATGTAGACACTGTAGCAATGGTTTATCACTGTGTTAGGAATTCTATCCATTAATGGTCATATTTCCCATCAAGGTTTTATTAAGTTGATTAATTCAAGTTGTGGACTACTTGTACTGTGTGATTGAAGAACATTTCTGGGATGTTGATGATTGCACTGTAATGCAAACTGCTTTCTCGTCTGGACAATATTGATTTGAGACAAGTATGCCAACAGATGTCTTTGACCCATAAAATTACATTAATAATCATATGAAATAATCATGTGCTCAGTTTGTGATTTTTATTTAATCTGTGTTTATCTTATCTGTGTATCTTAGTATCTTGTTGAGTGCAGTTGATGTTGTGAAGCACTTTGGTCAACAAAAGTTGTTTTTAATGTGCTATATAAATTAATTTGAACTGAACTGAATACACCCTAAATTCTCCCTAGGAGTGAGTGTGAGCATGAATGATTGTTTTTCTGTGTGTTGGCCCTGCAATAGACTGGCAACCTGTCCAGGGTGTATCCTGCCTCTCGCCTGCTAATTGCTGGGATAGGCTCCAGTATAGAAAATTAATGAATGAATTAATTTTTTCTGGTTCAGATGTTTTATCAACTCAGTTATATCATATTGCAAACTAGAAGCACTCAGAGAATGCAGTCCTCCACCAAGCCATAGGGTAAGCCACATGAGGAAAACCCCAAAAGGCCAAACAGCCCACCCAGCACACCCTTATATTTTGAGCCCTCTGGATCAGATGCAGAATATCAATATGATCCGGGTCAAACAATGTTGAATTATAAGATCTATGATGTCATCTTGTATTTTTTATTTTATTTTTTTCCTGTGATACTGAGTTAGAAGCTGTATTGACAAAATTGTCCTTATCTCCCTGTCATGATCTTGGGCTGAGTGTGGCTTTTCCCAGCTGCCTCTGAAAGCAACCTACCTCAGCTCTGATAGCTGATGTCTCTCACCTGTGCTGCTCCTTATTTAAGCAGCCGTGTCAGTACATCTCCTTGCCAGATTGTCAGAGTTCTCTGTTCGTTTCCAGCCTCATCAACCTGTGTGCCTTCAATGTATGACCAGTTTTCCCTCCCAGGATTCTGTGTCTGCCTGCCCCCGTCTCGTTGCTTTTCCTGGTATTGGACCTTGGACTGTGACTTTGGATTGGGTTCTGGACTTGGCCTTTCTTCACTGGAAGGATT
>JAOXYM010000009.1:16945124-16957852 GCA_028567055.1 Leptatherina wallacei
ATATATATATATATATATATATATATATATATATATATATATATATATATATATATATATATATATATATATTAGTATAATAATCATTATCACAATTAGTATAATAATTGTGATAATAATAAAACTTTGATTATTCCTCTGATAATAATCGTACCGAGAAAATCTATAATTGTGACATCCCAAGTGTGATTGCCACTTGTTGAAATGGTTTTGTTTACAGAGCTTGTTCTCAGCTTCGCACCACTTCCCCCGAAAAAACATATTGTCTCTTTGAAGTGTTAGTTTGCCACTTGGTTTAAGACTGACCGGAGCGCCGACGCTCCCGTTTCAATTACAAGGTTTGAATGGCTGTAGAATTACAGTTGCATGAGATAGAGCAATAATTCTTTTTGCATATAAATCCAGAGAAATAACACTTACATAAAGCATTACACTTGCCACAGTGCTCTGTTTCTTTCAATTACTGGGTCTTTATAAAGTCAGCAAAAAGCGCTTCCTGAAAAACGATAATAATCCGAACTGCAGGCACTTAATTGATCTGATCTAGTGTTTACAGTTCTTTTTCCGTTGGGACCACAGTCATTGGTTGGGACAGGCATCCTCACGTTGTGGACTTGATATATCGCGTTGTTTTCTTGCACGTGAATGATGCGAAAACCGAAAGTGACGTCACTTTAACCGCAAGTTGTAGTTTTTCGTGGTAAAAACGTATTTCAGTTCGAGGTCGCCCTGGCGCTCTCAGTCTCATTTTATTTCTTTTTCTTTCACAAAAACACGTCGAAAAACACAGCTTACACACGCCAGACATCTACCACAGACTCTTTATAGATTCCCACACCCGTAAATACCAGGACGCGCCAAACTGCTTCAGCCCTGGCGCGGAAGAGCTGATTACAGCGTCCAATGAAGACCGTGTTTCTACCAACCCGTCTGATCTGATCCGGATTCTGGCGACGGTGGAAATAAAGCCGACTTCAACGTGAAAGGTATGTGTGTATTTATGAATTACTGTTTGGTTTTTTATTTGCAGAAAAGATAATAAAATTCGGCAAAATGCATTATTATTATGTTACTGTCAAGCTGAACACAACTAACACAGCATGTAACTTCTGTGTGCAGTGTTGAAGACGTTGATGAGGAGAAAACTGAGGTTTACTGCTCACCTAAAGCACCTTGTACTCAGGAAGGATTCAGAGGGAGAGGAAGGATGCAATGAGAAGAAAAAGTCAGCCTCCATCAACAGAGGCTGCAGCAGTGAGTCCCACAGGTCCAGGCCAGAGACTGCTGGTGATGGAGCTGGCTGGAGCTACCCTAAGACCCGGGCGATTGGCACCCCACCATGGAGATGACCATGCGTTCGTCCAGGAGGCGGCAGAGGGAGGCCCCAGCCAGAGCCCCCCGAAGCCATGAGGGAGACGCCCCTGCAGGCCAAGATCAGGAGCCGCCACCAAATGGATATCCCTGTGGCCAAGTAGCCAGGGCACATTATCAATCAGAGGCATAGTGGCAGGACCACACTGTCTCACATACCCCTGCCCTTCCATCACCTATCCACATACATCCACCCCCTCCTCCGCCAACCCTCCTACACACCCTCACCACACGAACATCCTCCACACACATACCCCTGCGCCCCCTTCGCACACACATGATCACCTCTCCAGTGTCTCACCTTTCACACACAGCCAGATTCACACCTTCACTCTCACACACCCTACCTTCACCCCTCCCCTCTCTCACCTTTCACTCAGTCACATTCACACATTTGCTCTTAGACATCCACATCTCTCATTCCCACCATGCCCAGTGGGAGACACTCACAGCCGGCAAGATAAAAATCCCCAAACCGGGCCCCCACGGCCACATCCCACCCTGCCCCAACCCCCACCACACCTCACCCTCATATTACAGACCCGGTACCCCCCCAAGGACAGCAGCCTTCCCCCCAGCGCAGACTGCTCA
Source organism: Leptatherina wallacei (assembly GCA_028567055.1). NCBI lineage: Eukaryota > Metazoa > Chordata > Actinopteri > Atheriniformes > Atherinidae > Leptatherina > Leptatherina wallacei. The sequence continues at coordinate 16,947,087 of JAOXYM010000009.1, forward strand.
GGGCCCAGGTCTATGAGACAACTTCCTTGTATGGTTGTGCCTTGCACAATTCTGTTTGCTTTCTTCACCCAGCCGGCACACAACTCTGGAGAATGTCGATTACTGGGAGAAGTAAAACAAGATGAAACTTGTCAGACTGCTGTATTTGCACTATAACAGCAAGTTAATATTTAAACATTTCATTATTTGTAAAGTAAATATGATCTCTTGGTATTGCTAATAAATAGCATGCAATACTTTGAGAGCTTGTGCATTCCATTTCTATATGTCTTAATTTGACTTCATGTTTGTTTGTTAGTGTGTGTGTCCCTTTACACCATTTTAATGAAACAAAAAGTGTCAAAAAGCCATCACATGACCTGTGAAATAGCACAAATAAATAAATAAAAATAAAATGTAACCTGTTGTTCATGTTATTAGGCTTTTTCATGAGACCAGGGAGGGCACTTTGACTCCCCCCCCAACAAGAGAGCTATCAGTGGAAACAATGGAGAGGATTACAAAATTCCTTGAAAAGGATTATGAAATTAAACTCAGGGTATGGAAATTTGTAAAGCTAGGCTTTCTTTATCTAGCATCAAGTCTGGATTATATCATTTACTTGGAAAAATAAAAAGAGATGAAACTTGTCTGACTGCCATGTATTTCTTTTAAAGACAGCAAATAAATATTTAACCATGTTAAACAAATATGGCACGATAGAATTGCTAATAGCATGAAAGACTCTCACCTTCGCTGTTATAGGACACTGGGAAGGCAGTATTTAGAAGTAAAATTGTGACATACTTTTCATCTATAGGAAAAATCAGCAACAACAAAATCAAACATTTCACAAATGAATTATCCAGTAATCCCAGTAAACAGACCACGTTAAAAGAACTCAAAGCACAAATTTAAGATATACATAAAAACAGTCATCAAGTAAAATAGAATTATTGTCAATACAGCAATAAAGCATTTTGTAGCAGGACATGGCTGCAGTTATTGCTGGCTTCTGACTCTGGTGTCTCCTTGCCAGTCACTCCAGGGAAACATTGCATAAAGGTAAGCAAAGCGCGCGTGCTGACACTCTTGCATGCAGGTGGCCTGGAATATGTCACTTCCTAGTATCCTCTATCCTCTCCTGTTTGTTGCAGGAAGCCTCACCATGGCCGCTCCAATTTATTTGTCATACTTTGTCCATCCATTGCTGCTTATTGTAGTTGTCTTATTTTAGAAACTCACCTGGGTGTCACTGCATCAAACCTGAGTGCTTGTGATTCACTGGTTGCACTGTCACTTTGCACTGATCGCTCCATATCGTGCTGTGCTGTCCTGGATTATCGACAGGGCTACAGATGCTGGTCTAACAGCGCAGCAACAGACAAGTATTTTGCACTGATTGCTCTGTGTTACCCATGCGGTCCCATTGCCTGACTGGTTATATGCTACTGTACCTGGCGCTCACCACTAGACAACCTGCTGCAGAACCACGTCTTCATGGTAATTTAGATTTTTGACAGTCGCCAGAAAGGCAGACCTCAGTAGTTGTGGTAGATTTTAGTTGATCTTATTCTGTGCTCATGTATATAATTAATTATTTGATATTGTTTTGCTCTCATTAAGTTGATTTAGTTTCTAACCCCTTTGTCTCCATTTTCTCTCACGTACTGAGCCTACTGTTGAATTGGTGTCCCTTCGTGTGGTCTTTTTTTTTCTGGGTTTAGGTTAGATTTGTTTGTCTGTGTGGTTTTCCTGGGACCCCTTTCCCTTTTTTGGATCCCTCCATCACAGTAGATCTTAGCCCTGATAGGCCTTCCCTTTTGTTTTGTTGTCAATTGATACCATGTGTGGCTACTTTAGCTTTTTCCATTTTCTAGCTCTTGGTATTTAAAATGTTTATTGTATACTGTAAACTATCATTTCTGTCTCATTGCAATACGAACCTTGGAGCCTGGTGGTGGGTGTATCCACCCTGATGTATTTCCTAGGGGGAAATTCCCCCAGAAAAAAAATCTACAAATCTACAAAATCTGATCACACACCTCCATCGCTTATCAGTAGATAATCCATTTATGCCATTTCTGTTACATCAGCTCCACTGGCTGAGATGTGTTCCACCAGGTTTTTAATTTCCTGTTTTATTTTATTCACTAATATCTTGTCCTGTTCAATATCTTCACTTTCTGCCCAGAAGATATCTGTTCACAATGCACTTAACAGACAATTTCTATGCTATTTGGCTCTCACAACCAGATCACAGTTAACAAACTCTTCACCATTAGCTGCAGAGTGTCCCAGCATTAGCACCACCATGTCTTCAAATTAAAAAATTATTTGCTCATATCCCTAAGTAATCCCCCAGAACTGAAGGAACTCATGTCACCTTTGGACTTATTAAAAGCCCCAGTGTGTAATAATTACTCCCATCTAGTGGTGCGCTAATTGAATCCAAACAACCGAGCAGTGCTCTCTGGTGCCTCACCGTTTATACGCGTTACTACCACTACTGAATTGTGGAGTCAGGAATATTGGTGATATCAGGTAATGTTTCGCAATAACATTGCAAATGAAATAGAGTAGAGCATTCAACATTCAGGAAAGATAATCAACTCCATGGCATGGCCATAAAACAGTCTAGATCTAAATTCCATTAATTTGGCCTTGAAAGGCCCGCCCTCCATCAACAACAGCTGCTAAGCATATCACAGATTCCTCCAGCCTACATTGCCCTCTAGTGGACTTGACCATGAAATAATAATTTGAAATAAGGGTAACTCTATTATCTGAACAGGAAATTTTCCGTGGATGTCACAGTGTCTGTAAAGTAAAAATAAACTTAACTGCATCAAAGCAGGGATATGCTGCCTTAATCAAAGGGACACACACTGGAAACCTGCTCATCAATCTCGGTTAAGCATTATTCTTTGGGGGGAAAAAATATATATATATGCTTAGAAAAATATCTTATAGTATTATATCCAAAAACAGCATTATTCAATAGTGTACAGTACACTCACCCAGTAAAAAACCCTGCAATATTTTGTATTGATAAAATGTTTATTTAAATATATTTCAAAAGAAAATTATAAACAAACTGAAATAAAGGCATGCAGGAAAAAGACAAATTCTGACAAATGCATATATTACAATAATATGTTGATTTACTGTTGAAGTATATTTAGTTCCTATGATCTTAAGATTTAATTTTTTAAAAGAAAAGTCACTACACTATTTGAACCAAAACAGAACACATAAATATGCATAAAATAAAAGGTGATGTTGATATATCATGAATAACTTAATTAGTTAGACTAATGCAATGTCCCCCAAACCAAAAGCACATGGTCCCTGATGCTCTTCACTAAACTCTTCAGGTCACTTTCTGATTCACTTTCAAATTATTGTACATTTGTACAATAATAGTCAATACTATTTGCTTTTGATTCACCAGTTGATCGTTGCTCACTTTTATGTGTAATCCCCCTCAAAGCATTGGGGGGAATAAATAGTGGGCTTCTACTACTATTACTTCAGCACCCTCTAGATTTTGAAAAATTTGACACTTTATGTGTTTTTTTTTTATTAAACTGTGTCTGTGTAATATAGGGTTGGTAGATCATTTTTATTCACAATCTGTCAATTTTTGTGGAGATTTTACCCTTGGGAAAATTAACAGTTGACATTTGCAAGTAAAAAAAAAGATACATTACTTTATATACATTGAACCTGGAGTATTTTATATTTATTCTCTTTAGTTTTCTCTAAACCTGTGTTCATCTTTGCATTTTTAGATTATACACAATATGTGTATTATTCTTTTTCTTATCTTAACTTTTTTACATCGGTTGTTTTTAAATGTATGGTGGTGCATCTTGCCTTTTGATGAGTGAATTAGATAAAAGTAGGATAAACAATATTGAAAATATGGTTCATACATAAAAAACATATTTAGTAAATTATTTTTAAAAAAGTATGAAATTATAAAAAGAAATGATAAAATAATATGTTAACATAATCAGAAACCTTATTGAATTGTAATTCTAGCCATCTAGGTCACTGTAGCTCAGGAGGAAGAGCAGTTGTCTGCCAACTAGAAAGTTGATGGTTTGATTCCCGGCCCCCTGACTACATGTCAAAGTGTCCTTGGGCAAGACACTGAACCCCATCCTTGCCTCCTGATGTGCCTATCGGGGTATGAATGCGTATTTCACTCAGTATGTTTCAAAATAAGTGCTGTATGAATGTGTGTGTGTATGAATGGGTGAATGAGATATGTAGTCTCAAAGCACTTTGAGTGGTCATGTGACTAGAAAAGCGCTATACAAGTACAGTCCATCTACCGTTTAGAGTATATTTAGACCTGAACTTAATCCAAAATTGTCACATACACATTAAATTAATTCAAAACTGAAAATGTTTAGTATTCTGTGATTCACAAATACAGACAATGGACATGTTGACTAAAAAATGTTAAATATTGAGTTGAATTGAATGTTGCATTTTAGTAAGACTGTCTGGTGGGGAAGACGTCCTTCAGACTGTCTAAGGCCTTTTCTTGAGTGATCTTTCTCCATTCTTGGGGAATCTTTTCTGGTTCCTGGTTGAATTCCCCTGCAAACCTCTCATTGAACCTCACCAAGACATATCTATGAAATAAAGAAAAATGTTGTTTATTTTAAATAGTATACCGTTATGTAAAATGTCATGTACAAGAAACATTTAAATACAAAGCATGATTACATTAAGGTCTTGACAACACATTACCTCCAGTAATCAGCCCCCTTCTGGCTGTCTGGGTCATCAGAGAAGCTGCTCCACTCTGGATGTAGAGAATTGAGGTCTTTGCATGTCACGGATAAATCCTGTGCATTATTGTTGTCACCTTGGTTCATACGTTCTGGGTAACTAGTGTGGCATGGCAAATATGAGCCATAAGGCAGTATGCCTTTAGGACGATGGAGCAACGCCATGTGAATCTCATGCTCAGGTTCCTCTTCCTCACAGGGGGCTCTGCATAGAGGGCAACACTGGTCACAGCCTCTCACTCCTAGTAAGAGGCAGTCTTGGGGTTGAACTGGAAGGCAGTAGAGAAGCTGGGTCATAGTATCTTGGGAGAACTCCTGGACAAGTTCCAGTCGCAGTGTAGCAAGTAACTCCATTAAACATTTAACAAAACAATGCCATTCTGTTGTTATACTGAAGAGGGGTCCATTTAGAAAGGCTGTGTTGACTTGAATATCAGCATCTCTCTCTAAAATGAGGCAGACTGTTTCCAGCAGGGGCTTTGTATCGCTGAGCACCCCATTGGCATCTTCTGTTATTTGGCTCACAGCTGCTGAAACCTTTCCTATAATTTCTCCAAGACACTGTTGCCTCCATCTACCAAAGCTGGTTGATTCAGAGAGGTGAGCCGCCACTGTTTCCTGGATCTTCCTCACTCTGAAGTCATCATAGGACAATAAATATTCCACAAAGCTTTCAAAGCGATCCTCACTAATCAGCTCTTCCAGTAAACTCTGTTGGAATGCTTGTGATGACTGAAACTGCTTGGCTTGATTTTTTGTCTCTTCTACAATGTGCATGCCTAGTCGACTGTTGATATAGTCCAACACTGTGGGTTTGATCACCAAAAAGGTGAATGCTTGGGCCATCCTCTGGCACTGGTCCCTCTTCCTGAACTGATAGATAAACTGTGCCAAGTACTTAATCTTGGTTGCAGAAATACATGCCAAAAGTTCTCTGTCCTTAGCGAAGCGGTTGTGTAATTTTTGAAAGTCTTGGCATGCAGCATTACAGAGATGGATTTTCAGATCCACTTCAAAAGCTGTTCTGATTTCTAAGGATTTTTCTTTCAAAGCTTTTTCAATATTTTCCAACAGTTCTACAATGTAGCTGTCAGAGAAATCTGCTGGTAAGCTACTTTTATCTTTTACAAACTGATTGTATTCATCTATCATTTTGGATGCTACCTGCCGAGCTTCGAATCTCTGTTGTCTGTTGTTGTCTTCAAACATGTGTTTTAATCTGCTGCGGTATCCAAAATACTCATCCAAAACTTGAAAGCCAGAAGTCTGGATCTGGCCAAAGGAATCAAGTTTTTTTATGTGTTTCAGGTGACCACGGCTGATTAGATTTTGAATCAGAACGTCTCTCACTCTTGAAGTTATATCATCTGTTTCTGATGGCCTGAAGTCAAAGTTGGACAACGTCTTACTCCACACAACCTCAAACTCCTCTTCTAGTTCAGCATCTTGAAGGAGAATTTTTGTTGCTTTGCTTGTCTCCACTAACGCAAGTAACTTTGACTCTTGTTGTTCCTCCAGCAAACTCTCAAAATTCTTAAGTTGTGCGAGAGAACAATGGCTTTCAGTGATTGTCTCTATCTTTTGCATTACCTCCTCCGTTACTCGGTTCTCAAGGTTATCTATGTTGCTCATTAGGATTGGCCTGAATGTTTGAGCATTCATTTTATGAAGGTCATCTCTCACTAGATAGGCCTCAACTTGTGACTTCACTTTGTTCACTTCTAATTTGACTTCCTCCTGGGCTTGTTTCTTTAATTCATTCAGAAGATCATTTTGGACAGAGTTGTGCAAAGCTTTGGCTTTCGTTGCAAAAACCTTATCTGCTGCTCTTCTTAGCCAGCTTTCAATGTTTTCCAGGGAACTTCCCTCCCACTTGGAAAACTCTGTGCATAGTAAAGAAAATGCCAAAGCAATCTCTGTATTTTGCATATCTATGGAAAATGATTCAGATTTCACTGCATCCCACACTGCACAAAGGCGTCCTATAAACTCTGGGAGATCTGAGGCTTTGGACTTGTCTGCACACATCTTCAGTGCCCCAAAAAGATTTCCCTTAAGTTTTAACACAGACTTACTGTACTGTTCATCAACTGGTTCAGAGAGAGAGATATTGGACCAAGGGCCTTTGACACATGCGGTACAGCTTGTAGTCTTTAGGTAAAGGTTAGCAACATCTACTCTGTCCTCAGTCGCATTTTGTAGCATTTTCGAAACATGCCTTAACTGTGAGGCTTGCAATATGCTGTTTATTCCCTCGTCTTGGGTCAGGAGTTGGCAGATGGGAAGAGAACCATGTTCTTTGGTGCGAAGGAGAGCATTGACCATCACAGTGAAGGTGGTATCAAACTCATCACAATGTGGAGAAATGTTATGTATCAAAACATCACTCAATCCAGTTGCAAAAGTGGCCATCTCATTGTCATGGATCATTGTGTTTTTGTTGCTGTCTGCTGAGACAGAACAGAGGCCTTCTACATCAATTAGCAACAGAAAATCACATTCCAATTCCTTTCTAAGATCATCAGGGAGACGTAGGGCGACCATGTGCACTCCTCTATTCATTCTCTCACTTCTTTCTGGGAATTTGACCCCAAACACGGCTGAAAGAACCTCAGCATTCCTGGCATGATGCTCACCAAGGTTTGCAAGCACTCGTGTCCTCAACTGCTCTTGAGGTAGGCGACGTTTGAGCTCTGCAAAGACACAGCCCAGCCAGCACATAGGGATATTTGAGGCATCTCCGTCCATCAGTTCAAGTGGAACCCCATAGAGAAGAAGGTCTGTAGCTAAGCTAGGCAAACCCAACACATTCTGACTCCCACTGCCAGGACTAACATGTGTTAGCTCAAAAATGAGGGCCATCTCACGCAAAAAGTGCTCAAGGCCCAGTGAGTCTGAATGGAGTTCAGGAAACTGTGAACTCGAAGCTACCTGATCTTCATTTGATGCTTCATGGCACAGCTGTGGTTTGGCAGGAGAAACTGAATCTGGTCTTACACATGGAAGCTCTGGTTTATCTAGTTGTTTCTCTTTGCTCAAAGTTTCACTTTCTTCTGAATCTAATCGAGAGTTTTGGTCTTCAGAGACTTGATTCAAAATTTGCTCTTGTGAACAGGCGTCATTCTCTGACATTTCTGAACTTTCTGCCTCTTCTTCAGCTGATGCTTCATAAGACTCCTGATCTGTTACTGGGTCATGCCTGGACTCAAGAGGCTCAGTTTCATCATCATCATTCCCTTCTGTAGTATTTTCCTTAGACTGCAAAATCTGCTGTAATTCTTCGACTGCTTCAAAGTGTTGTTCAGGAACTTGCAATTCACCATTTACGGAGTTCTGCCCTGTTTCCTCATCAAAGGATGAATCAGTGCAGAAACTATCACTGTCCGTTACGCTGTCTCTGCCTCCATGTTCAGGTTCTTCCAAATGTTCAGATGGGCCATTTTCTTCTTCTTTCTGATGCATAGCGATTGATTCTTGCAAACTTTTTTGTGTTTCAGTTTGCATGTGGTGAAGCCTCAGTTTGAGCCAAGTAAGAAAATAATTCCTTTCTATTTTATCAGTTGTGAAAAGTGCATCAGTGAAACTTTTCATAGCAGGAGTAATTTTGTAGCTGCTCAACTGGGCCAGGATGTTTTTCTTTTCGTTTTGCAGTTGGGGGTCAATTTCCTTTCCTTCTTTTTTTTGTTTACTCTCCCCTTTCTCTATTTCTGCCAGTTTGCTCCACAAAGATCCCTGCAAAGGGAACTGATTCATGCGAAATTTGGCTGGTCCCTCATCCAAGCCTTTCAATACTTCCTCCACTTTGGCCATTGCCTTTTTACATACTGGGCCTTCATCCACATTGAGGCCTATGTCTAATGCTATTTTTGCTGCTGCCTCAAGTGTCACACCTTTCAGTTGATTTGGTAGCAAACTTTTCAAAACTTCACCTAACTTATTTGCCACTTCCTCCTCACTCAAAGTGCCCCCTGAAAGCACAGACCCTTCGGGAAGCCCCGTGCATTCTTTGAGGCTCTGCCCAACAAATCCCACAACACTGTTCTCTTTCATCTCTTTGTCTGAGAAGTCAATCAGTATGAGCTTGCTTGCCATATCTTTGCATGACAAAAGAAGTTGTTTTTCTTTCTCCCTAAGATCCCCACAGAAAACAATCACAGCTGAGGATGCTTGACACAGAAGGTTGAGGCTTTTTTCATGTGTGCTGGCATCACCACGTAGATTAGAAATAACCACAGGAACAGGGAAAATATCTCTGTTAATTTCACCAATGGGTAGATACCATCCAACCTCTACCAGGCCATTGGATAGTCTTCGAGGCAGCTCACCTCCATCCATGCCCCTGTGGACAAATGTTTCACTATGAGATTGGGGTCCATTCAGAACACGGTTTAGTACGCGTGACTTGGAAACACCACAATGACCCAGTTTTATACATGAAACAATCGGCATAGATGTGCTTGCCAAATTGCCCTCTTGGACTCTCATGTTTTGATCCTGAGAATGAGACCTCCATTGACTCAAAACGCCTCTTAAAGGCCAAAGAAGAAAGCGACTGGGTTCTTCTGGGTTAATGTCTGGAAGGATCAAAGGCACGGCAAACTGGCATTGCACCATGTGTGCCATTATCTCCTGCTGAAGAAAAGTATTGGCAGATGTAAAGATCGATGTGACCAGATCAAGGGAGTTGATGGCACATTGTGTCTTGTCTTTAAAACCATTAATATTTGCCTCAGGTGATTCATTATCATCTTTGGGAATGTCATGTTGAAGATGGCAACAAGGACTCCGAGCATCTTGCCTTAGCAACCAAAGACGCTGGAGGAAAGCAAGTGGTAAATCTTTGGACTGTAAAGGAGCCTTGTCCTCCAGAGTCCATGTACTGATATCTAGCATGGCCACTGAATCCAGGGGTGTAGTAATGTAGGCCTCCAGGCCAAGTTTTTGTAGAATCTCTCCCTGGGCATTGTCTTTTGGAGGCTCTGGTTTGAAAAAAAAAACAAAAAAAAAACAGCAATTACTCCAGGCTGAGTATTAGCAACATTTATGTTCTTACAGCGTAATATAATTCATCCATTCATGGATTAAATTAATCAGAATTAGAAGTACTTTATTGTCCCACCAAGGCTGGGAATTTGTCTTTGGTCTCACCAATAGCAATAAAAACATAGGAATCAGTACATGCAATACACACTACAATAGAAACCTTAATCATTGTACAAATACATACAAGACACAGAAACACAGTCAACCATATAGCTGCACTCTAATGCATCGGCTACCATATGTGTTGACTACAGTAACCACATTAGGGATAACTTTCTTTGTGCTCAGAGAAAAGTAAGAGAAATTTGAATAAAATTTTATATATATGTAATGTTAAAAAAGCTAATGCACTTTATTTCAAAGCAGTTAAACATCCTTAATTATAATGCTGTCATTTTTCTCTTTTGTTTTAAAGGAGCTATATCATGAAAAATTGACTTTTATAAGCTTTTTACCATGTTAGTGTGTTATTTACTCATAAAAACTTCACATAACTCATTATTTTTCTTCATCAATGCATATTTGTGTCATCTGTATGAATATTCAGTCCAAGCTCTAGCTCCCGTCTACTCCCGTCAAACGACTGTCTCACCACCGGTCTACGTAGATCGGTGGCACCAATCATGAACGCCATTTACGCGTGCACAACATCGTAGCAAAACGCCCATTTTGTTCAAGAGAGACCGCAAGGCCCCACCCAATCCAGTCACTGAGTTTAGAAGAAGCAGTTTGGTTATCACATCAGGAACAACAAACTGTGGCAAAATGGCAAGTTGGAGAAAATGTGTCTTCGGCTGTGAGAAGGCAATAAATTTGTGTACTCCTCCAAAAGAAGAGCACTGTCGTCAAAAGTGGTTGCAGTTTGTATTTGAGAATATACCACAAGCAACCCAAACTTTTTTTGTTTGCAACAAACATTTCACTCCGGACTGCTTC
>JAOXYM010000009.1:17014564-17033589 GCA_028567055.1 Leptatherina wallacei
ACAACCATCCACACACACACTCACTCCTAGGGAGAATCTAGAGTGACCAATTAACCTATCATGCATGTCTTTGGACATGAATAATAATTAAAAAAAAAATTATTTCAGTTTTTTGGCTCCCTTTAGGAAAAGTAATCAAATTTCAGGCCAAAAAATGATATCTAGGGTAATTTTACTGCTGTCAAATGTCAAAACGGGTCCAATTTGACCCAAACAATATGTAAGGGTTAAAAACAGATTTGAACAACTTCACCAATTATTATTTGTGCTGCTGTGATTCAAATGCAAGCCTTCTTCTGCACATTTTTCATGTAATCTAATATACTGACTGTGAGTTAGATAATAGAAAAACTGCTATTTCATGTGATTTGGTGGACAGGTGTAAAATAGTCAAAAGAACAAACATTAAATCTAGGTGCAGATCTGGGTCATTTTCTTTAAAATCACTAATTATTAAGCTGGCCTTGTCCTCAAAAATTACTAAAAAATGTTACTTTCTTTAAAGTATTTTTGCAGTGTATAACAGGTTGTGGATAGGCAGACATAAAAAGTGTTAAGTATTATTGGAAGACATGGGAGCCATCACACATTCATCCGTCACCTCTTCCCTGACCCTCTCACCATTGTTCATCTTGTATCTTTGTTTTTGTTTCTTCCTTCAGCGGTCCTACCCCCACTTCTCTAGGTCTCTTTCTCTCGCCTCCCTTTCTCAGTGTGAGCTGAACTTTGAAGTCACAGCTTTGACGAGTCAAAGATGTATTATTCAGTAGCACCATAGTACACTCACACACACATGTGCCAACACACACAAAAGCAGACACAGTATAAACATTTGTGTTCAACTATACATCTGTGTGGCTCGGTGTACTTGCTGGTGGTCCCTCAGTGAATGGGATAAGTTGAATGCACCATGTTTCTGGGAGTGGGTAAGCATGCTAGCGTGTTGCTGTTGTGTCATGTTTGGTTGTGAATATGTGTGTCCCTGTGAGTGAGTGTGTGTTTGCAGTATTTGTAACAGTTTGTGTTGTAGGGTTGAAACTCTGGCAGTGCGGCTCGTTTTCACTCCAATGATCATTCTGGCATGTCTGCTTAGAGCAGACTCACATGTCACAACTACACCAGGACAGAGTCGAGATACAGGGAGAAAACGAGAGAGAGAGAAAGAAAGAGACATGGACTTGGTGATACAGCCCTGTCCCTTTGTGTCACTCTCCATCCTTGTCATCTCAGACGACAGTGACATCGCCAGTTCTGTCACCAGAGTTTACAATCAGTCCTTCCACAGACACATGCAGTCTTCTCATCTTCATTCGTTCTCTCATTCTGTCTATTCTTCCATCATATGTGACCATCTGTTTCTCTCTCATCTTAGGTTTTATTTGGCTCACATTAACTTCATCTCACTTTTTTTTCTCCTTCGGCTGCTCTTCCTCTCAGTATGTTGGGCTACAGTACAGTCTTCCTTTTTGTAACATTTATATGGGAAGAGAGATGACATATTTTATTTCTTTATGTCTTTTCAAATATATGTAATTAACTTTAGCACATGTGCACAACTACTTTAGATGACATAAAAAAGGACGGTAAATTTGAGGAGGCAGTTAACAAAGAAAGAAAGACAGACAGAAGCCAGACAACTATGGGCTCCTGGAGAAAAAAAGACACAAACTTCTGCAGACGAACAACATGTAAGTGTGAAGCTGAACAGACAAAACAAATATAGAAAGAAGAAAATTAAACAAGGGAGAAACTAAAAGGATACAGATGAGAAAGTAAAACACAGACAGAAGTAGAGCCATAGAAGGGTATTGGTCAGGATGGGGAAGGGGTCAGGCTATGAGAAGCATCTGTATGACTGATATTGAAAAGTAGACAGGCACCTCTTACGTTTATGCGCGCTTGGTACTCGGCACTACCGGCCGAGTTTCGTGCGGCGCACCGATACACTCCTCCATCACGAATCTGTGGGCTGCTGACGTTGACATGGCTCACAGTGCTGCCATCAGAGAGCGTGTACTGGCTAGCTCTGACACGCGACAGATCCCGGGCCACAGGCTCGTCGTCCAGGGTCCAGGTGATGGTGGGTGGAGGGGCGCCTTTGGCAGCACACATTAGGGAAAATGGTTCACCCGGAAGCACCACTCTTTCACTAAAGGAAGCAACGATACGGGGTGTTCCATCTGAAAATCAATCAGAAGGGAAGGAAATGAGAGACATGAGAGATGAGAAACAAAGAATGATGCAAATCAGTAATAATGCAAAGAAGTATTACAGAGCTCATATTATGCTCATTCAAATGTTCTTAATTTCTGTAATACTTCAACTATAAGAGGTTTAGATGTGCTAATGCAACAAAAACACGTTCTGTTTCTTATGCTGTACTTTACTGTGGTACATCTTGTCAAGCTCTGTCTGAAATGCCTCATTGCAGTTCCTGTCTCTTTAAGGCTCCTGTCCCAAAAGACCAAGTCGGCTGACCGATCAAAAGTGGCAAAGTGCAATCCAGCTGCTCATTTTTGGTTCAAGTTGTGCCAAATAGCCACTTGGCAGGCATTATGCAAGTATTTTTTACTCAAACGGCATGAAGTAGAGGAAGGAAAACCTGAGCTACAAATGAGGCATTCCAGACAGTTATGGGGCAGTGTCTTCAGTGGGAGAATACCTCCCTTTAATAGGCTACGGGTTTTAAGCTTTACAGCTTTGCAGATTTTCACAAAAGGTATTTCAAACAGATGGGAAAAAGGCAGATTTCCAAGTGAGAGCAACACAATGAAGCAGAAGGGTAACAACCTGCTCTCCAGCCTTCTTCTTGTACATATGTTCTGTAAACCATGTGGAATCATTGTTTCATTTAGCATAAAAAAAAACCTTAACCTAATGGGATAGAATAACATAGCACAGCAGTCCTGGTTTCATAAACACACACCACAATGGTAATATTCTCTTTCAGTCTTCACCTTCTAGGAGGATGATGGAGAAGTCCTGTGCTGTTTGACCCTTTCTCGTGGCGAAGCACTGGTAAGCTCCCGAGTGTCTCTTTTGTGCAGCAGAAATGAACAGTGTTTCATTGTGAGCCCCTTGGATGGAAAAGTGCTGATCAGGCAGGACAGGTTCTGTGTTACGGTACCAGGACACAGTGAAGTGGGGGGAACCTTGGACGGCACAGGAGAGTATGACTGTGCTGCTGATCCCTGTCTTCAGGTTCTTGGGAGACAAAGTGACCCGCAATGGTTCTAGAGAAGGGAGGAGCAGGTATAGTAAAGTTAAAAGGTAAAAGAAAATCCAATAGGTGCAGGCAAATTGGTACCAAAATACTGAAGGTAGACAAGCCAGTGCATCCCATGCACTGGATGGACATTATCTTCCTTTTTTAAATCAAATACATTTCCAAGGAGCAACACAAATGATGTTTTGATGTGGCTGGATTGTGTTTGTGTGTCAATTCTACTGTTATAGCATCTGTGCGAGTGTATGATTGAGTGTGTGTGTGTAAAGCAGTCAGGAAAACTGAGACATAAAGACAGAAAGGGGAGAAAATGTCAGTGAGCAATAAAGCAGCTGGTGTTAAGGGCTGGAGGCTGCTGAATGTGTGTGAGCATGTGTGTGTGTGTGCAATGCATTTGCAAGGATAAGACTTTCTTCATGGACCATGAGTATATGTACAGTATGTGTGTCCCACCTTGCACGCCCTGTCATTGGAGGTTTGTGGTATACGCAGTGATGTGCCCTGTGGCCATTCTGTCCAGCATCCCCTAGCCTTACTCTTCTTCCCAACCACACTTAAATTCCATCAATTCTCCCCGCCTCCTCCACATGCACCCCCCTTATATTCCTCACAAGTATGTCATCTTCTTTGTGTGTCACCTCCTTCCATTAACACACATAACATTATAATATAATAAGATGCAGTTTCTTTTTCCAGTACACATGTCCAGTAAACGGCATGACAGGTCTGCACAACCACTGTTCCCTTCTATCATCATAAGGGCTTTTCTCTGAGATTAGAGATTAGGCTCAAGCTAGTCCCAGACAAAACTGTGTCTCACACCTTCACATTGTTGCCAGTCTCGAGCAGTGAAGTTGAGGAGAGGAAGAGAGAGTGCTCTTCACTCACCTATGACATTGACGTGACCTGTCTCCTCTCTGGAACCAAAGCTATTGGTGACCTCACAGATGTAGTTGCCGCTGTCTTCAAGTCTTAAGTCAGAAATGGTGAGGCCAGTAATACGCCGTGTCCATCGGGAGTCTGCTGGTAATGGTCGACCATCCTTCAACCATCGGATGGTAGGATTTGGATATCCGGAGGCGATGCAGGGCAGCTCCACACTGTGACCCATCTGCACCTCATTGGACTCGAAAGTGTCCAGGACGGACGGGGTGGACTCCGTAGGGTCTGGAGGTGTTAATAGATATGTTTTTGAATTTTTTTTTATAACATCCTCAGTCCATCAGCTAACTTTTAAATACTGAAAACTAAAATCAGAAATTCTTCCTATGAAGGAAAACAGCAGCTTGTTGCATACCCATAACAGAGAGCCTGGCTCCATTGCTCTGACGAGTCTCTCCACTGTATTTGTGCTTTGTGATGCAGCGGTAGGTGGAAAGAGCATCTTCCTTCTGCACTTCTGAGATATACAGAGCGCCAAATGAGGTCAGGAAGAAACGATTACCTGTGGAGGACAACAGAAAGGGAGAAGGTGGAAGAGGTAAGGTAGGTTAGTTGTATTTGACTTCAAATTTGCATGTTAAGTTTTGTGTCCATGGAGATGCGTTTACACTAAGCAGGGCTCCTGTTGCAGAATATAATGGCAGATTTTAAAGTTTTTTGAGGGTTACAATTAAGACTACCCTCCTTCCTACTATTGATCAACTAGAATCTTTTCTTTTTGTAATTTCCATATGTTTACATTCTCTGCAAAAAAGGAAACCAGGTAAAGAAAAAATACAGTTAATTAAAGCTAAATGCAATTCAGATTTGTGCGACTGAACTACTATGGAAACCTACCCTGCCATCATATGGCTCTCTTGATAAAACTTAAGCACATTTTGCAAGAAAAAAATCACTGATTTCAAAGCAGCAGGGCTGGATTAAACATGTCTGAAAGGCCCCACCACAGCACTCAGGCGAACACATGGGAGCTTTTAACAGACTCTGACCCATCCATCCAGTGAGATATTCACAATAGAGAAGGACAGATGAGAAGAAAGAGGAGAAAGGGAGTTATTGTAGGTGTTAATAATTGATGTGTCTGAGTGTGTTATGGCAACAGCAGATTAGTGTAATTTTTATTTCACATCAGTGGCTCCTTGGTTTGCCTCTGATTTATCTACATGTCAATAGTGAGCACAGTTCATGTACATTTGTGTGTGTGAAGGAGAAGGAAAAGATGAGTGTATTTCAGTGTTTGATTCTTTCTGCTTGTCTGAGTCATTTTGTATTCTGTGGGCCCAAGGGTTATTTTAGACAGTGTGCACTTCAGAGATTGTAACATAACCAAACAATCTGCAATCTAGTAGACTGCAGATTGTTTGGTTATGTTAATGCCACTGCAGTGTATATATGAATGTATGAACATGTTAGCTTTGTTTGCTGTACACAACATTTTAGTGTCTCCTTAGTGTTGACTCAAAAGCGCTCAGGTAAAGCACAGGACCACTGAATAGTTGAATACTGGAAATACAGTATGTGCAACAAACTTATACGCACACACACGCATTTCTAGCAATGGGTCAGCACCTTGTCCCAGCACAGAAAAATTATACTGAAACATTTGGAATGCTGTCCAAAAGGTGTTCAGTCACTGATAAAAAAAACCAAGACAAACGGAACTAAAGTGATGAGAGCGCTTCATTACCAAAGATACAATTAGGACTGTGTTTGGTTTTATCCTTTGATTTAAACTTTTTATGTAATTCTGGTAAATTTTCAGACATCTATGGCTCAATTTGCTTATCATTGTGTGGATTGAAAAAATTAGCGGTAAAATGTGTATTATGAACATACAGTAAGAGCATGTTCCCTGCATGAAACAACATCATGCTTGTGAAACTGTGTGATTTCTACCATAGTGTAGGCAGCAATAATCGATGCATTTTATAGCTGCATAGGTTTGTTCAAAAGATTTACAAAAAACACAGAAAACTCACCTGGCTTCCTGCCAACACACACACACACACACACACACACACACACACACACACACACACACACACACAGACTAACAATATTAAGGTATGATATGACGGATGATAGAGGCTTAATTTCTTTGTCCCATATACACAAATGCAGTTTTTTATCCATCTCTATTGTGCTTGCAATTTTACAAAAATTGGAGATACTGGCTAACTAACTAATCTTTTTGATGGGTTTGACTGAAAGGGCAAAAAGTGGCAGCATTAAACTAACTTTCACCTTATTGTAGTGCCAAGTTACAAGCCTTTTTGACTCCAATTTGCTCTTTGTGCTTTACACCTTCACCTAACCTAATACGAGTTTTCCCCCTCTTACCTCATACTGTGTAGTTAAGCTAGGTTCTTGCCGTGTGTTACTATCTGTGGTAAATATCTTTCTCACCAAAGGTAAGATCATTTATCAAATTAATATTAAATAATGTTTATGTACATTTAAATGAGGCTATTAGAGGAATTACAATGTATGTGTTTGTGTAACTGGGTTGTTACACAGTATTTCTTCATAGATAGGCACATATGTGAGTGTCAGCCAGCACATTTGCATGCATAAAGTTCACACACACTGGTTTTCATGTGAGTCAGACTGTTGTGCTGAGTGCTAAACGACGTAAGCTATAATTTCAAAGCCTGCCCTTTTGTTTCAACCTGGGTATTACGCCTTACAGGATAATATGCACTTGGCGAGTGGAACCCTGTAAAACACACTGCTACACCCTGTCACAACATGCCAAGAGCAAGAAAGACACACTACAAGGGGTTGATGGGGGGGATAGCGTAAGAAATTCTGAGACTGTTAAGAATGGAGACAGAGTGTGGCGCAGAAGAACATTAATGGAAACTAACTTGTCAGCAGTCAACCTGTCAAGGAAAATGACTTCATCATTCCTCTGTCATTTGCATTCTTTTTTCCTATTTCGTCCTTGCCATCCTTGTTCAGACTGCTAATGTTGATAAGTAATGAGCCCCTCCTCAATTAACCTGCATCCTGTTTTCTGGAATAATTAGTCAATCTACTCTAAAATCTACTCAAACATATTCTATGTTTTCCTCTTCACCTTTTCATTTTGCATGAGTGCAAAAATTACTTTAAATAGCAGAAAAATCATCACCATAAACCAAATCCAGACCACATGACAGATGTCTGAGACGCACAATTTTACCTTTGAAATAATAGAATAACAAACTACAATAAAGACAATGTCATCAGCTTCCAAATTAAGGGAGCAATGGCCTATATCATACATGGCAATACATATGTTTGTTTACCTGATTATTGAGTAATCAGTAATTCTGGGTATTATTCTAGAAGTAGCATAGCCCAAAAAATGGCAGATAAAGCAAAGTTTTTATTAATGAAATCGTATGTTCTCTTTTTCCTTGACTTCTCTGACTTCCGCTTTCTAGTCTTCTCCATCTTTCCTCGGCTGATATTTAATTTCTGGTCACTGCCTGCCCTCCTGCTGTCTGAGTAGATGAGACACGCCTAAAACAGAGGAGAGGGTGCAGGCAGCAATGGAGAGAAGGAGTAGTGTAGAGGAAGGGTCTGGCCCTACAGGGAGGAGGATGGCAGATGGAGATTGATGGAGGGAGAGATAGGGAGATAAAGAGAAACATGCCGTTGGGAGTGACAGAGGAGGGAGTGAGAGTGATGAGGGGCCTACAGGCCTGAGAGCCATACACGAGTAAAAACAATTCTACGTCTTTCTCTATCTCTTCTCTTGCAAGCCTCTCCTCGTGGGAGAGGAGATCAATTCTCGTCTAGTCTGCCTACGCCTCCAAGAGTTTGTTGTTGATGAGTGTGTGCTTGTATGTGTTTCTGTATCTGTTATTTTATTTTACTTTTTCCTGTTGTAGAAGGCTGGATGAGAATTTGAGCTCTACCCCACACCCATGGGAGGCTTACAATCCCCTCACTTCCTCCTTATTTCCTAACCTTTTTCTCCCTTTCTTTAGATATTTTTTCCCTCTCTCCGCATGACATCTATCCTCCATCCCCAGTTTCTCCTACTCCAGTCTCCCCTCTGCCCTCTACCCCTTTCTGTCTCTTTTCCCACTTAGTCTGTGGTCCTCTACCTTCCCATTCAGGGGGTCTGTAAGTAATGGAATCAGTTCAGCTGATCAGCCTAAGGCAGGAAGTCGAGCCAAGTGCAGAAGCTGCTGCTGGATCTCCGTGTGAGCGTATGTGCGCATAAGCTGGAATTCCACAGACACATACATGCAAATAACAAGACAGAGAGGCAAGAAAGGAAGGAGAGACTCAGTGAAAAAAGGATTAGGGAGCCCTGGAGCATCACTCGCCTTCCACAAAGTTCCCCCAGAGAGAGGACACCCCTCTTCAGCTGGAGAGGAAGGAAAGAGTAGATGGAAAGAATGGAGAACTGTAGGAAACATGTAGCTATATATGTCTCACATGTGTACAGTTGTTATTTTCAAGAAATTAATGTCAAATAGGGGATTTTATAGCAACATGAGCATTCATAAAGAGGAAAAAAATAACAATGTTGCTAAGAAAGATGTAGCCACAAGGGAGGCTGGAAGGAGAAGACAAACGGATCAGACAGGAAAGAAAGTAACCAAGAAAAGATCTACATATTTTGAGTTGTTGACTGGACAATGGAAATAAGAAAAAAACAAAAATAGATTAAACAGAGAACTAAAACAAAAAAAGAAGTAATCAAGAGGAAGAGAGCAGGAGAGGAAATGGCGTAAGTAAAGGAGTTTGTTCTTGGTGCTGCCATGCAAATGAAAGCGGCGCTGCAGCAATGCTAACTAACAGCAATTCACACTGTTGGACTCATCACTTATTAATGCTCCATGGCTCCCCCCTCCCTCCCATCTCTTTCTCTTTACCCATTCCCCTCTCCCTTGCTCTCGCCAGGATCTCTCTTTTTTGTTCGCTCTCTCGCTCGCTGTTGCTAGGGCCTGGGCATTCACGTGACAACAGCTGGGTAGGGGGCGCTGCAGTGGCACACAGCGACATGAGCAAGTGTGCATTTTCTGTGTGCTTTGCGTGTGTGTGTCAGTGTGTGTGCAACAGAGTACCCTTCATTAGAGTAAAAAAAAAAAAAAAAAAAAGAAGGAATCAGCCATTTAAATGATGGCGATGTAGATCAGAGGAGAGGAACTGCTGATTGGATCTGTAATTGATTCACAGGCTTATAGGCCACAGATGGGCTCACCACAACGTTCAGTGCATCATGTCACTTTATTATTCTCTTTGCCATTATCAACAAAAACACATGCTGGAGATTTCCATGCACGTTAGTGTCAAGGTTTGCCTTTCAAAGAGTAGGGCTAAATGAACCACATGTTCTGTACAATACAGGCCAGCAGTTGCATAAATTGACTTTTTACAAATGCATGTGCACATAAACACACACAGTTGCAATCTGTCTCACAAGCTACACATTCTTACTCCCACTGTCTAACAATCCACATTTGCAGAGTACACTCAACAAACTGTGAGGATGTGTGTGCATCCTCACTACAGGATGCCACAGCAATGAGCAGACAGTGGAGTACTCCTACACATGCCTTATTTATTCTTCTCCTCCTGATTTACCTTTTCACTTCTGTCTCTCCTCTTCTACTTTTCTCTGTTCTACGTTTTCCATTCACTGTATCTTCATCCACCCACTACTATTACAACACCACTTAAACTGATAAAACATTCTCACACAGTGTAAATTAGCGCATATTTTTATGCAACTATGAAAGATGCTTGCTTTTATTGGCTATTCTGATATATGTTCTTTGTGTCAAAAGAAATTGTTTGATTCTATAAACTTTTATAAGCATATTCAAATTACTTAAATGTAGTGTTAAAGGAGGGTAAACCATGTAAAGGTTAAAGCTGCAATTGTCTGTGAAAAGATTCTTCAAATGCCTGTCAAAAATACTATACTGTACTAAACAAGGTATATCTACTCCCAGCAAGTTGTGAACCGTAACAAATAATATTTGTACAACTTTGGCTTGAAGTTCAAGGGTGTCTGAAAAGCTTTAAATGATGGGTTATGGTTATTGTTATCACTAATTGCTATTATACATCACAACTACGCACTACTCAGTGAGCAAATATGCAGATTTTGTAAAAAAAAAGATACAAATCTACAGAAGCATAAGTATATTATACTTTTGCACAAATCATTGCAAAATAAGTGGCGCGTTGTAGAAGAAATCTTCAAGAAATACAGTAGATCAGCAGCACGCTCAGAGATGTGAGCTGAAGTAGTACCATGGACAGCTCTGACACTGAAGCCCAAAATAGGAAAGGCTTCTCGTGTAAAGTCTCAACATTCAGGTCTGTGCAATGTGAGAGTTGGGACTTTTTTTCTTGGATAATGTTAGCAATGGTGGATCCTGTGGCAGAGTAATGAAATAATTATGTGGCATATGGCCCACAGATACAGCCCAGCCTACCAGCAGTCAGTTAACACCCTACCACAGACAGTAACAGAAGTTCTATGTCTGCTAATTAAGGTGCATGTTTTGGTGCAGTGATAAAAACATGTGTTGCTTTGTTTGTTTGCTTGTTTTCTTAAAATAAAAACAACCAAAAAGTCTGAATGGTTACTCTAATTGTTAACTAAGCACTAGGTAGAATAATCTTGCCAGCAGTCCTGACAAGCTCAAACATTAAATATTACTGCCTCATTTATTGGTAGTTCAAATTTTGGAATGAAATAAAAATGGATGCAGAATGAGTTAGAGAGTAACTATTCTTTTACTATTTTTATGCTTTCAGATGTGCTTCCAGATGTACAGATGCAAGCTTAAAGCGTACACATTTTACAAACAACATTTTAACATTTACTTTCATCTGCCTGCCTGAATGACATTATAGGCATTCATTAAAATATAAAGATAGATGAAAGAAAGTTCTTGAATGTGTGTACTATAAAAAAAATCTTTTTATGTCAAGTGAAATTATTTAGAAATGTGTAGCCCTTTGTAATATTATTCTGTATAAAAACATGGGAAGGAGATACTGAAAAACAGTGGTTTGTTCAAACTATTGGGCAAAGTAGGCTTGTTATTATTTCTAAATTTAGCAACTCCTCTTCAGGTGATGAACAACATTTTACAGAAAGGCACTTCATAGACTTGCAGTGCATTGTAATAAAATCAACACTGCCACTGCAACCAAGTGCCTGTCTGCAACAATGGTACTGCATTTATGGAAGGTATGCTTTCTGGTGTTGAGCAGTGTACAAGTAAAGATAGTTTTTATAATGAAAAAGAACATAAGGAGTAGTCCGGATTTCTCCCTCTACCTCCTACTTCTCTTTGGCCTCCTTCTTTTCTATTCTCTCCCTTGGCTCATTCATTTCATAATTATCATGGGCCTATTATGGCTTATTTCAAAGAGACACTGGGAAGGCTTACTAAAAGCCATTTCATGTGAGCAGCTAATGCTGTATCAAAGCTTCCTCTTTGCACCATGTATATTGATACACATGTTTAGACTTCTATGTGGAAACCCTGCTTGACAAAGCATATTTCCCAATCTGTTATTTATATGCGGGTAAATTTTGAAAGCTAATAAAAGTTAGATCCCTGTCTGTCAGGTGATAGGTGGTGAAGGTTTTTGTTGGAAATGTATTTTTTCAGCTGTGTGCTCTGTTTTTTATGCTTCACATGGCTATTCACATGTATGCGACCTCAAACATGATTGGTTACTTACCAGTTTAGGCCATAAAATATCCATTTGAAGAGATCAGAAAACAAGGAATAGCAAAAATGTTCCCAATTTATTTGAATATCCTCCCTCATGAGAGGAGTGAAAGCCAAATAGGTTACACAATTAGAAACTGGCACCAACTCATACATGCATGAACTATTTAATATGCCATGTGAGCCAATGAAGGTGCAACATATAGAGTGATTAATGTTCTAAATACACCTTCACTTCCATTAAGAGGTTTTAGTGTATTTCTCTGATTGTACATGTGTATGTCTAAAGCATGCGGTGAGCACAAAATGCATGTGCGCTAGAGCATGCATGCAGCAGGGGTGAAGAATAATAGAGATTGGATTCTAATAAAACGCTCTCATCGTCCTAAATCCCCCTCCTGCCCTCTTCCCCTACCTGCCACATTAACACACCCATTACAAGGGCAGATGAATGAAAATGAACAGAGCTGTGGCGTGGTTCCCCGAGTGTCAAATCAATATTGCACCCCTCCCCTCTCTTCCTCTCCCGCCTTCCAGCCCGCCCTTTCTCACTTCATCTGTTTCTCTGCTGCTATCATTTTCCTATTCTCCTCTCCTCTGTTGGGTCTGAAGAATTGGCATGTGTTTGACAAAGGGAAATCTACACCGCACAACAATAGGCTCTCTCCCTATCTGAGCCCCCACCCTGGCTTTCTCTCTCTCATATGAAATGAATGATGCTTGCTCCCATTTCCTCTCTATTCACATTCAAAGTAGCTTGAAATAGTGGAGTGCTTCTGAGAACAAACCAGATATAAAAAGAAGCACAAGGATGGCATATTACAACCACTTTCTCTAACTCAATAAGAGATAAAAATTTGCAAAAGGACCAGGAAGGGGTTATGTCAAAATAATAAAAGAGGGTTAATAAAGAAGAGTTGTGTGAATTTTATAGACTCTCTTGTTCCTTCTATGAGTGCAGGACACATCCAGTGATCATAGACGGCGTAATTGTCGGGGAAACTCGGATCCTCTCAGTATGTTCTTATCTCTAAACAAGTGATCCATGTTTTCAGCCCCAACCCTTGACCTTCTAATCCTCCTTTCCTCCTTGGTTTCCGTCTGTTTTCCAGGTTTAGTGTGATGCGGTGATCAGAGGTATGCAGCGAACTAACGCAATCATTAAAAAGGCATGCCTCACTGTCAAATGCCAGCTGCTGCCCTCCCCAACACCAGCACAAGGTCTCCCATCTTCTTTGTCTTTTCCTCTCTTTCTATATCTGTTTCCTTGGTTTCTCTGCACCTCTGCCTCTCTTCCTGGTGCTGTCTCTCTGTTTCTCTTTCTATATCTGTTGTTAGAATGTGACACCCCATTCGCCCACACACCCCTTGCCCTCTCTGAACAACTCATGCTTGGGAGCAGATAGTTGAAAAAAGATGAGGAAGAAGAAAATACAAATATAGGAAAGAAAAAATATGCAGCAACCAAACCAAACCAAACCAAAAGAAACTGAATTGAGAATCTGTTTATCATCTACCCACACCCATCTGCCCTTCATCCCAGACCTCTCTCTGTGTACTGGTGAAGGCCTCTATCTAAGACACTTAAGCAATCATAATTAAGATGGCCATAAATATGCAAGCTGCAAGATGGAGGCAGTGATGTATGTCTGCATTTGTGGAATTAAAAGGAAAAACACAACACAAAACCATTATCTTTTCCTCAGATCGTTATCTTTCCCCTTAAAATGATCTTCTGTATGTCAGAGTGCACCGGCAATCACACAACCAACATAGAAAGAAAAAGAAGGACTAAAATTATATTCCGCTCTAATTCCATTCAGTCACTGACAATGAAACACAAACAAACACAGACTCCAGAGCTGTCAACTCGTGGTTCTTTCTGACTTGTTTGTCTTTAATTATTCAGTCTCATAGATAATAGATACGGACATGCTCACCAGTCATGAGAAGGCTAACGGGACATATTCTAATGCATTATAAACACACAAACCTAAATGCACACACAAATTGAACTCAACCACAGTTCTGCTCTGAAAGACACAAAAACATAAGTGCGTGAATGCCCTCATACACAGGTCTGTTGTGTTTGATTGCCATCCATTATAAAAGAAGAAACAAGGAAAATGGGAAAAGACTAATCACAAGCACCACTTTTGAACAACATTTCCATTGTGGTGTGATGCATGTTCGACAATTCAGTACTGAACACTTGCAGGTATCTCCACCCGCAGCATTGTCTAGAACGCTTCTTCTGTATACATGAGAAGCGGAGAGAGCATGCTGATACATCTGCGATAAACTCTCACACAAATCAATAAAGCCTTGCCCTTTGTAAAGCCTTGTTCTCCTCAGTGGGAGTACTACAGTCCCGCAGCATGTAAGCAGCACCGCTGTGACATATACTGAATCTCAGGGAGCGGGGGGTTACCGGGGAGCAAGGCCTGTGTGCGGATGAGGGCACCTTGCATGGCAGGCAAATGATTGTAACAAGGGAGGAAGGGGGGAGGAAGCCTGGTATTCTCCTACGCATTCTTTCCAAGGCTCCACTCATTTGCCTGTGCCACCTCGCCACTGTTGCTGGGCTTCTAGGCGACAGAGACCCAAAAGAGGATGAGGAGGAGGAGCCAAAGCATGAGAGGGAAATGAGAGATGATGGGAAGCAAAAATGCTGCAGAGACAGATGTTGGAGATTGGAGCAGAGAAGTGGTGACATGCTAAAAGCGGGTCCCCCAGACATTACGGGGTGCCTGAGGGGCCAGGAGTGCCTGAGGTACGTTCTTGGTAAAGGAAAGAAGGATGGGGGGTGGTCATCACAGCAGAGATGCAGCTCTCTCTGCCTCCATCGCCACATGACTGTCTCTCTGTCTCTCTGTCTCTTCTGCCTCACTGCCCCCCTACACTCTGTCCCACTTTAGCCCAATGTCACTGCCAGAGCAAGGGGGAAGGGACACAAAAAAGATACAGAAGCAGCAAAAAGAAACAGAGATTAACTCAAAGGAAGAAGAGAAGGAAAGAGATTGAAGGCAACAAAAGAAAAAGATTGAAAGAAAAACCCCATAGAGGAAGAAAATGAAGATTACATAGATGTTTGGACAAGAGTTGGGAGTCCAGCTGAGGGTCCATCATGTGTTTTCATGAATCCAGATTAATTTTTTTATCTCTACCTCCTTCACAATCCCCTGTCAGGGATTTTTTTTGCCTGATTTCACAAAAACAATCCACACTCAGCATATGTAGAGTTACACTAGCAGTCAAGCACACAGTCCCCAGTGCAAATACACCTATGTGCAGACGCACACTTGTACATGCTCGCATACACACATGGCTAGTCAGGCGTGTTTTGTGGTCTTGTAAGCATGGTCTCCTGGCTTGGTGATGTGTTATTCTTGGAGATAAGCATGCTTAACAGGACAACAATCCATCGCCGCTCTGGACAGATGGTTCAATAAACATTGTGTTTCTTTGACTAATATGGTAGCATTAATTAATTGACCCATTTACCCTTGGAGATAGTAACAAGCTACTAAAGACCCACAATATAAAATTGCCTTTGCCTTATAGCACAAACAAGTTAGAATATAGAAAATAAGTGTTTGGGTGGAAATAGTGGGACAGAACTGTGATTGCACTGATATGATTCATGATGGATGTTAAAAAAGATAGACAAAAAAAAGTCTATGAAATACCATCTGTTTATATTAGGTAGAATGCAATTAACATTCAAGGTGAGTTATGTTAATGCAATCTCAAAGTGATTGCACCAAGCAACATTTTAACATCTATTTAGGTGAGGGGGGGTGAGGGGGGGGGGGGGGAATCAGGAGAACATGCACTTTTAAGCAGAAATGAATAAAATGAAAGGACATGCAGGATATACAGTAGTGAAAAAAAGTTTTTCGGACACCTTTAAAATTTTACACAATCTAAAATATTCTAGAATTACAAATTTTAAGTGTCAAGAATTTGCTTGGTATTTTGGCTACGATTGTGCTAAAAGAAATTGCACTTGAAGAGCTGAGAGTGATTCTTAATGCAATATTTCACAAATGCATGGGGTGTATATTTGAACAAGACAAACCTAACCTCAACATGTGAAGTTGGTGTTAGGGCTTCTAAGTGTGTTGCCATTATGCCAACCACAAACTGCTTTGGGCACAACAACTGTAGCTTAATCACAGCAAGTATCACTAGACCCTCTAATCTCACTTGAGGCCACTTTAACAAGCATCAGCATCATTGCAATTCAAAGCATGAAAGAGCAAAAGCATTTAAAATATGGTGCTGACATGGCTTTTGCCCTCCATATTCTCTCATGTTCTGTTGCAACTCTCAGGTTTGAGAATTTGTATTGCTGAGGTGATCAGGGCTGCCTCACAATAATTCAAACCAAACTCTGTGTATGCATATTTGTTCCAAGCCATATAGAAAGAATCATGATAGCAAAGAAAGAGCCCAGACAATCTCCTGGCCCCTGTGCATACCCCCAACCACTTACCCATATCCAGGTTTTACGGCATAGCCCCCCTCTTCATTTTCCCAGTTTATCCAATCCCTGTGCAGCCTTGTAACATCAACATGTAAGAGTGGGAGGGCTGGCACTGCGTTATTTGGCAAAAGGTGGCATCTGCCAAGGTCATTCAACATATCTGCATATGCCACTATCTATGCTGATTTCAGAAATCCAACATATATCAGGGACATGACAGCAACACAGACATGGGCCATTTTAAAATTTCAGATTGTAAAGCAGTATGTAGAGCAGAGGCCATCTTATGAGGCTGCCTGCATAGAAAGGCAAGGCTTGCTGCTGCTGCTTGTTTTTTAATGGGGCAGCAACTGAAGCTGAACCTCAAATCATCATAATGAGAGGGAATGAGGTCCACATATGCAAAGCGGGAGGGATGAAGGTGGATGAGGAAATCAAGGAGAGGCACAAAAAGAAGGGGCAGCTAAAGATACACAGGGTGGAGAGAAAAGGGTAGATAGGGGGGAGGGGGTGAGAAATGAGGGAGAGATTCCTCTGCATCTCTGATTTGCTTGGGTGATATTCATCAGAGCGACAGAGCATAGGGGAGGACTAAATGGAGTGAGGCAGAAACCAGGGTGGAGGGAGAAAAGAAAGAAAACAGATGTATTTTTTTTGTTACTATAAGCCATTTGTTTTTATTAAGCTCCCCTACCCGTTCATGTAGTCGTTTCCGAAGCTTTTCACTGGCTTCTATTTGTTTATGTTGAGTTGTAGGGTGTGCCTATGTGGTATTTACAAGGACAACACAAATCGTTGCAGTTAAAATATCCTTTTGTTTTTCTCTTTTTTCTGTGGTTGGAGGGATGAAGATTCAGAAAGAAAACAAAAAAATTCTCTTCAATTTAAATAGATGAGAAAATTTTATGTTTAATGCAGCCAAAACCTGACAACTTTTTCTTTTTTGCACGAAATGACCACACATTAATGAGTCATAACACAGCAATGACAAACATATTCCAGCTTTATGAGGAGCCTCGACACCGTGGTATATTTCAAGTTAAATCCACTCTCATTCTGCCACTTATTAATTTGCAGCTGAATGTATTTCCATTAGCAACTTACTTTTTTAGAAAGGATAACAGATTAAAATCCTGATTTTAATCTTTAATGGAGTTGATAGACAGTTTAAGAAAAACAAACTCCTTTATTTAAGTGCACACTTTTCTCTTGGAATTAATTGACCATTTGGCCTAACAAAAGAAGACACATGAGGAAAGTGAAGGCGATTATAACAAACATGGCTCACTACGATTCATGCTGTGATAAGAACCTGAGGAATATTAAGAGAGCAGTACAGTGAGGGAGAAGAGGCTGGAAGAGGATGAGGGATGCAGGGAGGAAGGGAGGGGGAGGAAGGCAGAAGAGAGGGAATGTGACAGAGTGGTGACAGAGAGAGAGAGCGGCGCGCTGTGTGTGTCAGGACTGTGTGTGTCTCTGTGCTCGTGTCCCGAGGCACAGGCAAACATTAGCTGCATTAAGTGAGCTGACAGGTCCCTCCCCATTACCACTACTGGTGGCCCAGGGAGGGAGAGGGATAGAAAGGGGGAAGAAATGGAAGACTCTGTGCTTCTTACCAATTGTCTGTACAACTCAACACATGTGTCCCCTTTCTGTGCACAAACAGACATCATGACATACTTGCTTAGAAGCTGTGCAAAACTATTTCGAATTCCGGCCACAATTATGCAAAAACCACAATGGCGCTCTACGGTAAAAATATTCCTTGCAAAAACAAACAAACCAAAAAACACACATAATCTTGGAAAAGTCTAAACCCTTGTTACAATACACACAGCGTGAATTCCCTGGGTGTGAAGAAAAACAAACTCCATACATCATATACACTGACAGCCATGCACTGTCTCTTAGTTTATCCACAATAAACATGCACCTCTGTTTGTGGGTGTGTGTAGTGTATCATTTCTTTTCTGCTTAAATATTGATTGTTGTCTTGTCTGGGGTTCAGGGTTAAAGACCATCTGCTGCTTCCACCCTTCAATTATTCAGTCACAGCACCACCAACCCTTTCTATTATAATACACATGCACACACATAAATTAGTCCCTGGGGACGCATTTCCTTTCTCACTGTGTCTTAACAGCCTAATACTATGTATAGTAGTACATTGTAGTATGCCAAATGGCTGAGTTATCCGTTACTGTCCCTCAGATGGGATCTCTTTCATCATATGAGAGTTTGACAATGAGCTGCACGCATAAAAATTGAGTCGAAGTACACACTGACCATTACACAAGTTTAGCTGTTCACAGTGGGGTGTCAAGAGGTCAACCCTGAGGGGGGTTGAGAGTTAACATCACACTGTGGTAAGGCCATCTCTTCAACCTGAAACAAGAGCACAGAGGACAGTAATGAGATGAAGGAGGAGAGGAGTGAACGCCAGAGGTAGAAAGAGCACAGAGAAGAAAGTGGAAAGGGTAAAAAAAAAAGGCAGAAAGTTGTGGAAAAGAGTTAAAGAGTTGGAGAGGCTGACTGCAGGAAAAGACGAAGCAAAGAAGTGACAGGCAGCAAAACCAAGGGAGGTTTACCTCTGGCTACAAAGCGCGTCACTATAGTGCAGGAAGGGGGTGGAGGGGGGGGGGGGGGGGGGGGGGGGGAGGGGTGGTTG
>JAOXYM010000009.1:17033689-17046261 GCA_028567055.1 Leptatherina wallacei
GGGGGGGGGGGGGGGGGGGGGGGGGGGGGGGGGGGGGGGGGGGGGGGGGGGGGGGGGGGGGGGGGGGGGGGGGAATGGGATTGGTTGTTAGTAAGTAAAGATGTTTTTCCTCAAATGCAGTGTCTCTGCACTGCAGTCGGTGAGTGTGCACATATCTGTGTTTGTGTGTAATCTCCCCGGGCAAATCCCTCTTTAGCCAAAGCAGGGAAGAATAGAGAAGAAAAGGAAAAGCCATCTTTATCCAAATCCAATTGCAGCTAGAAGGAGAGAGTAGAGCGAGGGAGGTGGAGGAGGAGAAAGGAGGAGGAGAAGACGTTGTAATTTGTCTGAGGGATTACAAGAAGTGCTGGCAGAACATGACTGCTGACTGTGTGTGAGCACATTTGTATTTGTGTGTATGCCATGACCTAACCCCATGAATTCAGCACATAACAACATCAGAGACAGTATTTTTGTAACAGAACTAGAGCAGAAAATAAAGAAATATCTCTACAGCTCTGCTCACCCCAGGTAGACATCAAACTCTTCGCGTGACTCAATAACAGCCAGAAGGTTAGCTTGGAGGGCAGACAGCTGGGCCTCTGTTAACTCAAAATAAAAATTACATATAATGATCTCTTTCATAAAATATCTGTTTGTCTTTGATTAAATTCTTTTATGACATTACTCACACCATAAAAAATACACTCCTCATTGATCAAACAAGCTATACAGAAGAATGTAACCTACAAATTTCAGCCAAATGAAAGGTGAAATTGTGGCACCCATTAATAACATCAAGCATGTGCTTGACAAGTGAATCCTTTTCTTTCCACAGGCCAACACAGTGAGGACCAATACATTTGGTTGCTTTTGTAAGAAAGCAGTTTGTCAACTCCTTTGAATTTTCAGTATTTAGCCCCAAACATTACCTCACACGTCATTACTATTTTACCACAAATCCGATAGAAAGTTGTAAATTGAGAAAGAACCCTAATGAAAAAAAAACAATATTAAGTAATTTATATATTCAGTCTGTTGTCTGGACTTTACAACATGTGTAGAAGTCATGAAATCACTGACCAACAATTAGCACTCCAAGAAAAAGTTGTGTTAATAGTCACAAAGGAACCCAGGGTAACCTCTCAACAACTTGAGGCTTCTCCCAAATTGGCTGATGTTAATGTTCACAAGTCCTCCATCGGTAAAACACTGAACAATAGTTTGTATGGTAGGGACTGATGGAGATAACTATTGTAATCTGCAATGTTTTGGGGGACTGATGAAACGAAAAAAAAACTTTTGGTTTAAATGAAGGGCTATTTGGGAGTCAATCATAAGTACCTATTTCAATTTATGGTTTCAACCAATTTTCAAGAATCTAGTCCTGCAATGCTAGCCATCACTTTTAAACATTTTTGTACAAGTAAATGGGAAAATGGACTGAAATCATTTCCAAGCTAATATACAGGATCAATCAAATATTCTTGAAAAGTTAAGTTGCAGATGCAAAAGAGATCAAACCAACAAAAGAAAGCGAAGAAAAACTTTTCTACTTTTTCCATATGCCAATGAGTCAAAATGGATTGCTTTTCTCTCTACATTCTGTAAACAACAAATGACAAACCTTTTTTTTAAAAATCAACCCATCATACCACCACTACCACGGGCACCCCAACACTTAGAATGAAAGGTCTTAAGAAATGCGCCGCAAAATAGTATTGTTTGGCAGAGACATAGCCTGGGGTGTTACTTTAGAACTTTAAAACCATATGAGTGGCGGAGGGAATTATTAATTCCTCTCCTGTAGTGTGAGACTTTTTAGACCGAGATGCCCTGCATACTTTATATGAGGTGAGTTGAGTATTTGACAAGACTAGGTGCTGCTTTAGTAAAACTATTGTATTTCCGACAGATAAGTAGTTTTTTCCGAAGGCTTTTCTTTGTGTTCAGGATGAGAAATCCCCAAGTGGCATTATTACCTGTTAAGCTTCATACTGTCAGATGCTGATATTTTTAGACCTACACCACACTAGGGTCGATCTTCATTACTCATCATTGTACTGGCCCTCCAATTTGGGAACCACTGGTTTAGAGCATGTTTGTGTAGACATGCAGACAATTTAGAAAAATGGGCTTTTGTGCTTTATACTTCATACTTATTTCATTTCTTTGTTTTGTTTGTTTTCCTTCTATTTTTCAAGTTCTGTCTTCATTTAGAATCTACACTGCCTATTTTCCATTTCTGTGTCTCCAAGACTAAAACAATTCTACAATGAATAGACAAAAATGACTACCGGTTGAACAGTGAATCAAGGTTTGAAAAGCTTTCAACCAACCTGAAAAATACAACTCACTATGAATCTGCTTGCTTCCCACATACATCCTTCATGAAAGTGTTGGAGCTTTATGAGAAGGACGGGAAAAAATCGGGTCAAACTGAGTAAGAATGCTGAACAATGATTGTGGAAGAGGGTACGGGCTTTAGGCCAGAGTTTGGGTGTCAGTTTGATGTGATATGACTGTAAGACACATAAGAATGAATATATCTGCCTGGAGCAGGGTAAGAGTTAAGGACAGTGGAGTCAGATAAGTGTCAGAGTGAAACCGCATCAGTGTCTTCCACTGTCTCTGTGAGTGACAGTGATGCAAGACAGTCCCAATATACACACACATACAATGCAACAACACAAACATGCACACACCAGTGCCCAGCGGCTTGATACAGGAACAGCTGTTTGTATGTGACACACAGCATACATGGCACATCACATTAGATACACAGCAGCTTCTTACCAGGAAACTTTGGACCACAGTGACACACAGATATCTTTGTTTGCTTCACCAAATGCTGACACACTCTTCCAGGCATATTATGCTGTCAGGTTACATACACACATCTATGCACAGTTCAGACCTGCTGTTTTCTGAGAGGAGGTGCAGTCAAATGGATACTCCTGTACAAGTAGAAATAACAGACATTGTGGATGCAATTTGGGCACTAAGACAATAAATTTATATTGTAAATTCATTAAAATGCATTGTAAACTATTGCAACAAGCCTTAATGTGTGCTTGCATGAAGCCATTTAAGAGACGTGTTAAATCAGCAAGTAGGCTTGCTTCATGATAATAGCTCTTGGCAAGAAAAAAGAAAAAAAACAGTCCGTCTTAATTTATAGCGGTCTACACACCTTTTGTCTAAAGGCTGTAGCAAAACACACTGCGAAGACAGAAAGAGAGACAGTGCCATTGGTTGTCATTTAAATGTTTACATAATTATTCTTTTGCATGGTAGAGTTTCAAATTCCCTTTGTGGATTCAGTTTACATACTTATGTATTTTTTAACCTACATCATTGACCTACATATCATATTTTAAGTATCACAGCTTTAGTGTTTTGCTTCCCAATATGTTGCTGGCATCAAATTCAAAAGTAGCCTACATGTATTGAAAATCTTTTAGTCTCAACATGTAATTTTTTGGGTTCCGTGCTTTTCTTTTGTCATAGCGTTTAAGTGATCTGAACATCCTTACATTTCCTGTTTATTTACTTTTCACAATATAATGCAACTTCCTGCATCACAGATAAACACTCTGCTCTCCATTACTCTGAGTGTACTTACGGACAATACATTTGCACATGCGTGTTTACACATGGATTCGCTGGGAAACATTATGTGTCACTGCAGTGTCACTGATTCATTTATGCCGCTTAAACCTTCACCTGTTCTTTCCTTCTGACTCCTGCCTCGAGTCCAGTGGGAATCTGTTAGAATTTAATAAAGTGCAATAACTCTTCAGACATGTCTCTGACACGCTCGCACAGAGTGACTAAAATGGTCTAATGCAACTGGAAAATGTTAAACAATGGGCTGATAAAAAGCAGACAACCGTACTCCTGTGATGATAAGGCAATGAGAGAAAAATGCTTAATAGATAAGTCAATGAGAAAAGAGAAGTCTGGTAAGCTAATCTTCCTGTTCAACACAATACATAAAATGCATGAATAGCATTTTGTTTGTTTCTGTATAATCAATAGCAATCATTTTCTTAAAATTCATAACATATTCTGTTTAAATCTGTTGTTTTGCTTTATTTTTGTCCTTTAATATCTCCTGTTGCTCAACTAACCCCATATTTTTCACTCACAATGCCACAGGTAGGTCTTGAGCGACCAGGGGAGATTTTAAGTGCTTTTCTAAGTTTTCCCTCTCTGCCTCTCCTCCCATATCAGCTGGAAGGATTGAGGTGAGGAGGAAAAGACAAACTGAAGGAGAGGGAATAACAGAGGAAAAAGACAAAGACTGTAGGCCCCCCACAGCAGCACTTAAAGTAATTCTGCATTATTGATGAGGAAACAAAGCGAAACATTTATTTATCATTTCAGATGTGTAGAAGCTAAGCTGATCCCTGCAGAGCTAGAAGAGAGCTAAAGAGAATAAGTGAGGGTCAACAGACAGAAAGAGGCTATGTTGAAAGAAAGATGTCTAAATAGGCTTCAGTGTGTCTTGTGTGTGGATAAAATAGAAGGTCAGGTCTAAGATGTGTCCAGCACATTTTCTCTGGTCTGTCCAGGGATTTCCTCAGGGCTGCAGGATCACGACCAAGCCAGAGGATTATTTATGAGTCCTACGCATGCTTCCATATCACAGTGTGTGCTTCACCCCTCACTGTTCCAGGTTCAAGTCCATCGTTTAACTGTGGACACTGTTCTTATTTATCTTCATTCTGTAAAAATAAACATGGCCACAGAAGATTTTTGCACAAGTTAATCAGTTCTGTTTTTATCATTTGATTCAACACATAATCTATTCAATATTTTTTGTGAACATGAGTACAAGTTTCAACTTTGTAAAGCAGAAAAAAATTATAAAAGAAATATATCAAACTAATGAATTTACAAAACAGATAACCGTCCATGGCAGGTTTTCACTATTATTTTAAGACATGAGCAACCCCACCCCCTACTTTTACCTTAACTTACACATGAAACCATAACCATGTGGGGAACAATTCCTGTGTACAAATGGAAGGTGAGTACAAATAATGTAACTCCAGTTTAGGTACCCAAACAGAACAGTATGAGTACACAAACATTCAAAGAAGGTTTGAAAATTTTGCACTCTATAGAAACAGCAGGAGTTTCCCTATTTGTAGCTAGCAGAGAATCATCTGATGAGTGAACAAAGCTTTTTATGCAATGCAACTCGCACATTAGTTTTCTGGACTTTGCATTAGCAAACTGTCACCTGAGTCAACCACTGGGAAGCTCTCTATGCATGTCAGATTAGGCATGATGTTTGATTCAAATGATGCATATTGTTCGACTTGGACTGATGAGTTTGCAGGGAACTGACATGTGAAAGTAGATGAGCATATATGTATGAATAGCACAATTTTATCGGCATGGCTGTACATTGTGTGTATGTGTGTTTGTGTGTAGAGGAAGCCGTTTGGGAATAAGCACTCAATAACAGCTGACACTGAGCTGCCCTTTGCTCTCGCTCACACAAAGGACTATGATTATATTACTGTTTGACTGCCTGCCCCTCTCCCTCTACCCCACAGCCCCCCATCAGACCTTATACTGCCAAGCCCACTGTGCACTCAACAACTAAGATAATTACCACTATTGTGTGTCACATGCATACACTCTCTCCCATGCAAAGTGTGCCACGTGCTTGCCAGCTAACCCATCTGTCCCCTACTCCCACTGCCCTTTTTTTTCTCCCCTTTTTGTGTTCCCTCTTCGCATTTTTATGTTTTTGTTTCTGCACTCTGCACTTTTGCAAGGAAGGGGAAACCCTTTTCAGATGGGGAGAGATTGGATGAACATGAGATTTTTACAACTTATATTTATTTAGGGTAATACAGTCGGTTGTTAATTTTTTTTTTCCGGTAGCACAACATGTTATTACGGTTGTTTACAATTGTTCATCCTATCCAATGGTGTGAATATGCAATACAAAGATGCATTGGTAGTATGACAGGCTTATTACTGAATATCAATATTTCTTCCAATACACAATCAACTCATCTCCTTCCCTCTTTATCAGCCTTGCATCCTTTCAATTTAGCCATTAAGGCAACAACTGCTGAGCGGAGACTGATTGGGTAATGAATGAAAATAGCGTGTGACAGCGCTGCCCCGTTTCTTTCATTTCTCCTTCCTTCTTTTCCTTCCTGTTAAACTTTAATGTGTTTTCCCACTCAAGTACTCAGGGAAACTCCTCAGAAATGGCTTTGGTTGCAGAAACACCAGAGTGGTTGTCGCGTGGCTCCTGTGTGTGTATGTGTGGTGATATTGTAAGGGGAGCAGATTTAAGTGGCTAGTGGCTGTGTATGTGTGTGGTGAAAAGTGGGGTCACAATATGATGTTGGAGTAGTGTTTACACGACCAAGCGACACTGCAGACAAATGTAGCCATTAATACCAAAAGACTTTCTGACATTTGTTTCTCCATGTACCTTTTCTCATCCCTCCACCTATTCTCTTCTGACAATTTTGAGACACACTTGTGCGTAGGGGCTAACAGTAAGTGGTGCTGGAGAGATAGACAGAAACAGTTAAAGCAAAAGAGAAAAAGAAAGTAAAAGGAAAGAGGAGTACCTCCCTTAGCGACTGCCATGTGGCTTTAGCCATCTGCTGACAGAGACTAAATTAATTAGCTCCACTCCTTACTGGTTTGCCAGAGGCCTACAGTCTAAACCAGACACCAGCTCTCTAACTTTCTCATGATCACCCCTCTCTCATGTCTAAAAGCCCTTCTAACTTAGATTAGACCATGAGAACCAGTTGTGTTTGCTGTTATAATCCATTGTGAAAACTAAATAAAAATAAAGTTAAAGATTCCATTAAATGGTTAAGATAAGCTAACTCACTGTTCATGTGTAAATGATACAGAAATAAGATAAATACCATAAAATGACACAAACTATGAAATTTATTAAAAATAAATAAATATAAGCTTTGAAAAGCGAAAGGAATAGAAAGGGTGAAGTCAATTGCAGAACAAAGCTGGAAATGAGTAAAGCAACATTTTAAGTTCCAATTGTTATAAAGCCCCCCTCCACATATTTACATACAACCCTTTGAGAAGGTGCTGAATTACTGGACATTATCTGAAAGTCACTGTCCTCCAGAGTGAGCCTGTATATTTGTATCAGAGGACACAAGAGAAGACAACAATTTAAACTGATCACTGCTTTTTTTTAAATCTTCACAACCATGTGCTGTCATTAGCGGTGACAGCACACCCACTGCCCAGATGTTGCAGTAGAAAGAAGTAAAGGAAATAAAAGCAGGGTGCGGTATCTCTGCAGAGAAATGTACCTCCACACATTCCTAGCGGGTCACAAAATGCGGTTGGGAAGTATTAATTCCAAACTTCTGTAAGATTCATATTGGTGTTTTAAAAGGAGTATTTTGACTAGTATCACTAAAATTTTGCAGATATGCTAAAAAATTTGGGCACCACAGTAGTACTGTAATGTCAAGGGGAAGTTCTCTCGTAAAATTGTCTGACCTTTTCACAAAATATGTCATCACCAAAGCCTAAGACAGGTCTTGTTGGAGTGTTAACAGAGAAAATGCAAAATAATGAAGCTATTCTGGAAAAATGTATGTAAACCATGGACAGACCCACCACAACGGACCATTAGATCTTGTAGAAATATTCTGGAAAAATGTATCCTCTTCCATTATTCTATACTTTCTGTTGTGTTCTGTGAGAAAGAGCCACCTCAGTTTATGAAACAATGGACAAGGAAATGTTTAAATGAGAAAGATAGATAGATAGATCTGGGGTGTAAAGCAATAAATGACAGTAACTGAAATATAGTATATAACGATGTGTAGTGCAGGACCTGCTGTGAAATTTAATGATCACTGTCATAAAACAAACAGTGGAAAATTAATTAGGTTATAGATAGAAAAGAAAAACTAAGAATATAAAATTACTTCTGAATTAGTGAAGGGTCTGTAGTCTTTGGGATATTGTGGATCCAGTTCAGTAGCATGACACCCTGAAAGGCTGCAGAGATGTCATGTCTTGATTCTAAATCTAAATAAGTTCATTTAAATGAACCGTTCCCAAAAAAGAAAAGAAAAAAAATGAACAAACACAAAATCTTAGTGTTGACACTAAACAGAAGATATGTTTATGCTATACATTTTGATACACTTCCCTCACCCTGCACCCTCCCCTTCCTCCTTCTCTCCTTCTGCCCTCTTATCCCACTGTCCCTTCTCATCCGTGGGGAATGCTCTGTGCCACCACAGAGACGACAGATGAGGCTCAACTTTATCCAGAGAGGAGAAGAGGTGGAGAGAGGGAGAACAGAGGAAGGCTGCATTCATTATTTACGTCACATGGTATTGGAATATTAATGCTAAAAGCAATCGGGCAACCCTTCATTAAATTAACTGGAGATGTAGGGAAAGAGAAAAAGGTGAAGTGGAAGGATGGGAGGAAGGGAGGCAGAGACAGTGGGAGAGAAAAAAACAGGCCCACTCTGTTAAATGGGCCCTAAAATTAGTGAAGCAAAAACACCTCCATTAAGAAAAGCCTGCATCTCCCTTTCCCATCTTTCCAGCACTCATACTCTCCTCTCCTCACTCCCTTATTCTAAACACCTCTTTGTCCCTCACACTCAGAAAAATCACTGCTTTACCCACAAGTGCCTTCTCAGAGAAATATGCATCACTGTTCTGTCTCTCTTAAGTGCCTGTTCAAAATTTAAACATGCTTATGGTGGCAGAATGTGTCTTTGGTCTCCATGTGCATCTCTCTGGAGAATATTCCTCTGTTTTTCATTCTCAATATCACTCCCTTTTTGGCAACTGTTCTTTCTCTTTATGCTGTATCCCTCATTTATTGCCCCTGTACTCACAACCTCTCCATCTCTATATTTTACTCATCTTCTACCTGTCATCAAACTCCAAAATCATTGTAACACACACTGACGTACACACATTGGATGTGCAAGCATAAGTGTGCTCAGATGCACATACATGGATATGAACACTTAAATGTATAAATTTATGCATGCAGGTAGTTTAAGGGCATCCACACACACAAACCAACAGTGGCAGAATGGTCCTTTCCTGCACAGCAACACATGGCGTATATGCAGAGCCACTCTTCCTATTAGTGGAACATTGATACGCGCTGTTGACTTCTGGAGAGGAAAACATACAGTTGTTTTCAGCAGTTATCTACTGAGGCTACAATTACCCGCTCCTCCACCTGCACCCAGCCCTTAACGGAGTCTGTACTGTATGCTTTCAAGGGAAACTTACCTTTCTGAATGTATAATGGTCACAGTATAAGAGGAAAATTAGGTCACTTCATGTTGGTGAAGGAAGATCAGAAATGGAAATTAGGGCTTTCACTTGCAAATAATGTCCAAATGTCTTAGATAGAAAGAACTCGAATCTGAGAGAGTTCCATGAAAAGCTTTTCCTGGTTACTGGAAGATCATTTGACTTTTCTTGTAGCTGTATAAGATGTCATTTTAACAGAATCCCTGCATGACAAAAACCTATTTTCCAATATTGTGACAAACCGTTGAGCAACATGAAGGCATTATTTCCAGTATTTGGAATAATAATGCAACCCTGACTAGGATGAAGTGGGTATAGAAAATGGATGGATAAAAGGATATATGAAAAAATGGATTGTTGTATAAATTGATATATTTCCAGTATGTATCCCAGTAATTCCACCACAACTAAGAGCATAGAGTTCATCAACATCATTTTGTCTTTTCACCCAAGCTCCAGCTTCTATACTCACCAGCTCATTAGACTATGGGATAATTCACCATTCAGTGAGAAAAAAGCAGCAATACAGACAATACATCCATTTAGATATAATGATGGAGTGACTTAATAGAGATGGTCAACAGTTTCCATGAATCCATTAGGACCAATGTCATTTTTTCCTCATGTAATTATGTCTTATAAAAGACTTTATGTTTTTTTCCCTCTTTTATTTATTTCTTTATTTTCATCTATTCACTTTTGTTGACTTGATGTCACTTTTTATGCTGGCTATTGTTTATATAGGTGGCAAACAAGTTTTCCTATGTAGAGATTAACAAAATTATCTATAGCTCATAAAATGTGCTCACAAAAGTGCTTCAAATAGCTTGGAAGAACAATCAGACTTAACAAATCTGTTCATGAATGTAGAAGAAAAGCCCAAGAGCTTTCAGGAGAACATGACACCTACTGAAATCCAGGAGTTGACAAGACCACACTGTCAACATTAGCAACACATCTTTTTAAAGTCTTTCTTCAGTTATGTGTTGCACTCATAAAAACAAAATCCTTTTCATTAAAGATGCACTCCGTAACTTTTCCATCTTAAAACACTCTGGACTCGTTTGATGGCACAGTGACATCTTTAGTGGGCATTTCTGGAGCTGTCGCTGGCCAGCTGCATGCTGTTGCTGCTGAGTTTTCCTTTACGGACCCGACACACGCTAGCAAGCAGATCTAAACACACAAGCCGTTTTGAATGTGCACCATGGTAGATTCAGAAAAGAAACGTGAGAGGACATTATCGTAGGTAGAGAGGAAACAAAAGAGAGCCTGAGACAGGGCAGGAGATAAGGCAAGAATCAAGATAACACTATCTTTTACTGTCTGGAGAGAGCTCACAGTACAGGTAGGCCAAATTAGCTGTTGATAGGGGGAAAATGGCAAAAATTCTGTAGTGCGTCTTTAAAATGACATACATGCAAACTTGGCATCTCTTCATCCCTCGGCCAGATTTCAAAAAGTCTGGAGCTCCACCAAAGAATACAGTGCCAGTAAACACTAAAGAATTGGGCAGCTCAAACAACAATATTCTCCACTTTCCCTGTACCCTTCTACCATACACTGCCTTTATATACTATACTTGACTTACAAAAAAAATATATAAAACGCAGGTCTCTACAATTGTCATTCCGTACACATCACAAGGAAAACACACACGAGAGCAGCAGCAGATGAGAATTACCCAAACACGGACATAAAACAGGACAGCAAAAGAAAGTATCAGAACACTGGTAGAGACTCTCACAATATAATTTCACCTTTAACTTTGTCTCTGCTATAGCACACATAGTTCATAATGTGTTGCTAAATGCTAATGGATTGGTTTTGCTCTCAAAAAGCCATATGTGCAAAGAAACTACACTGGCAGGCTAACAAAGTTAGAATTTTGATTTTAATCTAAGGCTGCCTTTAACTACTTCGGCTTAATTCAGCTCAACTGAAATGTATTCATACAGCAATTTTAAATGGGCAATATTTCTTATTTTGATACAAACTACAGTGTTTTACAGGGCAAAAGGTTTTAGTGGAAAGAGCCCAAAATGTAACAGGTTACAGCACATACTGTAATACATAAACATCCAGATTCAGTTTACAGCTGATGATTGTACATGCCACTGGTTTATACTCTGCAGAAGTGGTGCTGTTAAACTTCACTCATCATCTGAAGCTGAGCAGCTCAGTGGGTAGCTCTCTAAGTAAATGTAGTTCTTTCAAATTTAAAATGGTGTTTTCTTTCAAATCTAAGGACATAGATAGGACATAGACACTGAGATGATATGAACTAAAAATAAGCTTAATTAAATGTCTTTTAAAGGGTGAAGAAGCACCCTAAGCTTGTGTCAGCAGGTTCTGTGATAGTTTATGCTGTTTCCATAGCAACAGATTCTAATCCGATGCACAAACATCTGACATAAAAACAGCAGTGATAATGCATTTGATTACAAATCAGAAATGTATTTGGGAATTTGAAATGATACAAAAGGTGAAATGAAATGTATATAAGGCACTGCAACATACAGTAACTAGCAATGTACGTGGGTGTAACATTAAGAAGACTACACACAACCTACAAATGATACATCAAATTACATGTTTTAAAAACAGTTCTTTTAGAAAACATGAAACTTTTTCACACGAGCACACGAGTCACTATGAGTAAACACAGTGTATTATTGTTCCCTTGCAAGGGTGTTGTGTTCTTATCACACCTGAAACCGCTGGGTAATGAAAGAGAAGACAGGTGAGAGACAGACACAGTTGAAGATGCATACATAACTAATTGCACTGGATCTGGGGGAAAATAAATAAATAAATAAATAATGTTCTTTCCATAGTGTCACATGACTATAATCTATAGAAGCTATTGGCATCTAAAGCTAGCAACAATGCATTTGAATCATGTGCATTGGCCCCCATAAAGTAACTAACCTTATCTGTTCTGAAAACTTCACATAGATGGCTCATTCCTATATGATGCAGGTTCATGATTCTCTGAAGTTAAGGAAAAGAAGAATGACAGTAACAGAAAGAAATGGAGGCAAGGGAGAAATAGAATAAATACCCGTCTGTTTTCCCCTCAACAGAAATAAACAAGGCATTCACTTGTCAGCCTGCAGGAGAAGGGCACACTATTTATGCAGAGGATGAGAAGCACACAAAGATGCACACACACAAAAAAGCAAATCTAGAGACGGGTGACAGTCCCAACACCAGGAAGGAAGCAGCCATCTTCCCAAGGAGGAGGCGTTGTGGTGCAACAGGTGG
>JAOXYM010000009.1:17065763-17088445 GCA_028567055.1 Leptatherina wallacei
ACACACACACACACACACACACACACACACACACACACACACACACACACACACACACACACACACACACAAACTCTACTGTTGTACTGCTGGATCAATGAGTACTCCTGTGTGAAGGACAGAGCCACACAAGGAAGCACACAAACACACACACACACACCTTTCTGCACACACTGTTGAGAGATGAAACAAGCACTCCGTATCAGAGAGCAGGATAAGGGGCAGAGGGAGCAAAACGTATCATCTGACCTAAACAGTCTCACCTGACATCCTGCAATTTGCCATTGCTCCACGGAGCACATGTTAACACTGCACCACACAAGCCTGAACATATCTACACACACACACACACACTAATGTCAGTGCAAAGACATAGGGCAGCAAGCAGAAAGCTCAATTTCAAAATGGTATTACAACTTCTCATTTAAAACTGAATAATTTGAAAAGAAGATCAAATGAAGCAGAGAGAGAAACTCCAGACACAGCAGAGCCCCAGAGGTGTGGCTGCTCTCTTTCAGGCAACTGTGATGAGCAGCTAAACAGATCTATCACTCATCAAATTAGATCCCATACTCCCAGTCCATACACACCTCTGTCCTTGTCTGTCTCAGTGGTTCACATACACAAGTAGCACAGGCCTACTAATGCCTGATTTATCCCTGTAACACAGCTACTAACCACATCAGTGTCAGTCAGTGAGTGTGAAGGCAGGGATGTGCCAGACAGAGGCAATTTCTTTAAAGTTCATTTTGAATGACGAGAACTTTCAGTCAAACCACCTCCATCTTTTGTCACTGGCCCTGGTGCCAGCAAAACAAATAAGTTGATTTGTATTATTAATGCCTGTCACCAAACCCAAAATGGCAATCAAGGAGGAAATGCTCCTGAAATGTAATTTGAAAGAAAATCGCATTTTTTGTGGCATATTGGACAGCATTGACGTCTGATTATCTGCTTTCAATCATTAGGCTGCTTAATGTGTTAGAATTTTTTATGGGAGTCACTGATGACTATAATTGGCTGAGTGTCCTACCAGGGACGATGGACACAGTGTCTTTCTCCCAGGACACCACGCTGACATATTCCTGGACGGCTGAAGGGATGAGGCACTTGAACACGGCAACATTACCCCGCATGGAGCGCTGGTCGGCCACACGGACTGTGTAGGGCTCCCTGAACACTGTTGTGTGAAGAAAAGAGTTGTTAGTC
The DNA here is from genome assembly GCA_028567055.1 of Leptatherina wallacei. Lineage (NCBI taxonomy): Eukaryota > Metazoa > Chordata > Actinopteri > Atheriniformes > Atherinidae > Leptatherina > Leptatherina wallacei. The sequence continues at coordinate 17,066,973 of JAOXYM010000009.1, forward strand.
ATTGGAAAATGTTTTGCTGGGGTTAACAGCGAGCCCCCAGTTCAACAATACTTTTTTTTCTTAAACAAATAGTCAAGCAAGAATATTAGAATAGCTATAAAACAGTTTTTGTTTTTTTAATGAAAATACAGCTACATCTTTTCAGCAGTTAGCTGTCTCCCAGAGCCCATAAGCGGTCATCTGATCCCAAATATAAGTATTAACGGTAAGCAAAGCATCAAATTGCCACATTCACAAAACTGAAACAGCAAAGTTTTGAAATGATGGGTCATTAAGACACACAACTAATGGAAGATGGTGTGGTTTCATCATTCAACTTTAAACTTTAATAAAAATCAGTGGTTGCTCGAGCTTGAATGCAACTCACTTTCATTTACTGTTGAAGCATTTTGTTATGCAACCTTTTCCTTGATCGCATCCTTGCGCCTCCTGTGACCTGGAAATCATTCCCCCACTGCCACCAAAGATTTTTGAAATCCTTAAATGCACCTCATGAGGACGAAATGGGAATAGAGATGGAGGAGCTAAGATCTAGGAAACAAAGGTGTATTCTGTGCAGACATTTTTTATCCAATGCCAAGTTGTACTGTACAAATACTGTGTAGCCATACACAGTGATTGCATCTATATTCACACTTGAGTCCAGTAATGGTTAGAATTTAACTTAAGCCACATCCTTGTCCCAGTATACATGCATTGAAAGGAAATCAACTTATTTACTAAAGTACATCTGAGGCCATGATGCTGTGAATTATGCAAGAAAAGCATTTGAGTGGCTTTCAACTTTCTCTATGCAAAATCATTGTGCAGGTACGTATAACAAAATTCACTTAACAGATTGGCGAAACAAATGTTTTCATTCATTTTGTTAGATGAAAATATAGTTTTTTTTGGACTTTTTGGAATATTTGGACAATAACACAATTTTCCTGATTTGGGCTCTACATGCCACCACAATGGATTTGAAATTAAACAGCTGAGATGTAACTTAAGTGCAGACTTTCAGGTTTTATTCAAGGGGTTGGACAAAAAAAAGCTTATATGGTCTTTAGGAATTGCAACCACTTTTATGCAAAGTCTCCTCATTTCAGGGGCTCAAATGAAATTGGACAATCAACATTACAGTGAATAAAATGTTTGTTTTTAATACTTTGTCGAGAAACCTTTGCAAGCAAGAACTGCATGAAGTCTGGAACCAGTAAACATCACCAGACACTGGGTTTCCTCCTTTGTGATCCTCTGCTCAACCTTTAATGCTGTTGTCTTTAGTTGTTGCTTGTTTTTGGGTCTTTCCGCCCGCCCCCTGTCTGAAATTCATGGTTAGTCAGGTTGAGATCTGATGACTGACTCAGCCATGGCAGAATATTCCACTTCTTTGCCTTAAAAAAACTCCTGGTAAAAAAGCTCACAGTATGTTTTGGGCCATTGTTCATCTGTACTGTGACGTGACATCCAATCAACTTTGCTGAATCTGAGCAGAAAATAAATCCCTATAACTTCAGATTTCATCCAGCTGGTTCTGTCTGATGTCACATCATCAACAAACACCAGTGACCCAGAGCCATTTGAAGCTATGCATACCCATGTCATCTAACTGCCTCCACCTTGTTTAACAGAAGACATGGTGTACTTTGGACCATGAGCTGTTCCGAGCCTTCTCCATATTTCCTCTTCCTATCATTCTAGTACAGGTTGATCTTTGTTTCATTTGTCCAAAGAATGTTGTTCCAGAACTGAGCCAGCTTCTTCAGATGGTTTTTAGTAAAGTTAAATCTGGATTTGCTATTCTTGAGGCTGATTAATGGTTTCACCTTGTGGTGAACCTTCTGTATTTGTCCTCATGACGTCTTCTCTTTATGGTAGATTTAGATACTGATACATCTACTTTCAGAAGAGTGTTTTTCACTTGCGTGAAATATGAAGTGAAGGGGTTTTTCATTACTATGGAAAGGATCATGCAAACATCCACCTCTGTTCTCTTCCATGGACATCCAGACATTTCTGAGTCACCAAACTCAGCAGTGCACTCTCTTTTTCTCAGAATGTACTATTAGTGTCACTCCAAACATTTCTAACTCTATGATGGACTTGTTGTGGGTTCCTTAGCTAGGCTATTTGATATTAATTGGCTTGTATGAATACTGACTGATGACAACAGATTGGCTCAAACTGATTGTCTATGAAGCGCTTTGAGATTGGCGCTATACAGATAAAGCTGAATTGAATTGAATAGGATTGGGTTCACAGCAACAGATTACAAATGCAAATGCCACACCTGGAATCAGCTCGAGACCTTTTACCTGCTTGATTGATGACGGATTCATGAAGGGAATATGAAGCCCATGAAATAGTTTTTAAGTTAACTGTCCACTTACTTTTTGTCCCTAGAAAAAAAGGAAGTTACCATAGCATTATATTTGGTGGGGATGCCCCCACCCACCTGAGAAGGTCAAGTTAATTTTATCCTCACCTCTCTATATTGTGAATGGTGTCTATGACACCATGTATTCATCCAGTCCAAATTATATTCCAGTGTCCTTGTTTTATATTTTAATAGGTGGATTAATGAGTTAATGTCTTGCTCAGACCTGACATGTAGCTTGATGTCATATAGAGGAGGTGGTTGATGGTTGCTCTGCTATGGAACCAGTATCCCTACCCGCTTTTTGTGATGATCTCACTCGGGGTTCAGGCCTATGCAGAACAGCAGCAGGGAGAGAGCATCACCTTGGCAGTTAATTTGGTTGGCTTTGGCTTTTTGTTGGTTTGAGTTGGTCCAGAGCTGTCTTCTACAGTCTATTAAGTTCTCGATGAAGGCTCTCAGAGTCCCATTGGTGTTGTCAAGTTCAAAGCATTCCAGTATCCATGTATGTGACATTGTGCTTTCTTATAGTCAATCCAAGCTGTGCAGAGATTCATGTCTGATCTTGAGCCACGTGCCAACTCATCTTCTCTGCTATGATCCCTGACAGGAGCATCATGTTGTTCAGAGGCAGGAAAATGGCAGATAGTTGAATGGAACTGTCCACTTTTGGAGATCAGGCTTGTCAGAGATATGTATTTCCTATATTTATTAACTGAAAAAGAAATGATAATATCTATTCATTCATTACCAAAGCTTGTAACAGCAAAAATATCGACATTTTTCCTGTGACTTTCACATGTTGACACTGTCCAGCTGAAATCCTTCTATCCTGTTCAACCCTCAGTAAAGCAGGGACAAACTAACAAACAGTTTCAAATGGTGTCCAGTTCAACCACATTAGATCAGTGCTTCACTTTTTAACCCCTAAATTTAAAGTCACAGTTTGACCGTAAGGAGGCCTGACTTGGAGCTCAGCTGAAGGGGATACACAGTGAACGGCGCCTGGCCTTTTAAAGAACAACGCCACAGATGCTATGAGACGGCACAGGGTGGAGAATTGCTCACAGCCGATGGAACTGTCATATGCAGGCACCAGGCATCAAAAACACACCCTCTGCACATGGCATGCAGAGCACTAGACTGTGATTCTGTGCCAGTGTACAGAAAGGATGGTGGTGATTAAGACAGGCTTAATGATGAAAACAGTAGCCTGTAGCTAACCAAATTATCTCTCCGGTTAACTCTGTCACATTTAGATTAGTGAGAAATGTGAATTGCTGAATCAGAGCATAAATTTTCATTAAATAAATTAAGCAAAGTGAAATTAAATTAATGGATTATTTTGGTAAGAAGGAGAGACAGGTAGTTCAAGGGCATGCCAGCTACACTGAATGAACAGGGAACTGTTTTCTAACCTGAACTATGTAGCTTTACCTATCATCTTGATCTCATTTGTTTTAACGGATGTTACAACATCTTTCTCCTGTAACTTTGACATGGACAAAAAGAAGACTATTTGACCTAGGTTAGATGGGAAAAACACAATTACAGAAATCAGATAGTGTCTCAGGCTGATATTGGGGAGTGTTTCTGGCAATCTATCAACCGGCCCTCTCTTTACAAATGAGGACAGTAATGGCTTAACAATGTAAAACACACACACACACATAACACAGGGAGTGGCCCCACCCTCTCGTGTGCTCGTGCTCTCCCCCCACTCTCCAGTGATATAATTAACGCCTAGCCTGAAGGCCAGTTTCCTTGGTCATTAATAATGCTTTATGCCAGCCTGGACTGTCACAGGAACCCAGTGGAACCAAAGCCAGTGTCCTTGTCCAAGTGGTAGAGTCTTTCACCTGAAAGTTCGAGGTTTAATCTCCCAAGTCTTTGTATAGTTCTGTCCATTGCATTCGCTGTTCTACTTTATTCATAATCAGCTAAACCTTGGACCTTTCCTTTCTTCTTTCCTAACTTGTAAAAGGCTGTAGTTAAAGAAGGGCCTTCCTGTGTGACATGTGTGACATCAAGAGCAGCATACACTCCAGGAATAACATAACACTTTACTAAAGCACTTTTTCTTAATTCATTAACATAACTTCAGCAGTAACGATCATACTTTGGGCTAAAATACATTATTTGCCATAGTTGCCATAGTTACATGTAAACACAACATTGCAATGGAATAATGCTAATTTACTGGTTGGTTATATGGAGGAACTTCACTTGGTTCAGGTTAGAAATCAAAACTACTTGATTAGTTGAGAACATGTTTATGATTGGAAATAAGACTTTTTTTCATTGTGACCATCGCCCTCATAGACTCGTGTTTAGCCTTCCCATGCAGTTGCTCACACAACCACTAGAGTTTGCATACTCTTTAAACGTGATTACAGGTCTTATCAGACTGCATGAAAAAAAAAAACATTTTGTGGAAGAGGACTCACTTCAGACACTTGATGCATAGGCCACTAATGTGAACTGATGTTTGATTGCTAAATAAATCAAAGTTAAAGTACAATTAATTCTAATCAGGTTTTCATTTCAATTCTTCATTTAAATAGCCCCGGCTTTTCATTGATGCCATCTACCTTCCGATCAATAACCTGGATCGACAGAGTAGCCTCGGCTGTTGTGGCCAAGCCAGTCCTTTCAATCATTTATTTACTGTGACCGAACCTGCTGCCTCTTGTCAATAGCAAGTAAAATACCCAATACCCCCCGAGCCTCTCATAGAGTGTTTAAAATTAGCTTGACAGCTTGTAAATGTATCCGGCGATGATGACAGTTATCACTTTTCAGTTCAGTTAAAGTTCAAATCCAGTCAAGGTCACTTCAGGTTTGCAGACCCTCTCTGTGATACCACCTTGTCCTAATCTTGGTACACTTTCAGATAGTGTCGTTTAACCCTTCCTCTCCAAATTTTTGTTAAGTAAGCTCTGGATGTCAACATGAGCCAACAAGAGGCAGCTGTTGTCATATCACTTTCCTTTTTCACACATTTCTCATGGAAGATATAACAGATATAGAGGGGAAACGGCATTTATTCATGTTCTTAAGCCTTGTGACATAATGCAAATGGTAGACTGATTTGTGTGTAAATTGCACTACCCCTTATCGCATGCGCAGTAAAGTTATTAGGATGTTACTGATCCCTGACTATATGCAGCCTTGTTGCTTGGAAACGAGCTAAAACATGGGTCTGGGCAACTGGGCGCACTGGGAGGCGAGTCCTGTATCACTGTCGTTTCAATAATTAATGATAGGGAAACCAAATACTGCATTTACTTATTCATAAAGCAAGCAGTAAAAACATAGAGAATGAGAGAAGTAGAGAAATGTAATGAAACACGGGAGAAATTAATGGATGCAGGTTTCGTTACTGAATGAAAACAGTGGAAAAAGCAGCCTATCAGGTTCAGAAACCTTGTTTTCTGTTTTAGTTATAAAAAGTCAACATGATCAGAGATAGGCAGGGCAGATACAGGAAAGCAATCTAAACTCTCTTGGCCCAGGCCTCTGCAGGTTTCTGTATTTAAGTTGGGACAAAAGAGAGGTTAGGTGGACCACACAAACCAGGTGCCTACATTTAATTTTATTAAGTTTGTGCAAAGAGGAATTAGAAAACACAAATCATGAAAACCCTCTGACTCAATTAGTACCTTTTTATTCGCACAAAAAAAACTGTATGTAACAAAAGTGGACTTTAACACTTACAATAGACTCCAATGTAAGTCCTCATATTGGTTTATTTGTGACTAAAAATGAAATCTATTTGTTTATCCTAAAAATGCAAAGTGGGCATGAAATGAAATTATCAGATGACCTGCTGCCAAATATGTTAAAATGTTGCATGAAAAAAGTTTTTGCTTTTGGGGTTACTGCTCAACTTACAAAAAAAATATTTTTAGCTTCTCACCACGCATATTACATTGTGTTAATTATAATAAGCTGATTATTGCTCAACTCTGACTTCTGTTAAGATGGGAATACTTTCATTTCTACACAATATATTTAAGTTTTGACAACAATATAATCTAGGACCAAAACATTAACTTTGTGCACTTATGAGATCAAGCAAATGGAGAGAATAGTAAAATAAGCTAAACTAATGTTTCAGAATTTTTTGAATGGATTTTTTTTTTCTACTTTTTGTTTTTCAAAACTAGATAGCTAAAAGTATGAATAAAGATACATTCTCCTGAATGTGGTAAGCTTTGTCAGCGCAGTGTATTTTAGTTTGGTTAACATGTGAACACACTTTTCATATCAGTCTGAAAATACAGAATTAACATGTCAGAAATAATGGAACTCCATCCATCCATCCATCCATCCATCCATCCATCCATCCATCCATCCATCCATCCATCCATCCATCCATCCATCCACTGTCTATGCACACTAATTCCAATTCAGTCGTGGGGGTGCTGGAGCCTATTCCAGCAGCCACTAAATAAGAGGCAGGAGACATCCTGGATGGGTCACCAGTCCATCACAGGGTCATAATGGAACTCAACTGGGAAAATAATGTAGCAGTGGTGACATTTGTGTTGAGTTGCACAGCTTGAGCAAGTCTTAAAATTGATAAGAAGTACTCAGCAGTAAGTACAGGTCAAACTGAGGAAACATCTAAATTGATGAATACACTCCAACTTATGAGAATTTTCCCTATTTTTTGGCACAGGTGTCAAAAGAGAGGTAGGGCAGATTTTTGAAGGGGGGATGTCTCATTGCAACTTATCAGCTGTCATCATTTTCTTGCACCACCTGTGATGGGACATGCCACACCCTAGCGCTCATGCCTGTGTCGCCCATGGCAACCAGAGACAGGGGCTTTGTATGTGTGCGAACATTGACGTGAGCCTCAGTGTTGCGTTGGGCTCTGGAGGTAATGAAGTGCACACACATGAGCCCTGGTTATGGAGCCGTGGACTTGTGGTTGCCTCAGCATTTAATTGATTAATTGTTGTAATTATTTGGGAGGGAAGGTCATTGCAACACTGAGGCTAGTTAGAAGGTCACTCTCACGCTGGAGGGACTGTCCTCCTCTGGGGACCACACAGGCCATATGGGTTTGTTTGAGTGAGGAAAAGAATCCAACAGCATTTTACAGAATGATTTTGCTGGCATACATGTGTGAGGAAGGGAAGTGCTGACTGTCTTTTTATGCTAGTATGATAAACACAGTTAAAATGTCTGCCTAGCTTTGGTAATGACCTGCGCATCCACGTTTTTCCAGGATTCTTTTTGCTTTTTTCCATGTCTGTTGCTCACTCTTTCCTGCCAAACAGCCTGACAAAGAGCTGGCAACTGAACACGGAGAGCCAGCTTGAGAAAAATGGCTGTGTGTGCGACTGTATATGTGTGTGCATATATGTTTCTGTTTGTGTGTATGCATGTGTGTGTGTAGTTAGGGGACTTTCCAGTCCATGGACAGATGGAGAGACTGGGAGACAGGAGGCTTGCTGGCATGAGCTACGCACAAGCTGGTGTGCATGTAAGCATGAGTGTGTGCGTGATGTCTGTGTGTTTGACTGGCTGCGCACATATGCATGTGGATATACATGCATGAATGTCTGTTGTATACACGTGTATCCAGTGTGTACATCACATCAGGTCATGTGCATGTGTTTAGGGTTTTTGTGTGAATCTGTTTATGAGTGTGAGAGGAGCAGTAGCACCTTCCCTCAGTGTGTTCAGCACCTCTCTCCAGCTTTGACCTTGGCAGGAAGTGCGGGCAGGTCACCGGACCAACTGTCTGTGGGTGCAGTTGTGTCTCCCCCCCCCCCCCCTTTTCTCACTTTTATCACATTAAGATAAGTTGTTGGTTTAGGATACCAAAATGAAAAGAAGTTAAATAAGTTGTAATGTGAAACAATAAGAATCCAAAAAAGATTATCTTAGGTAAAACCTTACATGTAACACAGTGAAACTATCTGTTACATTCTAGACACATGGTGCTCGTAAAACATATCACCCATTTTAATGAACACCTTAAGGTTAACGAAATATGCTTTTTAGGTCCCCATGAAGCCAAACGCTCAAGTGTTTTAAATGTGTTCCATCATTTGTCACCTGTACACTAGGGTTGGGCAAAAATATCTTTGAAAGTATTTCTAGTTATTTTTTGTAGAGTTTTACATTTCTTGAAAAAATTAACCAAAAAGAGAAAAATGCTTATGTTCTGCACCTGGAAGCTCCTTTTGTGACCGACTGATTAGAATTTTTTTAGAATTTTAAACTGCAGGATTGCTGAAGCGGAATAGTTAGTGATGCATGCCTAGGCACTGAAAATCAGAGTGGAATGGACTTTTTAAGAGGGAAGCAGCATCCTTATAGCTTCCTCCACCCTTGAAAAACACTATTTTATGTTGTGTCAAAAAAATTTATCAGATTTTCTTTAGTTGCTCAAAAGGTTCATGAGCTCCAGTTGTGAACTACAGCATCCCATGCTTCAACTACTGGCACCACTGCAACTAACTTTCTTTGATTACCAACAAGCAGGAACAGAGTGAAAATGCAGTGTTTTATTACTCCTTAAAGGGATACACCCTCCATCACTGGTCATGCTCCCAGCTTGATCACTTAACTGAAAACTATTTCCAAACTGGAGCTAAACCTGGGTAAAGTTCCTATAAAAACAAGCTACATGCAGAGACAGCATAAATGTGGTAATTAAGAAAAAAAAAAGAAAGGAAAATTCCCAAGAGTTGAAACTGTGTCTCTAATGATTGGCTTGGTTTTCATCAAATGTATCCAAAACTCACCTGATTTGATGTGGATGCTGGGGCTTCGAATCTTGCCTGCTTGGTTCTCAGCAGTGCAGAAGTACTCGTTGTCGTGGATGATGCTGTTATAGGCAGAGGGGGAGAAAGGGTAGAGCTGGAGGGTGCCGTTGGCATGCACGTGGCGGATATGGGGCACGTCGTAAATGTCGTCTCCGGTGGCCAGGTACCAGCGCAAGACGGCATGGGGGGCGCCGCCCGCAGGGCAGGGCAGGGACACCCCCACCGAGCTGGAGAAGGTCACTCGCTGCAGGGAGGCATTCACAAAGTACAGCCGTGTAGAGACAACATCCTCACTGTTGACTGTTGGGATGACAGAGAAAGAGATATAGAATTAGAGGCAGCATCTATGGGTCAGACAGGTACTTTATGAAGAGAGCGAGCATTGGCATGATCAAAATGCATTACTGAATGACACCTGTACTGAAATTATTCTGTAATTACATTAACATGTAATGTAATAACATTAACTCAAAAGTTTAATGCTAGACCTCTGGTATAACTTCTAAAAGTCTGGACTATTTTTCTAAAACATCCACTTTAAAAACATCTTCAAATTGAATCAATACAACTTCAAACTTGCAAAGCCAAACTGAATAACCTCAGGGTCTATTAATATGACACATATGGGAAAAATTGTGAAAAACAGGAAATCTCGTCATTTCCTATCACCAGGCAAGAGTGTTATTTGAAAAACTTTATCAAAAACAGACATTTTAACTTCCACCTTGTTGAAACTGTAAATCAGAAACCAACCAACAGCCTTGCAATAAAAAGTAAGCAACGCTGATTTTTTCTTTTTCTTTTTTTTGGAAAATCTTATCTGCACATCCACCAAATTTGTTGTAACAAAAAGTAAACAAAATAAAATGTTCATTGATTATAATCAAACTAATTCCAAGTGGCTTTTTTAATCTGAGTGTGACATGGAAACTTTTCCTCAGGTAAAATGTTTGAAATGCAAATATATGAAAATTTTGGATAAAAATTCTGCTGTATTTAACAAATTAAATCGAATGTTCATGTAACAGTGCTATTATTAGGTGAGTGCAATCCGTTTACAGTACCGGAACAATACGTAATTAAACACAAGCTTACAGACACCCACTTCCAGCATACAAGATGGATCTACAGGCATCCAGGTCACCTCAACACAAACAACTACCTCCATGTGTGCCAAACTGCTGCCATTCATCTTATCCCCTATGCATTATACTAATATCTATAATCTAATATACTGTATCCAGGGAGTCCTTTAGATATCTGCATTTCAATAGGAGAGAAAATGAATCACACAACTCGACCCCCATCGTCTTTTCTGCTGATGTCCTCGATCTTGCAATCTTGCAGGGAAAACAAAGTATTCACATGGGTGTGATGGGTAAGATATAAAGACGCCATTAGATGACATTTAATCTTGGTTTTACAGATTGCGTTCATTAATTAATATTTACAATACCCAGCTTTTAAAACAAAAAAGGGCCCAGTGGATACAGTTTTACAATCTGAATACAAAACAAGAACAATATTTTGAACCTTAACATGAATTTTCAAATCTTTTCCCACTAGTACAAATAGTGACATGCAATAAACACAACATAAATAACATGATATGAATGGGATGAATCTCATGAAAAAAATCTCAACAGTTGAATGAACGGATAAAGATTAAGACCCAAAGTGATATAAGGTGATTTTCACTTTCTTTTTTGTGTGCTGTCTGCCACTTCATGTCTTATCTGAGTTACTTGTCCTTTTATTTATTGCCATTTCCCATCTAGATACCTCTTTTACATCCAAATACACCCCCTGTTGCTTTTTCCTACAGACAGGCATTGTTATGTGATTGGAAATTGTTTGCCAGACACCAAATTAAAACCACATAATCTCCTTTCACATTTAACACACACATTGTTTATCCACTTTTTAATCGCACCGGTGCGAGAGGCCGATGTCCGACATACCCGGTTTTCTTGCATGTGTGGGTGTGGAGCTGAAGGAGAAATCAGGAAACCAGGAGACAGGAAGGAGTTCAATATTGTTGACAGGACATGGGTAGCTGGTTGAGGGGCGGCAGTTCAGGTGCGAAGGTGTTAACGCAAAAGAGGGAGGGAGTGATTGTGTAAGTGTGTGTGTCTTTGAGTGGTCAGGTCAAAGAAATAGAGAGGTTAATGTTAAATGACTAGTTCGGTTTTTGATGTCAACTCAGCCAAAAGCAGAGGCAAAGGATGTGTAGAGAAAAAAACGAAAAGCTGCAACGTGATAGCCACTTGGGTACATGTGCAAAACATGAGAAGGAGTACAGTACAGATGCCAAGGAGATAGAGCGACATTGTTGAGCAAGATGGTTTCTTCAAAAATTGGAATTTAGGTCAAGTTCAATCCATTCCTTGTTTGATTTATTGTCAATCATTCTCAAAGGCTGCAAAGCTGACTGATCTGCACTTTCAGCACCACGGAGAGCACCACAATGTGCTCCAAAAAAAAGCAGAAATGTTTCAGAAGAAAGAAATAATAAAAACCCATAAGTAGAAGATATTGCTTACAATAACCAGCTTCAGAGTACTTTCATAACCAAGAAAGCAAAAAAACAAAACAAAAAAAAGCTATATAGGACTCACAAAAGTAATGCCATTGCTGTATGAGACAGATAAAGACAAACTAATCTAATTTCTCGCGTGTCTTAATATCAAACTTCTGCCAACTTGGCTAAAATAACTCTTCATCATAAATCTCTATGGATTGGTTCTCAATTGAATTGTTCATTGAATGTAACCACAATGGTGCAACCCTTTATTCTGCAATCCACGTGTCCGTTTTTATCTTGTGGCTCATTTGCCAAACTATTTGTCACGCAAAACTTGAAGTTTGCATGTTGTTGTTGTTGTTCCTGACCCTCAGGATGAAAACCCCATGCTTATGCTCAACAACTATAATTTGGTCAAAATCAAACAAACCTTGATGTCAAACACAGCAGCGAAACCTCTAAAAAGAAGAAACTTGTGCTTTGTAATGTGATAGGAATTCAGGTCACTGAGTCCACATATACTCTCACTCATGCACACAAAGACCCATGTGAATGCACACATGGAAAACACACCCTGATCTACGCTGCACAGATCACAGCCCGCATCAGAAAAGAGCACCATGACCATGGTGACTACATGTCTTATGGTGGTATGAATCAAATATTTGTCTTGAAAAGATGAGGAGGGATTTTATTAGAAGAAATAAAAAGATCTGCCAAATGATCAAGGTTTACGTACCACACCATGTTCCCAAGAGGTAGGCACTTTTTCTTTTAATATGTGACATCAAAGTGTCTACCTCCTGAGACCTAGCGTCCCCATACCAGAACATCACATTTTTGGTTGTCTGCCCAATAATACTAAATTCTGCATAAATGGAACCTGTTGAAAACTTACATGACCATTGGGTAGTGTCAGAAGAGATTTTGTTTTTCAATTTACAATATATTTACATCATATATAATAAAATAAGTATAATCCTTAATCATAAAATTCTATTTATTGATTCTTCCTAACGCCAAATAGCTAGAAGAAATCTCAAACGCAAGACAAACTAAAGCTCAGGTCTCTAGAGGTTAAGTTGTTTATGGAATATGTTTGTATTGCTTTACTGTAGCTCTACCTCTTGGAGATATTGAACATATAAGGGTGGGCAAATAGGACAGCTATTAGAGCCTAAGCATTACTGTCATTTGAAAAATGTCACAATGTCAAAAGTTACATGTTTGCAGCATAAGTCAGTACATGTACAAACTTCAAAACAAAAAGAGCCTCTAAAAAAATTTGAAATAAATGTGTACATTACCACAAAGAAACTAAATAAACAAATCACTTAAATACCATCAGAAAATGTAAATAATTCATGCAAAGCATCATTTAAAACAAGGAACTCAAAAACCCCATTTTTACTCTTTTTTTTGGGCAACCTCAGATGTTACCAAAGCCGTTTCATAGCCCCAGGCTTCTTTTCTCCAGCAGAGAAATAAAGAGCAAAGGAGCAGCACTCATTCATTCATGAACTGTATTTTGATTCCCCTCTTCAAGCCTGGATGCACTGACTCATTACAATGAAGAAGGTCAAAGTGATTTTGGGTGAAACACCCAGAAACATATTTCCTGTTGAGTGAGCCCTTGGCATTTACATAGTGTTTTCATATATATATATATATATATTGATGTGTGCGTGCTTCTGTATCCGTGTACATACCCATATATATCCTTATGTGTTTAATTTTACTGTTTGGTTTTGACTCAAATCTTCTTTTGCTATACACCCAAATGCAATTTTCCCTGTTTTTTGCTATGGATATGAAAATAGAGTATGAATATGTATGCTGGAGAAGCAAGGATATTGCCTATGGTGAACCGCTATGCATAATGCAGCTTTTTCTGTCTCATCTAGATTCATTCAGACACACACACACACACACACTGAGATTCACACCTTCACGTGCATAGAAAAACAGGGCTATAAATCCCCCCCTTCACCCTCCCTAACTAACTCTTCTCCTCTTTCAAACAGTCGCACACAGAGTCACATAAATGCATTACAGATTTCACTTAAACATTTCTCACAAGTAGATTTTTTTATGTGGTAAACCATGTAGCTCTACAGATGAATGCAGTCAAAACATATTCAAACCAAATAACAGCTGAAGTGAGTGGCAATACACCCCTTGCAGTGATGCACCATAAAAATGACATGATACAAAAGGCACAAGATCGGATTATGTTTGATAGAGGGAGATGCTCATTTCCTATACAATGACATCTAATTCAAACATGTCAAAAGGTTGGATAACTATCTGCCTCTGTGGGCACTCAGGAAAGAAATCATTTCAGTATGTGCAAGATTGGAGCCAAAAAAGAAACACTCCATGGCATATCAAGGATGTAAATATATATGCATGCATACACAGACAGGGGAAGGAGGGAGTGGGTGGTAAACAACTCTTATGCACTGTTTCTGCAGTGTCAGTAAAATATTAGGCAGCCATTTCAGCATTTAAAAAAGGCACATCTACCACTTCAAAAAGCTGATTTCTGCTGTTGAAGTGAACGCCAGAATTGTGGAGAGGGCTTTTTTCCCCCTTTCTCTTCTTTTCTTTTTCTTTCTCCCTCGGAGACAGGGCAATAAGTTGTTTGATAGTATGAAGAACAGGAGAGAAGTAGAGAGGAGAATGATAGCAGAGCGGTTGTTCCATTGTGTTTATTTTAGTAATTCAGGAAACTGCTATCCAACTGTCTCTGTGCGTAAAGGGGATTGCGCTGGGCTGCCGGACTCCACTGCTGTGTAAAACCTGTTGAACGCACTCAAAATTCACTTCAATGTGACAGCTGACATTGCGATATTGTTTTTCAGGACTGCCGTTGAACCCTGTCCACACAATAAAATACAGACATTTAAGTTAATAAAGAAGGCGTACGCTGCCTATTGAATCGTGAGTTAAGACTGAACACACTCATTTCATGCTCGCCAAGTCTGTGGTGCAGCACCGTTTACTCTCTTACTAAATGCAAGAATTCAAGAAATAAATCCTCAAATTATTTTTCTTTTAATAAATTTCTGCTTTAATGGATGCAAAGCGTGTTTGTTTTGTTGCGCCTTCTAGGAAATGTCCGAAGTGAAATCATTACCTCATACCCACTGGACTGCAACTAGAATAAAGACGTGATTGTCGCCTATTTCAAAACAAACAACAACTTGACAATGAAAAGGGCTTTTTTTTTGCCGAACCAGGACAAGAGAGGCAACGTGAGGTTGCAGAGCTCTATCTCTCCAAGTAAAGTTAGACTACAGATTATTTGGGTGAAGTCAGAGGAATGTGACGGGCGCTGAACTCTGACCTGAGAAATTACGTTTTTTAGAAGATGTTTTGTTTATACAATTCAAGCCAATTCAAACCAAATCATCGATAGGCTACTTATATGTGGAACTGGGATAAAAAAAGGGATCGATAAAAAACACAATTCTGTTGAAAAATATTAATACGAAAAAGAAAGAAAGAAAACAGTGCCCAATATCTGCACATTCACTGCCATTTATTTGTTTTGTTTTTTTGTTTGTTTGTTTACTTATTTCTTTTTACCTGGCACACTGCATAAACTGGGAGTGATTTCATGTCCTCGTTTTTATGCAAAGAAAAAACAGTTACTGAGATATTTAGTGTTTCCGGCTGAAGCCTTAGTTTTCCAATCCCAACCAAACATCTGCGAGTCCTTCATGCGGGTGTAGCCAAACAGCCACCAGAGTCTGACTCATGCCGCAGTTACTGGGCTCCCCCCTCCAAGCATGTCTCCTCAAGTCTGAAAATATTTTGTTTCCAAATTTACACACAACCCACGATCTGCATGTCAGCTGCTCAGACCAGTGTCAAAAATGGACGCGAGTATCTTAGGTCAAAAAAATGAGAAAATATTCAAGTAATCATTAAGTAGATGGTGTTCCCAAACCTCCTTTCACTTTCCACGCCTTTAATGAAATGTTCTTTATTTATTTGTATGATGTTTGAAAAAGTTTGAAAAAAAGTGGATTAAAAAATTAAGGCCATGGATCAAAGGTTCAGAATCTGTAGACTCAGTGTGTCTGTAGGCACGATGATTTGTGCATCAAATGCACAAATAAAAATAAAGTTGTGCACATCTTAGAGCCAAAGTGGTTTATATCAATGCTTGAACAACACTGGAATGCAGACAAAACTCGGTGTGATGTCAAATAGCCACCTATGTCATGCAAAAGACGTGTCGACCGAAACTGGATAAAACTGGAATCCCATTAATTGATTAAATAATTATAGCAAGAGCTCCCACTCGATCATCACATGGTGGTTTTCCTTGAAATTTCCACAACGAATATTGAAATTAATAAAAAGCATCCTAAAACACTTGTCTCTTCCTTAACTGCCCTAAAATATACTAATTGCAATCATTTGAAAGCATTTTCCCCCTTTTCTCAGGCCCCTTTCTGGGTAGTCAGGCCTGAAAGAAGATCCTCACACAGCCCTCAACTGAGTTTGTCTCAATTTTATTTCCATAAAATGACAAGCAGCCTCCCAAATCATGACAAAGAAGAATGAGTGCACTCCCCTCCTCCCCTGCCTCTATCTATCCATCTATCCATCCCTCTCCTCGCCCCCTCCTCTGCGCACTCATGGGTGCAGGTGTGTTGATATGCAGCCAAACTACAGCAACAAACGGCCAGAAATGATTGAATGAATATCTAATTAAGGCATAAAAATGTGAAAAATATGTAGAGAAAAACTAAATATTCTCAAATTATTCTGTGATCTGACATATCTTCAATACTAATGTAAAAAATTAAACAAGCAGTGTGACATTCTAAGAGGCGCGGCCGAGCTAGGAAAATACGCAGTACTGATGCATATGCATGTATGATAATAGACCTCCCTTTTCCCTATTAAATACGGACATTTTTAAACTAAATATATGTAAAACACATAGCAATCTGGTTAAATAATCAACTGCAGCTGATTCGTGCAAAATGAGGGGAATGTGGTATTGGAAAGCAACGGAAAATTGAAGTTTGTTTTCCACTGCGTTATCTACATCTCTCCCATCTCAAGCACTCTTTCCGCTCCAGTGGCGAGCCACCCCCCACCCCCCTCCTCTTCCTCCCATCACCACACAGAGACACATAAAACACACACTCACACAAACGTACACACGATGCATCTCGTTCAGTCACAGGACAGGCGATGTACAGTGCGTGTAATCGAAATAGACCCTGTGATCAAATTACATCCAAAAAAAACAGCACAGAAGTCCCCGCCGCAGCTGCAGCCTGGCAGAGGGCACTGCCAAGGCCAATGATGGCGACTGGGATGAAACGGCCGTATCACCCAAAAATATGAGCAAACGTTTTTTTTTTTTTAATCTGGAATTACTAAAAAGGGGTTGTATTATATATGATTTGTTTCAAACCCACGCGTATAGATAGCAGATGGAAATTAAGTACAAAATAAACTCTTCTGGTTCTTTTTCTTTGTTTCCTTAAGTGATCGGACAATCACACTTAAAGAACGAAACATTTCAAAGGCAAAATGAATCATCTTGCATCTGCAGTATTCAGAGCAAAGCCAATCAGAAGAATCTGGTGGCACAGAAAATGGTGGATGAATAATTAGACCAGGGATGATAACAACTGAGTCTGCACGCTGACACTCCTACATCTTATCAAAGAAGACCAACAATAACATACGGCCTCGTCTTTTACATATTCAACTGGAGCACATTATCTGCAAATTAAAGGCCAGTATTCAATACCCCCAGCATCAGTTCACACGTCTCTCATCAAATGTATTGACCCTTGTTGCCCTACAGTCGCATACATTCAGCACACACTCAATCACACCGCCTCCAGACAAATATTCATTATCTTGGTACTTATTTTTAAAAAAGAAAGCAAAAACAACAAAATTGATAATAAAAAAGGGATGATTGAACCCGTTGGGACTGCTTCCCCTCCCCAGCAACCTCCCCACGCACACACTTGCAACCAGATACACGCACACTTATATCGTTCTCCTGCAGCGACAGGACAGAAAAAGTCAGTAAATACAATAAACTCTTCTGCCCTCGTGGACTTTTTCGAGTAAACAACCCACAGCTGCGGTCAGCATCAGCGCTCGAGGTCGCCCCTTTAACCGTGCGCGCGCCTGCAGATTCTTATCAACCTCTCCGCCTATTCAACAGCCTCCATATTCACAACACCTCCACATATTCATCATGCAAAATGCAAATACCGCTGGCTTTTTTCATTGTAGCAAACGCAGAGTGAAAGCCTACTTCAGAGATTTTTGTGGTTTTTTCTCTGTGGTCACTCAAAAGAAATTCATGTTGATTTGAATACATTTCTTTGAATTTTATTCATCTAATCAGATAATCACTAAGTGACGACTCGGAACGTAAGATAAACCTGAGCACCCGCTCAGGAAAAAAACGATTGCCGATCCGGAAAGCATCCTCTCAAAAGATTGCAAAAAAAGTTACCGGTGTTCTTCAAAGGGTGATTTGGAGTTTGATTTGATATCGTTGCCTCTTCTTTATGAACTCATTAATTAGGTTTAATAAAAGGCATCAAGCAGACACGCTAATCAGCACTCCCAATCAACTTCAGCATTGCACTGGACAAGGAACAACATGCAAATTGGCATTAACCCGAAGGGACCCAATTCAAGCTTACCTTCTTGCAAAGAATACAGCAGAAGTAAAGTTACAAGCCACATGCCATTAAAAGCAGTTATATTTCACATGAATGTTGTGCAGTCCCCGAGAAGAGTGCACGGCGCAGCGGTCGGCCAGGCGAGACTCCGTGCTGGACAGGTTCAGCTGATGCTCCCCGGCGGTCTCTCCAGCCCTGGTCCCACACTCTCCAGCGCCAAGAAACGAGAAACCGAGAATGAACCGCCTCTGTTCCCTGCTTTCTCCTCCCCTTACCGGGACAGGCTGCTGTCGCCCCACCCCCGGTATCCTAATGATGCGCTGGAGCGGAGTTATGAATCCTACGTTTTAATGAGGAACCAAACGACAACCACTGGAACTCCTGTGTTACGCGCACTGAATACATGCTTTTACTCGACGTATTTGCATATTTCCAAGTCCAAACTTGAACATTCGTATTGCATCCCTTTTGAAAGAGAAACTGCGAGGTTTGCGATAGTTTGTGTGCGATGCAAATCACCTTAAAAATCCCCTTGTAAAACCTGTTTTCAAAGTCCTACTCGTGGTGCGCACAGAGAACACTTAGTGGTGGTAAAGATATTAAAGGCGGTGAACATTTCTGAAGTTCCAGAGGAGATGGAAGTAAAGGAGCGCAGAGAGGCTGCGGACTCCGTTTAGGCTACTTCAAGAGGAAAGTGGAAATGCTTTCTGCGCTGCAACGGAACTCAGATCACTTATAACAGACTGAATAGTTTTTATATTGAACATCAGTCGGTCATTATCTTCAACCAGCCTGATTAAAATGGTGTTCATCAGGCCAATTACTTGACTAAGATGCTCAATAAATTAATTAAAACCAATCTGTAAATGTCTTTTCACACTCGGTTGGGCACAAAGGTAAAAAAACCCCAAAGATCTGGCACAGGACCTGCGAGATCTGGCCCTGAAGCTGCTCGAAGTACTTTTCGCAAAGCTTCATCAGAAATGTTTGCTGTGGAATGCTTGGCAGTCAATAAGGTATTCTTAAGATGGGGAAACTGAAAGAAGAATAGGTTGAGGTATGCCAAATGACACAAGAACTGGTCTGAAAATCAGTAGCAACAGGTCTTAGACTTCAACCCAGACTTCAACATCGTTGAAGATGAACATCTTGACACATAAATTGCAGAAAATGCAGCATCCAAAGAAGAGATTTGGAATGTCCTTTAAAAAGCCTACACAACTATTCCTGAAGACTACTTAAAGAAATAATAAGAAAGATTTTCTGAGTGGGTTCATGCTGTGTTGAATAAAAAGGTGTTTGTACCAAATATCGACTTTCAAGCTTATTATTACACTTTATGTTTGCAAATCGCTGTTTCACATTATCCTGGAAATCATGAGGAAATGAGGGGTGTTCTCAAGAGCTTCCCACTGTACTTTATGTAGTTAAAATGTATATACACACACGGCCAGATAATACTAAAATATTTCAGCAAACTGCCAGTTAAACAGACTCCAACCTGCTTTAAATATCAGATGTGAAAGGAGATAGTCAGCCATTCAGGTTCTGAAGTCAAACAAATCCGATTTACATGTATTTACACTGCAGCCCAGCACCTGTTCAGAACACAAAGCATCCCACTTTAGTAGGATCACCCTGTCATAAATTAAATGTTTAAGTTTTAGGTGACCATGTTTCTCTCTGAGGAAAAAAAAAGGGGGGGGGGCATAAAAATCTTCAGACTCAACATGAAATATCTGCTGTCTCAGTTAACCCTTTCCTCTTCACTGCATCCAGTTCTTCACTAAAATTAACTGGAAGTACAAAGTAAAAATGGTATATTTTCATTGTGCATCTGTGCAATGACATCAAGTTTCTTATATCTGAATGATCAACACAGCATAAAATATGGTTGGCTGTTATTACTCTGTTCTCGGTCAACCGGAGAAAGTCCACTTACATTCCTCTCAGATAAACTCTCAGGCTATCTTACGTCAATCACTTTCTACTTGACACGAACTCCCCTCTGCCAGAATCCTCTCAGAGAAATTTGGTGTTTTGAGTGCTCTAACCAAAAGCAGTCCTGGTTGGGGAACAGAGCTGAGGCGAGCTGTGGAACTCTCTCACTCCCACTGAAGAGCTGCTGTCGGGAGGCAGGCAAGGAAGCACACTCTGCCTCCACTTCTTATTATGTAACAGGTGGAAACATACACAGACACCCACGCAACCTGTCTGTCTTTCTCTTCCACACATATACCCACAAACAAATACACACACATAATGGAAGAAAAGAGACTCGTATATCTTTACACACACAGAGTGGGCACTGCATGCGGGCACATCTATAATATATCAAGATGTACAACTTTTGGAGCACCATCACTTTTCTCAGCTCTTCAACCCATGGTCCAGGTGTAAAAGGGCCTCTTGCAATACAAGATTTGCACTCTTGAAATATTACAACTTTCAGGAAATGCTGTCTTTACATCACGTATTGTCCTATACTGAGAAACTGGTCATTGAACAGGGTCCAACACATTAAAGTCCTTTGTACAAAGCATAATCGTGCTGCCTTGTATGATAACACATAAAGCCTGTCTTCAAAAGACATTGTGGCAAGCTGGTTAAACGGATGATGTGAGTTGGCCTGACAGCACCAAGCAGGTTATACTGCATGTCAGCCAGTGATCATCATGGGGGCTGACAGGCTGAGCTGGGCCAGCCAGGCCAGAGAAAAAACAAGCAGCTCCCACACAGCTTCAGTGACTATAAGTGAGGACAGGGTCCAAGACCGGCCACCACGTCGCTAAAAACCATAGCAGCATGTGACTCATCTCCATCACTCTCCACATCACTCGGCTCCAACGTTGCCCGGAGATAGAGAAGGGGAAAGGAAGCGAGGGTAGCAGGAGAGTGAGAAGAAGAGAGTTTGTTGACTGAAGAGGAAAATACGTGAGCAAAGCAGAGACATAGAGAACGCTGAGGCAGGGGCAGACAGCGAGAGTGATGAGGCGGATAAGTTAATGTGGATGTTAATGTTAATGCTCAGACAATCTGAGCCCCCCCCCCCATCGGGCCCTGACTGCATGCTAGGATCATATTAACGTTAATGTATCCAGTATTAATGCACAGCC
>JAOXYM010000009.1:17088545-17122126 GCA_028567055.1 Leptatherina wallacei
GTGATGAGGCGGATAAGTTAATGTGGATGTTAATGTTAATGCTCAGACAATCGGAGCCCCCCCCTCCCCCCCCACCCCCCCCACCCCCATCGGGCCCTGACTGCATGCTAGGATCATATTAACGTTAATGTATCCAGTATTAATGCACAGCCCCAAGCCCTGTGAAACCTCTGCAAGGTTAGAATTTAGAAAAAGGAAGAGGACACATAGCAATGCTGTTTAGGTCTGTGCAAGGTCACAGGGATCAAAAAAAGAATGCAGATGCAGGAGCAGGAATGATTGGAGGAGCAAGCTACATCTCTTGATTTGTCAAAGAACTTTTGATCCTTTAAAATCACATTATAAACAAAAAAAAACAACAGTTTGTGTCAAACATCCCTCCTGAACATGGCTGAAGTTAAACTGAGTACTGCAGAACCTTTTCCTCAGTGGGGCAGCTCGACTCACACACAACAATGCTGCAGCACATTAACAGGAAGCTGGCAGCCAATCCAGTGTTTGCCTTGAACCAAGCATGCGTGATTGTTGTCGCACAAAGTGTATCAGCACATCTGATAACGTGTCTGCATGATGGCTAAGCGCAGGACATCATTTCAAGCTGTTCTCCTCAGAGGTGTATTTATGACTTTGTGTTTGCACATGTGTGTTTGTGCATGACAGTGGATGCACATGAGACATCAGGGTCTGTTAATTTATTCAAATGAGCTGGGGAGGATAATGAGAGGATGGGGTGAGGGGCAGAGGTGTATTTGCTGTAGAAGGGGGGGGGGACCTTCAACTAGACGTTCATGTCTCCATTTCTCCCCCTTTCACCCCACTGTTTTTCTTTCCCAGATTTACTAATGAGACTATTTGCATTGCTGAGAAGGAGTGAGGCAAAAGACATCAGGGGAAAAGACAATGAGATTGAAAGATAGACAAAAACTGTAGATGGAAACTGATGCGATTCTGAAGCAAATACCTCAGACAAAAACATACCATGCCAGGGCGATACCACCACTTCCAAGATGGCTGCCACTGGAGGCGTCCTCTGCGGGAATAACCTAGAGACCGACTACTCGTACTCCAGAATGGGTGACACACAAACACACTTTCTGACTTCAAGCGCATTCCTCGCATATAACGAGCAGAATTTGCACAGCACAAAACATTATCATTTAAATTTGAATATATTAAAGATTTCAGAAACTCAGCCTATACAGAGATATTGATCAGAGATATCTAGTGACACCCAGTGGCCACAATTAAAGATGTTATCATTAAATGATACTGATCTATTTCCTGTGTATGCTGGTGTTGGCAAAATTTTCAGTGACGCATTTTAGCCAGTGACTCCAATTCAAATTCCCAATCCAGAAAAATTTGATAAGTCAGAGAGAAACTTTTTTTTCAAAATGTCATTAAGAAGCATAATTCTGATTATGTTTGAATATTTGTGCCGGAGAATCCATAAAAATTATTTTTGGCCCATGTGTCAAATTCAAATACTCTTTAAATATGATTGTAATATAATGATCACATTAACAGAGAACAGGGTTCTACTGTATGATTCATCAGGTACTGTCACAGTTAATAAACACAGAATGCATTCATTTAGGACTCTTCGTCGAGGTATGTAGATATGTTGAAACAATCTTTCATGGTACCAGTTTGCAGCATGAGGTTGGGGAAGCAGAGGGAAAGAGGTCACCCTGTGTAGAAAAGAACATCTTAAATCAATCCTATTCACAGATTTGAACAAGTAGTTTATGGTAATATGGAATCATAATGACATATAATTTGACAATTTCTTAAGCAAAGCCAAATAATTAAAATACTTACCTCTTCCTGGTTGTCTCCTTTGCAAGGCGCAGAGACAAAATAGAAAATTTGGCCAAATTACTTGCTCAAGAGTAGCAAATCACTGTGATTGTCTATAGCAGAGTGTATAAAAAGCAGCAGTTCTTCTCAAAGGTAGCTTGTGTATCTCAAGTGAGATGCTGCTTGATGCTTTTAAATATCAATATTTGTTCTAAGAAGTCTACATCCATTTCATGCCTCTTTATGGGAAACATAAAGCCACTGTCGCCAGTTTGATAAGCTGGTTCAATAGTGAAGTGCTTTGAAGACTTAGGAGGTTTGTGATGACAGGATATGGGAAAAAGAATGACTTTAATGAAGTGGCAGACGAAGGCGAAGCAGGTGCTACAGCTGACAGAGGGGACAAAGTGACACACAATTCTGGAGACAGACTGCATGAACTGGTACACTTGGTCAAATCTACTGACTCTAGCACCAAGAGCCCAGCAAATGGAAAAAGAATTTGGTGTCGAGGAACAGAAATGGTAGAGTATGCAGCACTAATTTCAGCAAATTTGACATAAAGTCAGATCAAGGAGTAATTTGAGACAAAGGGAGGATGCAGAGGAATACAGAGCAGGTGTGGTTTTGCTCAGACAATAAACATCTACTCTCAGAGATCCCAAATTACTCCCACTCATTCAAGAGGAGGATTTTGGCAACTTTGACAACATTCAAAGGGGTAACTTAGGTCTGAAGTTATCCCAGAGAAGAATATGCTGTCTGACTGTTGTAACATGCACAAGATTTTGAGTTTAAAACCTTGTGCGCATTGGTATGTCTGAAGTGTTTGATAAAATTAAAGACCCTTCAAAGAACTATATGTCACCTTGAATTTATGATTTAAAAGTAGGTGAAACCTGAACAAGGTGCAAAAGCACTAGAACAGTATGTTGCTCATGATTTATAGAAATAAGGATCACCAAGTCAGGAAGTTGAGTCATTAGATCCAGAAGCTGACCTACAGACAGGATTTTCAGGACAAGTTTGTTAGGTTATAATCAGACTTTTGTTACATTCCCATATAACTGCTTGGGGTTTCAATTGTGTTTTGTTTGGGTGCCAATGTTTGGAAGAGTCTTTTAGCCGAGTCTCTCCCCCTGATTTTGTTATGCTGCACGTTAGGATTGGTGCTCCCTGGGTGCAAAGATTTTCTGAAAACCTTAAAGCAGCTGGGTACATGCAGTAGCTGCACAATACAGTACCAGGTGTCCCATAAAATTAAAATAAATCGGTAGCAAAATTAATTCACTTCAAAATATTATGCCATAAAATAGTCAATGACTTTCCTGTATTTTGTGATATTTCCATCATTAGAAGAGGAAATTATGTTGTTATTGGAACATTTCCCAGTTTTGGTGACTTGCTTCCAGCATTTTTTGAAACTAGCAGGAAATTGAATATATGGATGAGTGGTTTTGGACAGATTTTTTTCTGTTTTCCTGTAGATGGACTTGGGGGGGCACAACTATTCAGTTTTTCAGTTTTAAGAGGAACAAAGTACTGATTATGACAGGGATGTCAAACTTCTGTTCTCAAAGACCACTGTCCTGCAGGTTTTAGATGTTTGCCTGCTTCTACACCGGACACACCTGGCTCAAAGTAATGGGTCATTGTGCAGAACTTGACAAACAGCTGTTGGATCCATTTGATTTGAGTGTCGGAGCAGGGGCTCATCTAAAAGTTGCACGACAGTGGCCCTGCAGAGTTTGAGTTCCCTGGATAAGGAGATAGGAAGATGTGGCAGTGGTCCCCAGCACCCAGGAAGGACATTCCATAGACCCCAGTCTGCTTCCACTCTGAATCAAATTTTTTTTTGCTTTATTCTCTATTTTCAAATTCACTTTCATTTTCATTTACTACTCCTGCTTAAACCTTCAGCTGCTGCTTGTTTAAGTAAGCAACTTGATTATGTGCAGCCTGTAGACTAAAAGGTAAAAGGGTTAAGCCTCGGTCTGGATTAGGAGAAGGCTAAAAACATCAGCCTATCACATTAAAATTCGGACTTTTCAGGCTTACTGAGTAATGCCCCATCTGCAAACAAAACGCAAAATACAACTCATACTAAAAGACAACACTTTGAAATGCGTTTGTTTAAAAATAAAATACAATTAGAAATAAAAATTACAATAATGGACAACACAACTCATTCATTTGCCATGTCAACAGACAGGTGGCTCAAGAGGAGGGGCTGTAATCAATTTACATATAATTATAAACTAATCATTGATAACAACTGATTCACTAATGCAGAATTATGTAATTATGAGGTTTTTTTTCTATATTGTGATGATTTTTTTCATAATTTGGTCATTATGTACTTAACATTATACAATCCTCTCTGATTCATTTAGAAAGTTCATGTATTTCTGTATATTCAAAGTGCTATCCTTATTTTTTGCATGACTGCTACACCATATACTAATAGAGCTATCACACAAATAAATTGTTATGGCAAATGCTCTAACTGATAAATGAAACTGCAGTCATTACCTGTGGCTATCTCCAGGTCATCTAAAGAGTAATATGGGTAAATAAGGGTCGAACAAACAAAAAGAAACTTGTGTTTTCATATATATATGCCGTTCTGGTCTGTTGCACTATATTAAGTCAACAAATACACTGATGTGTAAGAGAGGAAAAGACAGCCAAAAACACGAGAGGAGGCAGGTGTGACATAACATTGAAGCGTTTAGCTGAGAGCACATTGCATCTTGACCCTTTGTGCATTCACTTTAACACTTTCTTACATTTGACCTACAATCAAACATCTAGATGGATGAACATGCTTGTAATTATAAAAACACTCTTCCTACTACCAATTGTACCAATAAAACCATAAAAAGTGACAGCATTTACCCTTTATGGA
This sequence comes from Leptatherina wallacei, assembly GCA_028567055.1. Lineage (NCBI taxonomy): Eukaryota > Metazoa > Chordata > Actinopteri > Atheriniformes > Atherinidae > Leptatherina > Leptatherina wallacei. The sequence goes on from JAOXYM010000009.1 coordinate 17,093,254, forward strand.
AATGATTTGCTGGTCTTGTAACTATGACAACTGTTTTCTTAAACTATGCAGGGACCAAGGCCATCTTAGAAAGGATGACTGTCTTGATGTAATCCGTGGATAATAAGACTGTTTCTCTTATTATGTACAATTATTATTGTAAGAATAGAACAGAATAGATTCAGATGTACAGTTAAACAGCCACATTTTGATCAGAGCCAAGAGTTTTAAAATCATTCATAAGCAGAAGTCAACCCCAGGGAAACGCAGTAAGAAAGTCGTTTGTGGCTTCCTCAAATACTTTCTGTTTAAAAAAAATTTAAAAAGTGTTATGCCTTTCTATTTGTTTGTTTCTCCCAGTATCCCCGAGGCTATTTTCTCAGCAGTTACTGGTAGCCATCCTGTAAGCTTATGGGAACGGTATCTGATCAGCCCTCTCACACCTGTCCAGCATAATGTGCATGAGTATGTGCTTCTGTTGCTCTCCAAACCTCCTCCTGGCGCAGTGATGTTATCAGGTCTAGTGAACAGTGTGATGGATGGCTTCTCATGCTTACCTCAACTGCAGCCCTTATGGAAAGCAGCTGACCGGAGCCCTGGGGGATCCAACCGATAAAACTGCCTGCTTCATCGCTCGGCAACAGGCTGTGTTAACTTTTACAGCTCGATCCTTCATTTTTCCATAAAGTCTGGAGGCCGGCTTGGAAAAGAGTAGAGTGACAGAGAGGGATAGAGACAGAACTGGGGGTCCTTGGGACTCAGCCGGTTGACAGCTCCTGTCTCTCCCTGTAACGACTTATTTATTCTGGGATAATTAATCAGGCGTAGTTTCTGGCGTTACGATTAATGCACTTTGTCATCCTGCTGCAGCGATGAAAATACAGAAGGCTTCAACTTGCTCTGCTACGGCAAGGTTTGAAGTACAGTTTAGGCCTTCCGGTGACGAAAACAAGAAGACATGTCCAGCTTGTATTTCGGTTTTTATTTTGTTGATGCTGTGGGATACGATCTGTTTTGCCCATCTAATAGATTTCAAATCTTCATACTCCTACTCCCTTATTTATGTTTTCATTTTAAGCCGACGCAAGTCGTAGCTAATCAGCTAATTCAGCATTACAGACTTGCATTCATAGTTTGTGATTGTATCTCTGACTGCCCTTAAAATGTGGTTGACTAGACTAATGGTTTCTTCCCACAGACATGAAGTTATGTGATTCCCTCCTCAGCATTCAGCAACTTTACCTTTCTCAGTCCAGCTGTGTCGCGGGTCAGGCTCTGCCATTCGTTGTGATAATCTGACGACGACCCCTCGTGGACGTTTTTATTAGCACAGCACAAAACGCTATATTATGTTCTTTTTCCTGTTGTTGCACCCTTTTCACCTTTTCTCCATGTAAAAGCTTATAGAAGGAATCCGTCTTTATTAACTCTTGGGTGTTGGCCTTATTTTCCTTTTATCAAGGTTAGGTGTAGAGGAAGTAGGTAATGACCCAAATGCTGCTCACAGGATGATGAGTAAACAAAACTTTATTTCATTCTCGAGTCATAAAGGTGCTGCTGAAACAGCAGTCCATTAAGCTGAAAAATCCAAAATACTCAGGATAAGAGTAGACCGAACACTCAAGACAAAGATGACAAACAAACTGACAGGGAACAAAGAGAAATAGGCATACTGACGGGCTAATAAAAATACAGGCCTAATCAATGAACTAATCTCGTGAAAACTGAAAACAGAAGGGAAACTAAGTGAAGTCTGTGGGGAAACTCAGTTTTGGCAATACTGACAGTAACAGAATATGGAAGTATAATGGAAAAGGTAGAAAACACAGAGACATAATGAAACCCAAGAGTCATAAACCATGTGAAACCAAGAGACTATTATACATTTTATTAGCCTTTTTAAAATGTTTTTTTTTCTCTGGAAATCACTCCATTCACTAACATAAAATGACAATATCAAGCTTAGTGTACATATATTTGTATACATTTTTCAAAATATTGCTATTTTTTCTTTTTCTGAAGTTTTTCTGAAGCACACAATTAACAAAATCTTTTTCTATTCTTTCTTTCTGTTTTGAATTTGATTTATTTTCATCTTGTTTCTTTTTATTTAGATGTTTTTTCCCCTTAAATATCTAATGTGTCACAGCACTAATAAAACGTAGCCAACGCAATGTAATTAGATACACTTTATTATTAAAAAGCCTGATATTTTTACACACATAACAGTTAACAGCATTGTTGATCTCTCCTCAGTTCACCGGCTGGTTCTGTTTGGTTCAGCATTCTTCATCTGAAACAGGTCTTGGCTGTAGGTGATAATAAAAATTATTTTAATCAACTGCTGAATCATATCTCTTAATCCATTTTTCATTTAATGCTATGTTAACATTGGGTTTTATAGATAATCTGCAGCATTTTAAAACTTTTCAGAATGCAGAAGATACAGCTTGATACTGGTCATAATTATTTCATCATGACCAGCAGATGTCACTATAAATCTATGTGTTAGGTGTAGGCTAAAACATTGAATTTACCTTGGGTTTGCCACAGTTTCTGATCTTGTTGCCTTAAAAGAAAACAAGATTATATTATTAGTTCTTTTCAAACCCCAAATCTACTGTAAATTTCTTTGTTAGTAAAGCTGATCTGACAAGATCAATTATGGAAGCAGAACTGCATGATTTGAGCAAAGATATATCTGAAGCTCATGATAACTGTGTAGGTGTTTTTCCTGTTTCCACTCACACCTTCATTTCCACTCTGCCAATCTTTCCAGCCACATATTGTGTGACAAAAGCCCTCCATATTCACACACATTTATACACCAATCCCACATTTATACACCAATAACATGCTTAGCTATTCCGTTAGTCATGAGTCTCTGTTTCTACTTTGAAACCTAAATGTACAGGTCAATGCAAGGACTGCAGATGGAAATTAGCTGAATGCTAAATCTTGTGCGGCCATCTTTTTATTTTTCCACAAATAATTTTTGTAACTGCTCAAGGTCCTTTAAACAGATTTAATTAAAAAAATAAATAAAAATTAAACTTAACACAAATATACACAGAGTCTTGTTGCTAACTTACCAAGCAACAGAACGAAGGAAAGGAACACAACAACTCCGGCGAAGGTCAGACCTCCAACACGTAGTGTATAGTAGTCTATGAATTCAGATAGGATAGTATTACCACACAATCATCATTAAATCTGTTTAATCATCCCTGCATCTCCCTCTCATTTCACCCCTTTTCAACCATTTCCTCTGATTTTGTCTCTCTTTTTTTTGGCTTCTGTTTTTCCTCCCCATGTACCTCTTCAAACTTTATTTCCCCATCTAAACATTTACTCTGTTAGAAACTGTTTTCTACCTGCATTTGGTAAACTTTTCCATCTCATCAAATACTCTTTGAAAGAGGTAGCTACTTACCATATACAAAGTCTCCATCAAAATCAGCTGGTAGATCTGAGACAAAAGATGTAAACCCAAAAAAACATCAAGTTACAAATACATGGCTGCTGGATCCTTTACGTTTTAACTGCCTGCTCTACTGTGTGTTAGTGCAAAATTTTCAGCGACTATGATTAATCTTATCAAAAATGTGTGGAAGTAAACCTGCCTGAGCTATCTCTCCCATGTGGTTTGGGTAGGTAATACCAAATGTAAGTGTTTGTTATCCTATTACTCAGGTTTTGACCATTTAATTATTGTTAACATATTATTAAGTGTTATCGCAACCATCTGTTTAAAAAAAAAAAAGCAAGTTCTTATGTTGTCCTGAAAAAAAAAGAAAAAAATATGCATAGAAATTTTTTTCCAGTTTTTGTCTTGTTTTTTGCTTGTTTATTAGTTACATTCGTAGAGGTATTGATATTACGCCTATCAACACTGTTCCTTTCTCATTCAATAACCCTAATATCAACCCTGAACATTGTTCTTTTTCCTATTTCTATTCCTACAGGGATGGAAAAAAGAATATGAATTATGCCACCTTGTTACAAAACAGTCACATGCAGCAGAACAGCCTGTGATAGTATAGATTTGACGTGCATGGTTAGCAGTGGAAAAGTCAGAACTGTGATGCTGCAGGATTTCCCTTGATTTTCCTTCTTTGTCAAGATGTCACATGGGCACGTTATAACAATTGCTAAGCTGTATACACTTGGATTTATGTAAGTCTGTTGGTGATTATAGTTAGAATAGTTTAAAAAAGCAAAGATGGGTAGCCATGCAAATTGAAACCACTGAAATGGTGTCACGTGAGAGAGTCTTTTTCATTCAACAACATTTGTGGATATTGAGCAGTTCAGCTTACCTTTAGCAGAAGACATATTGCCTTGTCTGTTTATGTATTCAGTTGACAAAACTGGGGGAACATAATAGAAAGAGTTGACAAAGGGCCAGTGATAACGGCAGCTGCCATCTGGTGATCCATCACTGTCCTCTGTTTTGAATAATTCAATCAAGACCTTTATGACAAGACATGTATTTGCCATCAGGTCTGGTATCTGAAAAATGTTGTTTCGAGGTAAACGTCAAGTGGATCTGATGTCAGTAAAGCCTTCTTTTTTAAACTTTTATTAAAGTGAAAGAATTGTAGAAGCTCATTTACTTTGGCTTATCTATTTTAGATGAGAGGTAGTTGAAAGGCTGGAAACTCTACACTGTATGTCCTGACAAATTGCCTCATTTGGTTGCCTACTGGAGTAGCAACATGATTGCCTTGATCTTCACTGGGAATTCTAAGAGGCTAATGACATTATTGATTCTCTTTCCCCACTCTTTCTGCCATCATCCTTCAACCCCACACACACAGACACACACACACACACACAAGCTTCTCATTTGATCTACATCTTCTGACCTATAATCATTACCTCACACAGATTAACAGACTAAGATTTCCCTTGCTGTCTCCATTTTGTTTAAGTACGCCACTGTGAGTTGTGGATTTCACTTCTTTCATCCATTATGTGCCTTGGCCTTTTTAATGCACCACTGAGCATAAGGGCATACTGGGAAGTTACTCATTAATATATAACAGCTCTGATATTCATTAACCTTCAACCTTGAGCAGTCTGGTAGAGGTTATAGATGGAGTAAGAAGGACAAATTGTTGTGACACCTGCCTTACACTGAAAAGTTGATATCTAAAGATTTTGCCCTGAAGTCAAGCAATTCATCACTGAGATGATTTTTTTTTCAAAAGGAGGCAATTAACAAAAGTGCAGCCTGCAAAATACTCTGTCCTGAAACCCACTTTTAATTCAAGCATTAATTGGACCTTAATTAGACTGTGTATGTTCAACTCTTAAATCAATAAGCAACTTAATAAAGAAGAAAAAAACTTCTCATTAGAAATATGCCAAAAATTCCTGATTAATAAAGTGCTATACATTATACATGTTAGTCAGCAACCAAAACATGGATTGACGTCGGATTAGTGGAACATGGTCCAATAATCCCACACCAATTTGTAGTGCATAGTTTTCACATCAGAAGCACATTTTATTAAAGATTTGCAAAGAAGAAAAAGCAGACTCACCTGAGGTGCTGAAGGCTCTGTATTACCTCTGTCCAGGTGTGTTCATGTAGCCCAGTCTGCAACCAAAATGCCCACCCCACAGATCCGCCCCCTTACATACACACACACACTTGCACACAATCCACTTCTCCACGCCTCCTGGTATTTTGTAAGTTCAGCCGTTCAGTTACACATTTACAGTCTTGTAAAGTTATTGGCAATAAATAGAAGATTTGCCAACCTTTGGAATCATAGCAGAAAAAGCATGTCTGCCGTTAAGGAATCCATTTCCTGACATCTAATCTCATAGCCCCAGGTTGCAGCATTACAACCTTGACTGACATTGGTAGGAAATTTCCAGCTTCATTTCAAGTGCTGTTTGAGGGCTTATGGAAATATTCCATAAATGCTCCCTGGGGGGAAAAACTGATTCTATTCTAATTTTCCAAATAAATTAACACAAACAATGACACTGTTTTTAAATGTACTTTATTTATGCCAAAAGCACAACAGGTTGCTACACAAAGTGGCCTCATGCGTAGAATGAATATAGCATTTACTTAGACAGCAGTCGTCTTTTAAATAGCCGAGCGAAAGTCTGACCTGACAATAGATTCACAAGAAAAAACTGTTAATATTTTCTCACTCTATGATTTGACTTACATTAGGCTGCTATTAATGTAGTCTGGCACATAAACAATATATATTTAAGGTTTTCACTTCTTTCAAACTCAGCACCCTGACTTTGTAACTCTTTCTGAGCATATTGGTCATTCTAAACATCATGACACAGTAAAGACTATTTAATTACCAAACAAGAAAAAGAAAAGAACAATACCCCAGCTTCACAGATTTGTGGCACTAGTGAGCGTGAGTGGGACAAGCTAATCATAGACTGCTGGAGACTAGTTAATCCTGACGGAGCCAGTGACGCAGCAGTGGAGTAGATATGTGGAGAAGAAGGCAGTGAGACAGCTGATATAGGAGCTCTCTCCACTTCAGATGGTAAAATACTGTGGTGGAGGAGCCCATGTAGATACCTGCAAACCCCTCACATGCTCACTTACAGAGCTGTGGCAGTTGAGATTGTCTCATATAAGGCTCATCACATCTACATGTAGAGATACACATGCATTTGTGATGGATACACAATCATACATACACAAGATATGCATGCACATATGTAACTGTATCTATATGTGCACCCAAGTACACCCAGCCATCCAAACAGAAACATAAACAGAGAATATTTAACTATATATCTTATCTGTAAACTATCTGTAGGTAGGTTTTTGTGTACTGTAAATGTGCTTGTATGTAATAATCCAAATGTGACAAACATCAAAGACAAAACAAGCAACAAACTGACACATCCTATAACAAAAAGTCAATAGATAGTACAAAAAGAACAGCAGACAACACAACATTCAAAATGTTTCTAGGGTTTTAAAGACAATCTTGTGTCAAAGGAGCCACAGGCTAAGACATCAAACTGGAATGAGAAACTGTCACAGAAAGGCACATGAATAGACAAGAGCACTGAGGGACTAGTGCAGTCACAACAAAGAACAGCTGGCACAAGATATATGTACATATCACACCCTTATATTTCCCCCCTCTCACCCTGTCATATACCCAGTCATATTAATCTTCAGTTTCTTTATTATTATTGTGGCTAAATATCAAATAAACTGATCTTCACTGCAGAAGGTGGTCTCGGTCCTGCTGGCACTGCTTCAATTCTCCGCTGGAGTCTCTTTGGCAGCTACTGCAGCTGAAACAGGTCAAGCATGGGAGTTTTAGTTTAAAAGAAAGTGAAAACTTTATCCCTTCATTATATTTTAGTTCCTCTGTCTCACATGTAATGACTTGCAGAAGTAGCCTTGCTGACTTTTCTCTTAAGGACAGCGCTATCAGAGAATCTGTAGTTGGATGCAAAATATAATAATCTCTTGATTTGTTGTTGAACTGAGTATTTAAGTGAGTAAAGCATGGCCTGATTTCCAATAGGTATAAAGTCAAATATGCATATAGTATTTTATGTATATCATACAACAGATTTCAGATGAGACTAAGATAGTTTTTATCGCTCATCTGCATTTTTAAACAACTGTTACTTTACAGATAAACATTTTAGATGCAAATCATAAAATAACTTGTCTAGTATTACCTGGATAATATTTTCATTGACCATACTTTGTTTAATAGTGAAAATCGCATATTTAAATGGTTGGATTGGGCTAAAGCACAGCAACGGAGAAATATAAAACCGCATTAAAATTCAATGCTTTATTTAAATGAACTAAAACTTGAGACAGCATGTAACATATAATAGCACACATTTAGATTAAGTTCACCAGCAGATCAAAATATTAAATGTTTATATTACAATACTTGTATGCTCTCAGTTATTCACACACACACATGCTATGTCTAACACACACACACACACACACACACACACGGCATGTGTGTGTGTTAGACTCTCTAAGGGAAACTCAATTATAGATTTATGTCATGGGTGAGCCTGAGGTGAGAAGAAGTGACAGAGTTAAAATGCTCATCTTACCCTTGGAGACAATCAGATTCTCCTCTTGTGCCTCCTCGTCTCCGGGGGCCCTGTGGAGAGAATCCACAGGTTGTCATAGTAACCCAATCATGTCGTATGACTAAAAAAAAAACCTTTTCACACTTAGGTGTGTGGGTTTCTTGTGGGTTTTTTCAGTCTCAGAGGGAGACCGGCATACCTGGGCTTCTGATTGAGACTGCAGCGGCATCGCCGACCTACAAACATGTCAAATTATTAACTGTACTGTGAAGAGGTCAAATTAAAAAGACACATCATTTTTTACATGACTATTAGCACAGTAGTGGGTTATAAAACAAGGTGAAAACGTGATTGTTAGGTCACATTGTACATAATTTATTGTATTTTTAATTTAATGCAAGCATTAAATAATGTTGATTGCATACACATGATCAAATCGGCAGAGAGAGGTTAACTTACTGAGAATAAGAAGGATGCCCAGTGTGAACAGCACCACAGCAAGTACCAATCCCCCAATTCTCAAACTCTCATAGTCTGTGATCAAAAGTTACACACTCATGTAATGATATACTTTTGGGTTTGGATGTTGCATTCATGTCTGGAAATTTGCTCATGGTTTAATGTTTTCAGAAATGTTTTCTTTTACTTACCATAAATAAAAGTATTTTCAACTATCGCCTTGCCATCTGTGAAGATATGAACCACATGTAGATCCACACTTGAATACAAAAAGGCAGATAGCGGCAAGCAGCTTCCACAAATCAAGACCGAAACCAGTTAATAGGTTTGCTAAACTGTAAACTGTGCCAGTGGATGCTGGTTCCAACATTGGTCACTGACTTTAATTGACTCTCATGCAATGATCAACTTCTTTCCACAAATACAAAAAAGTATACTGCCCAGCAAAATAATTTGCTTTAAGGCTACATAGCCAGTTCTGATCTTGTTATGGACAGGGTATAGTCAGGTATTCATCGTAATATTCAACAATGGCTGCCCTGCAGAAAAAGCACCAATGGCATGTGTTAACCCATTTGAGCTGGTTTCTCTATGAGCTGCAACTCTTGGTTCCAATGCAAAACAGATAATTGTGCCATCACATCTCACTTCATGGACATGCCCCCCAATACCTCAAGGAACTCCTCACTCCCCAGCCCCCTACATGCACCCTCTGTTCTACAAATACAACCACCCTATGACACCCCAGAACCAAGCTCCCTACCATGGGTGACCGGGCCTTCAGCTCTGTTTGTCAAGACAGTGGAACATCCTTCCTGACCACCTAAGGGCCCCGCAGACCGCTGATGTTTTTAAACGTAACCTAAAAACATATCTCTTCCAGAAAGCCTTCAACTAAATTTTAACGTTTTCTTTTATTTTTTTTAACCCCGTTTTTGTGTCTTTTCTGAATTTTGCAATGTTGCACTTTGAGATTGCTTAAATGTAAAGTGCGTTACAAATAAAATTTATTATCATTATTAGTTAAACAGATTCAGATTTGGAAATACAAAGGAAAAGGGAAAAGGGAACTTGGGAATAATGGCAAAGGTCCAGTTAGTCAGAACTTGAACTGGAAGCTAAACCTTTAGAAGCACCGTTGCTATTTATGAAGCCATAATCATAAAGCCTTAACTACATCTGTCTGTCATATTCCCCCAACCTTATAGAAGGCACACACATATATTACCGACAATAAGATTTTAGAAATTCAATAATATAGTTTACACTCTATACAAATGGATTTTCTGTATTTTACAATATATTCTGCTCTCAGTTCTGCTTTGGACTGGTATATTTTTGGACTCCGTCCATACATCTGCTGCTGTTTGGTGACGTGCATTGATTCCGGCAGGGCTGATCTAAAAACCAGTCCACCCATCTATTGGGTTTAACCTATTAGAGACTGAATAGAGGCACTCACCCTTTGCACTGGGGTCTGCTGCAGCTGAGTGGCACAAAAGAGAGGAGGAGGTTAGTCATAGTGTAAAAGGAAAAAGGATATAGAACAATAGAGGACATTAAACTCCCGAGATATTATCCATCTATTACCAATATACATGATGTGTGTCATAAAAATCTGATTATGATGACAATTATTTGCAGCATATGAGCATGTTTTTACATTTAATTATAAGCTATAAGAGACCTCACACACACACACACAAACACCCTGTGACACAGCCACCCCGGAAAACCCACACATAAAGCTTTTAAGTGGTAATTGATGTTTTGTTACGTGTCACACCCAGTGAGTGGCTTATCGTGAAGCATTGCTTCCTGCCCCAAAATGGCCTCCCTGTGGACAAATTGTGGATGTGCAGGCATGTTTGTGTGTGTGGACGTAAGCATGTGTCTCATGAGTAGGGGGGGCACTTACCAGCCACACATGCCAGCAGTGAAAAGAGGAAGAGCAAAACAGTTTCCATGGCAACTGTTGACACAGAGTCATAAAGAGGTAGGAAGTGAGACAATGAATGAAAGACAGAGAAAAAAAACTGTAAGAAATGTATTTGGTACATAAACAATTATATGGAGTAAATAGTTTAGTTTACACGCACTGCACAATTACCACATAACATTCAGTGCTAATGCACATCACTGAACACCTAGACTGGAACTAATGTATATAAAAAAGAGAAAAATAGAGGATAAGGAGCCTTAGTTTTTGAGCTTGCATAACAATCCATGTTCAGAGCCAATACATGTTCTCTTTTCCTGACAAATTTTTTTTTTCCTCCCTGTGGATATCATACAACCTTGGCCTATTTTCAAGTAAGCTGTTCAGTGCACACACCAACTGTGTCTCTTTGAAAATGTGATTTTAATCAACAATTATCATTTATATATGATGTATCAAATGCTTAAAAACCATACAGAATTGTTCATCTGAATGTATCTGCACAGAGTATGACAACTGATCCAGCAAGAGCCCAGAGATGTAAAATGTAAGTACACCTCTTTATGTCTTTCCAGCCCTGCGACTGATTGGGCCCCTGATTGCCTGAATCCATTTATGTCCATTTATCCATCTGGCTGTTTGTCTGTCTCTAGCTGCAAGAGTAGTCCATTATAGTTATCAGCAGACAGATCGAATGTGGCATACCTACATAATGTTGCCACTTAGTACATTTAATTTGCAAGCTCTCTGGATATTTCTCAAATATGACATAAGATGATGACTAAGAAATAGAGGACAAGATGGTACCCATTAGACTGAAGCATTCTACCCCTAAAATATAAATAGACCTCATAAAACTTTGGACAGACAGAAATTCCATTGTTTGATTAGCTATATCTTGCATGCATGCACTTTTTACTACAATTATTTATGTATTAGAGAGGATGAATGCTATTTCTTATTTAAGGTTTCACTTTGACTTTTTACTTGAATTTGAAAAAAGTCAATGAGACTGCAAATATTTCAACTTATATGTGTAAAATGAATAACAATTTAATCTAAAACCTAACATCAATCTGTGTAAATATTAAATACAAATAAAATGTTTGGTAAGAATTTCCATCACCGTTTGACTGCGCAGACAAGGCAGAAGCATGTGTAGTCATTTTCAAGGTCTTAACCATCATGGTGTGACTTTAAGGTCCAGTTTAGATACAATGTAAATGATTAGGCAAGACAGTATAATCTTTGAAGGCATGTCTGTCACATTTGCACATCTCAAGACAGCCATCTTTTTCTCACATCCGATGTGATGATTGATGGTTGGCCCCAAACTGTACATCACTTACATTCGTTACAGACATTAATTAACAATGATCCTGGGATCTCCCATCCTGCTTTTTATGATGTGTTTTTTTTATATTTCATTACATTTGTTGATTATTTTCTATTTTATGTTTGAAGAATTCCCCTCTTCACTTTTTTCTGATTATTTCTGTCCTGCCATCATGTGTTTACTGACAGTGTAATTTCTTTCCCCACCTCTATTACTTTCAGTTATTCTTTTTGTTATCTTCTCTGATTTCCCTCCCCAGGATATCTATGGATGTTCATCTTTCTTTTTAATCCCTGTAATTTCTTTCCCTCTTGATTTCCCTCTATCTTATAGATAGGATATTGTATAAACTATTACCTGGCTGATTTCCTTTATGTAGAAAACTTTATGCAGAAAACATAAAAGAATGAAAGATGTAAAGAATGATTTTCTAGCTTGTTTCTACATTTCAGTCTTCTGTGTGTTGCATTTCCAATTAAAGCACATTAGAAAGGAAAATTGGGACAAGTGCTTATTAAGCAGGTCATCCCATGTTTATTCTGGCAAATAATTTTCCAAATTTGGGTAAACACATATGTCTTGCTTTGGTCAACAATTCAAAAGGATCTGTATGACCTTAAAGATCTGAATATACAAATGACCTATTCCTTCTAGATAAAACATATATTTTGCTTGCAGTTAACCAGAAATGTTTTTACAACTGTAAAGCCAAAAATCAGATATAGAACTCTGAATAAACTGTACATATCAGGGCTTTTTGATATATTTCTGACAAACTGTTTCACACTTTGTCTGATTTATTTCAGACAGTAAATGTTTCATAAGAATGATATATTCATTGTTGATTAACTCCCACAAAACAATAAAAGATTAACCTTTTCCAAAGCAAAACAAGTCTACACTTTAGCCTTTTTTTAATTCTCCACACATTCTTCTTCCATATGTACTTCAAATTATTCTTTAAAGCAATCTGCGCATCAGTGAAATTATGTGCAACAGTTGTTAGGAATGTATCATATCACCGTCATGCGTGTGCATGTTTTCTGTACCAGGTACATGGATAAACAAAACACTGACCCAATGTAAAAAAAAAAAGAATTTCATTAAATTAAAAAAAGCTCTGCAGTATATTATAGGTCAAATTTTCCATGGGGACTCTTTGAAAGTGTATCTGGATGGGTTAGAAGGGATGGAGCTATATGTTGAGGATGGAGAGAACTCCAATACTCTTCTGTGTCTTCTCTCACTGAGGTACTTGTGAATGGCATTACAGGAAATGTTCAGGAAGTGGCCTCTTGGACAAACTCCACAGATTTTGCAGGAACATTAAGATAGTCCAGTGAGTATAAGGAAATAATCAAGGGATGTAATGTGAACATCTAGCGATAAATGTATCATTTACCTAGTGTATTTTGTTATCCCTAATCCATATGTTATCAATATATAAACCTGACCTTGTATTCTTATGTCTAACCCTGTCAATCAAGACTGGCAGAAAAATCACAAAGTGAATTTATTTACTGGGTCAGACTTTGTTCTATTACTTGACAGTCCACACCCACCCACTACATCCTAACTTCTTAAAAAATATAAAGTGTTGTCATTCAACAATGTGTGAGCCTTTATGGATGTTGCTTTTAGACATTTGTGAGGCTGCATTGGTGAAAATCCTACTGGTTTGACAAACTGGCACTGCTCCATAAAGTTTTAAGTGATCAGTCCCAGTATTTTTCTCCTTGTGCATGATGCATGGCATCTTATTCAATGCCTCTCCATTTGTCTGAGAAGGAGAGGAAGTAAAAAGGGGCAAATGGCAAAATAGCAGGTAGGAAAGTAACTTTAATGTGGGGACAAGAAAAGGGCAGTCTGAAAGGCAGTGAGGGCTGAAGACCAGCAAGACGGGAAAGCCTGTCTGGTGGGGGAGTACAGACAAAGGGCATGCAGGGAAACACTGTCTGAGGAGAACAAGAACAGTCTAGAGTATGAAAGGGACATTTCCAGTATTAAATACACAGAGCACTGAAAAGAAAGGTCAAAAGATGTTGTGAAGCACATTTTACAAAGGAGACATAAGAACAGGATGACAATCAAAGAGGCTTCACCTTCAAAGCATTAATAGCAATGCAATGATAAAGCAGGCAAAGGCAGCAACACTCAATCACAAGCAGATCATGAAAACAGTAATGATGTAATCCCTGACGTTACAGTATCCCGTGTTTATGTTTTTAGGGGAGACCACACCCTGCAAACCCTCTAGTTGTGACTGTCATATCATCAGTAGCCTACTCTGTACCCAGTAATATATTCATTTGATTTTTTTCGAGAGGTTGTGCCAAAGGTTGTTTTCTCTCTAGGCTATTAATTATCTATTAAGAGCACATAGTCAACATTTGATAATCAATCAAATGTAGGACAGCTAAATAGGTCAGACCTTAGGTTTCTATGACCTATGTGAAAAATCCTGGTCCCATAAATCTACCATTATTATCATATCACATTACCATGACAACAATGTGCGACTTCCATAGTGTCCAGTTATTGCCATGGTAACTGCATCCAGCTGAAAATTCTGGCGCCGAATGAGAAATGAGTCTTGATAATGGGTTCATGTGGACAATGACAGTCAAAGCCCCTTCATAAACAAGAGGGGTGTGGCGCAGCTTCAAAGTCGTTCTTGCTTTAAATCCAGCTCTTCCTAAGATAAATAACTTCGTAAATAAATGCGTCAGCTTTAGCGATTGTGAATTCAGCTGTGGTTTTCTGTCCAAGTTGACGCTGAAGATAAACACCGACCTCAATAAAGCGCTCAATGACCTTTCCATTATGATGTAAACTACGAGCGTCAATGGCACCGACACATCAGGCGCATCGCTTTACCTGACAGACCCCCATATAATGCACAACTGAGCACAATAAATCAACAACCGATGTAGGCTGTGACGTTTGCGAATTAATCCACTTTTGCGTCCCCCAACCTGTGGATCATTTTGTGTAGCACAAAGAAGAGACACCATCCCCCATCCAATTTTTCCTTTTCAATAAAACCGTTCTGATAATTTGGCTTTATACTCAGGAAAATGTAACACAATCAAAGAAAGTAAATCAAACGTTGACCGGTATTTGTCTCTGTGTTGTGCCTCGTAGCATAGACACGCCCTCGTGGTATATTAGCGCACGGTAAATAAATCGAAACAATATTAACGACATTTTTGCAAGTTATTTAGAACACGTAGAGGGTTATGTTGCCGACGCATCATAACAGACGAGGAGTAATGCACATTTTCATTTAAATCTGTGATTCAATGGAAATCCTAATCACGGTTTTCAGTTACATTATATTGTGCACCTAGGATCAGGTACTGGAGATTAATTATGATGAATGGTGCTCATCTAAGAGCTTATACGACCTATATTAATCGAAAATAGCCTATAGGCTACCAATGGTACAATACATATAATAAACTTACCTGTTGTTTCTCCAGCAGACCTTTTGACGTACAAACTATCCACCAACAAAATAGAAATTAATCAATCAGCTTGTCTCAGAAAGACAAATATGCTCATTTGTCAAAATGTGCACACTGCTCATGTAGGCTACTTCTCAAGGAAAAAATAGAAGTGATGGATAACAACGTAGCTCCTTGAGTGACAGCTTCCTTTGTGCCTTGAATCCTGTTCGTCGTTACCTTTTTCTTCTCTCTCCTTTTGCGCACTCTCCACCGACGACAATGTCCGCAAATTAACTCTATAACCAGGATTGTCTTTATTTTGATCATTTATGCTCATTGTATAATGCTCTGATGATCCCACACCAGTAATGAAACAGATTTTTTTAATTCACATCAACATGACAAAGACAACACATACACGACTTACAGTGCAGGAAAAACCATTCCTGAAAAAAAGATCACAGTGAGAATATGGGGGATGTTTAGGTGCAAATACATCACTGATTCCTTCATTTAGTCAATATCAATATGGTAAACTGTAGTAAGCACAGAAAACGTGTCCCTGAGGGAAAAAAAATACACCTATATGATCATTCAATTATTTTAAAGAGTATCATCCTTAAAGTAAACCACAAGATAAAAAAATGAGTTTACTGTGCCATTGGCACAAATTATATGAAGTAGGAAAAGGTACCAGCTTTCAAAGCTCATTAGTGAAAAGGTAAACTTAAAATCACAAATGCAAGACTAAAGTCACTGCATTGATTGGCTTTTATAAATAATCAGGGTTTTATCATGTGTATAATGATTGCTGTGCACAACTTGTGTAACCTGTTCATTTTCTCATGCTGCAACTCTAGTGTTTTTCCATCTGCTATATCTCTTCATTCATACATCTTTGTGTAAAATTTGAATACGTATAAAGATGATTTCACAGTGCAGACATCATTTTGGAAGGTGCTGAACAGCAGCAGACAGCAACAGGGCATCATGGCTTCTCTTGCTGCAGGAGGCACAGGAAGAGTTTACAAGGTGAACATTAAACATCCTCTACTTAACTAAAATTGTTCTATTCTTTCTTACCTGCATCGAGCTGTAGAGCCAGGGCAGAAGGCTACTGACTTTGGTGTAAACTCCGGGCTTGTTCTTTTGACCACAACCAGCTCCCCAGCTAGTGATTCCCACCAAGTACCAACGGCTCTCTCCCTGGCACACCAGAGGTCCCCCACTGTCACCCTAAAAAAAATATCAATCTTAATCAGTGACCAAAACATTTTGACTTTGCTAAACCGGGTGAAATGATTATTGTAAAACTGTCCTGTGATGTTGTCTGCTCACCTGACACGAGTCTTTGCCTCCCTCCAGTTTCCCAGCACAGAGCATATTCTTGGTCACTGCGCCTCCATACACCTTGCGGCTGTTACACACTTGTGTGTCAATGATGTCCACTGTCACCTCCATCAGATCTTTGGAAACTGTCCCTTTTTTTTTTTTAGAGAAAATCAATCATCAGCCATCAATTTATCTTGTAAATCTTAAAATGATGGCAAAGTATTTTCTACTTTACATGTAGTTGCAGTGTCACAGCAACAGAAGATCTACACTCTGTTCCCTTTTTTCCCTCTAGTTCATTTGATCAATCATGACCTATCCTTACATTTACTGATGACTGCAAACTTTTAGTAAGTAAGTAAACATTGTAAGCACATTGACTTATCTTTCTCTCTCCCTCTGTTCTCTCTCTTAGGCACCCTTGAGGAAAACCAAACGGCAAGATGGCCGGAATACATGCAGTAACTAGTGTTCATGTATAACAACACTATTCATTGTTCCACAGGACAAACCCTCTCGTACCTCCTGTTCGGCTGGCACCCACCTGTCCCTCTGGATGTAACGCTTGGCACCCAGGTCAGGCAAACTGAGCCTGAAAGTGACTGGGTTAAGTTGCACCATAGGAAACTCAAGCTGGCCCACCAGCATGCAGCAGAGAAACTAGAGTCTGCTCGCCAACAACAGAAGAAGAACCATGACCGGGGTGCAACGAGCACGCCACTGCTTCCCGGGGAGAGGGTCCTGCTGCGGTACAGGGGCCCGAGGAGGGGAGGTAAGCTCTCAGATAATTGGGAAAGTGAGCCCTATGTCATTGTAAGGCGACTAGATCCTGATCTGCCAGTGTTCATTGTAAAGTCAGAAACCGGTCAGGGTTCAGAAAAAGTCTTGCACGAGAATTTAATGCGCCCTTGTCCAGTTATTATATACTATATTCCTACTGATCAACCAACCTCTAGAGCAGATAGACTAGAAGAGAGACAGCCAGGGCAGGTATGGGGTTTTCTTCCCATTTTAGGTGCAGTTCCATCCGGATGACCACTGCCAAGACAGCCAATGGGTAGGTGGAGAAGAGGCTTTACCAGCCCTACTGAGAGCGGGACCATCTGACCAAGGACACCAAGCCCCCCAGAATGCCCCAGCGAGGTTGGAGCCTAGAAATGAAGATGAACCAGTCCTGCGTCCCAAAGAACCACCAAAGGTTACCTGTTAGGCATGGACATTGAATATGCCTACCTATAGTGAACCATGAGGACATGGCTATGAAAAAGAGGTGGAAGATGTAAGCACATGGACTTATCTTTCTCTCTCCCTCTGCTACCTGGGTAACAAGCCCTGGAGGATCAGTGACTCAATCAATGAGATTATAAAGGACTGCCCTGCTTGCCTGTAGCCAGAGCTGACCTGAGAGCGACCAAGGCAGAGACATCGGAGAGACTGGCTGGTAGAGGAGACCTGGAATCTGGAACAAGATGTGCGTAGTTATGCTGCCATTGTGAGGTCTTAGGCCTGTATGTTGATTTATGTATATTTGGAGAAGCTGGATTGCTTTTATCCTGGATCCTTGCCCTAGTCGCTCTTGGAGAGGTTTTCATTGTGTGCACACTTTATAAGTGGTTGTACTTTTTATCACTTGTTTTAAGAACTGTCTAACTTATTGTTTTATTTTCTTTCTTAGTGTTTCTCCTGCTGGACCTGAATATGGCAGTTTTTTTGTTGTTGTTTTTTTTTACCTGGTGATTGTATAATTTAAGATGAACTGGTTTTTATTGACATTGCATGGTATTTTAAAGGCTTTTTATTGTTGTGCTTTGTGTGTGTTTTTTTTTAGTCCAGTTTTGAATGGGCAATCATCCTAATTGTACTGTTTAGCAGGAGAAAATAAACATTATTTAAAACGCACAGTTCTGTCTTGCTTTTTTTTTTTGTAAATGGTTGTATTGAAGGAATCTGGATTAATGATAATTAGTTGTCACGTGACCAAAACTAACCAGTTCAAGCCTTCTGTAGGATGGAATTATCAAACACAACCAGAAAAAAAAAGAAGGATTTTACAGTTAACAAATTTTATGTAAAGCGGGCTGCGTGGTTGAAAATAGTGTCTGTGTAAGCTACACAGAAATCTAAATTAATCCAAAATCTCTCTAATATACTGAGGGTACATGTTTCATCATACCTGAACCTTCATCGGTAGTGCCAAACCCTGAGGTCCAGCAACTGGTTCCATGGCGAAACTGCTGGTTAAAAGCTGGAAGGCAGGCTGGCTCAACTTTATCTGCAAAACGGTAAATGGATGCATTTAACCAACGCAAACTCATCGACAGCCTTGTGTTCCAACAAGGATACAAATGCACACACGCCCAAACAAACTAGTCTGGGTTTATCAGATTACAAGTGACTGTGGACTCAGTACAGAATTTAAAAGCTTAGACTCAGCAGCAAAAAAAAAAGACCCCACATTTCTGCAGTCGCTGTGCTGCACATGTCAATGTTTTACTCCATAATACAATTGAGATGTGTTTTATAAATGAATAATTCATGAATAAACATTTACAGTGACCAAATTCTTAAGCTTTTTAACCAGAGTCAGCCCAGCATTCATTCAACCTTCTGGCCATGTTACACAGACCAAGAATAACCAACTTTAGCTGCATCATACAAGACCTCCAGCTACTTTTTTAAAGGCGGATGTTGAAACTCCTGCCTGACCTTTCCTTTGATGCATGGAGATCTGCATCCTCAGTACAATGAAAAGTTTTCCAGTAGAGCAAGGGAAACTGAATCCTTCTGAATGTCATTTTTAAAAGTACCACCTGCTCATTTGATCACAGATACATCTCTAAATGGCAAGTCTATTTCCTGAGGATGAATGCCTGTCAGTGAGATGTGCCAAAATATGTTAAAGAATTGTCTGAGGAAGATGAGTTCAAGGTGGGGACTTTCACAGATCTGGTCCCAATCTAGAGGTTTGGTGCCAAAAACAGGGCACCATCAAGCATCTCTGTTTTCATGGATCGGAGTTGTATCTACATAAATATAAGACTCCTAATCCTAAAGCTGATGGGCGTCTGTGCTTTCAGGTTTGAAAGATCAGATTAAACTATTTTTGTTTTAATGAAAATAAAAATTGAACTTACCAGTAAAGGAAACTGGAGTCGTAAGTTTGAGAAGAGCAATGTCTTGGTCGTTTGTCCTGCTGTTGTAGTTCTCATTGAGTCGGATCTTTTTGACCAGGTAGGGCTGAGGCAGTCCATCCTGGGACACAAATCCACCATATACTTTCCAGTTCTCAGGGGAGAGAGACATGGAGCTGCCATAGTGACACGCAAAGCATAAAACATACTGGATTTTAACTTTTAATCTTTACTACTTGGAGTCAGCAGCTAAATAGCAAGTTTTCCAATCATGTCTTTGATAATTCTATTCAAAGAATAATAAAGTTTATTGAGGTGGAAAAAACTGAAATCCTGGGGTATGGAAAAGACTACTCCAGTACTTTTTGTGTCAGTCACCTTGGGAAACAGTGGGCAGCGGTCAGCACAAAATCAGGAGAAATCAGGACTCCTCCACAGACGTGGGATCCTCTGTAGTGTAGGGACAGCTGCCATGGCCACTGACCTGTCTTAGCTATGCTGCCCCCAATGATCCTTGATGTAGACTGTTGCTTACCACAGTCTGGAAATATGAGACATTACAGTACAGTGCTGTACAGCATAGTCATTTCAACAACAGTGTATTTGAATTAAA
This sequence comes from Leptatherina wallacei, assembly GCA_028567055.1. NCBI lineage: Eukaryota > Metazoa > Chordata > Actinopteri > Atheriniformes > Atherinidae > Leptatherina > Leptatherina wallacei. Next base: position 17,113,568 of record JAOXYM010000009.1, read on the forward strand.
ATCTGATTTTTGTTTTATTTTCATGGTAACAAATAGATGGGTGTGCAGTTGTAGGGATCATGAGTGTAAGATAGAGACACAGTGAGAAAAATGAAGTGCAACCTTATGTGTGACATATGACTGTAAGAACAGATGGAGGCTCCTTACCCACACACTGCAGGGAGACTGTCTCCTGGTTTAGACAGGAAGAGCTGTGGCATGCCGAAATGAGAAAAACATTCTAGTTTAAAAAAAGCAACAAAAACAAAAGCACATGCAGCTAGCCTAAAGATTTCAGATGACATAGGCAATGTACCTGACATTTACCAGGCCCTGGATGGGAGAAGATGATCTGCTGGTCAGTATTAAACCAATGGAATTCTGGGATTGAATTTTTTTGCTATCATAGGACCTTGAGACAGAGAGAAGGATCATTCAGAAAACTGGGTAGCCTAGCACACACAGAGACCATTTTGTCAAATCAATGCCTTATTGCGCATGGAAACTCATTCGGGTTCTGTCAAACAGAGACACCCCAGTGCTATCTGTGGAGAATCAATTCAAGCCCAAACACACAAGCAGGTGATGGGAAATTAGATGGAACTCTGTAGGTATATTACAAGTTGGAGATAGAGGTACTCCTGCTCACTGGCTGCTGTTGAAATTGGATCTGACAAAATGAATGGAAAAAAATCACCCTTTCCTGTGCAATGTCTGAATAAAGACAGGAAATGGCAATAACTATGACTAATGCTGAAACGGTGTTGCAAAATGATCTCCAACAGTAATTACCTCAGCTCACTTCATATGTGTTAATTAGCAAAGTTTAGGTTATGCTTGACAGAATTATTTGAGTGAATGCGGGAGTCTTTACTGTCTGAATCCAAGCTGAGAGCAGGTCTGGTCGGCAATGTTCTTATCCCAGTTTTGGTAACACACTGGTAGGAAGCGGCCATCTTGAGCTGTTTTGACCTGGAGACTGTTGTCCTCACCAAACCTTACTGGGAAGACATGGATGGAGACAAAAAATGAATATGGAGTGTAGGCTGATGCTCTTATGGCAAAGAGTGACTGTAAACATGAAAATAAGAAAAACTTCCCTATAGGCAATCTCTTCGGCATGTTTGTTCCTGACACATTCTATTATTCCCTGGTGTTAAGGGCCATAATAAATATAAAGAACTTTCATGTTTCTATCCTTCTGGTTTCTTTTATTGCAAAGCACTCTGTGATTTAATCTGTGAAAAGCGCAATATAAATAAATGTTACTTACATACTTACTTTAAACTGAGTAGCATCTGTTGATTCACAGTTTTGCATTTGATTTAGAACAGACCCGTTTTGTAGCCCTTCAGTTCATCTAAGTACTTGATTATTTTACATGTGAGAGGGTACTGAGAGAGGAACTTTGGTATTGAATGAGGAAGTCTTAAGTGGCAAGGAAGTAAGTCCACCCATAAACCCATAAGTCAGGGTGGTGCAGGAAATGTATTAGATCTGTATGACAGTGATGCGGTGTGCTGTAGGTGTGAGAGGGGAGTTCATGGTGGAGATGGGACAACAACAAGGACTACTTTTTTATTCACTATGCTACAGTGAGGTTACAGGGAGTAGAGAAAAAGAAGGTGGAGGATTTTAAGCAAGTAGGGTTAACAGGTCAGAGCAAAGGAGAGTGTGGAAAAGAGGTGAAGAAACATGTATGCTGTATGGACATGTGGAGAAAAGTGTCAGGTGTGATAAGATTATCGTCAAGAATTAAGGGAAAGGTGTACAAAGATGGTGGTGAGACCAGTAATGTTGTATTGTTTGGAGGAAGTTAATACGGATACAGAATGATTTCAATAACATAATTTTCCTGATATCAAACATATGTATAAGATTATATTCTTGTTTGCTTTTCATTTGCATCATCTCCCTTTGGTTGTCTAGTGTCTTTTCCCTCCTTTTTAATCATTTCCTCTTGTCTAACGTTTATTCTGGTGAGATTTGTGTATGCAATTGCCTACACCACTTACCACAGTTAGTTTCGTCAGTGGCTAGTTGGCAGTCTCTGATAGCGTCACATTGGATGGTGTTGTTGGAACAGGAGTCATTGTCTGGCAAAGGTGCGCTTTCACTACTGGGATTCTTTTCATCAACATAGATAATTGCTGTTGCTGCTGTCCTGGTACCATAACGAACTTTGGAGTAGAGGGAAAATTGATTAAAACAGCTAATTTATGGAACATTGCAAACTGAGAAAGATCTTGAATAGAATCGTTGAAAAAGTACAAAATTGGTAATATAGCTTAGTACCAATAGAAATAAACAATCTTAAGTAATTATCCTCTATTAAAGACTATTAGGATCTCACAACCACTGCCTTAGTCTTACTGGTTAGTTATTACGATAAAAAGCTTTATATATCAAAAACACAATCAGATGTCAAAAAATTGATCTTGAGTAGGCTAAATGAATATGAAAATGAATATAAATGTACACAAATTTACTGTTAATAAAATTAGAGCACAAACAACATGACTGACAAATGCTTGTTATGTTCTTTACAACAGTCAACAAGAATAAATTAAGGCAGCAAGTGAATATTAATGTTCAGTGAACTGTATGAATAAATGAACTATACCTCCAAGCCAGATGGCCACTCCCAGGAGAGCAAGCACCAGTACAGCTGCCCCTGACCCCCTGTAACACTGTGCATTACCCTCACAGCATTTCTTTTTCTTTCTTGTGGCTGAACACAGACAGTACATAAACACAATGACACTATCTTTAATGCCTGAATGTAAATGTTCACCATCTTCTCAAACAATGGGAAATGCTGGTCTCACTTGTGAAGGTCTCTATGATTTTGGGATTAACCGCTGGTGGCGGATATTGGGGGATGTAATACGGCTGGGTCGGGGGTGTCGGTGCACCGGTGCCTGTGCCGTACATCACCTCTTCATAAGACTTGAGGGGAGGCTGAGTGTGAACAGCAACTGAGTAATAAGGAGGAGGAGGTGAGTCCTGGAATGGAAAGATGAGTAGAAGTAAATAATAAAGATGAAATCCTTCATTGAAACCTTGGAAACAGAATTGCACACTGAATATAATGGGTATAATTATATAATTATTCCCATGGCAAGTCACTGTGGTTGCCAAGACTGATCATATGACCCACTGTTGTCTACACAATCCAAAGTTACTTATCAAGTCTGTGTTCATACCAAGGCAAGAAACTCAGTGGCACAAAAAAAAAGTATCCTGGCATCAGTGTCTAAAAGTTCCGATTGAAGAGTTCACTCACTCGTGTTTCTCCATTTTACTCAGTCTACTGTGGCAGCATATCTTGCACACACAAGAAATAATCAATATTTGAATTTTTGGGTAGGTTACCAAATACTAACAAATAAAAAACAAAAAAGAGAAAGAAGTTGTGGTGACACTTATTTGGGGACTCTCACACAAATCACCTTTTATTTTGAAGGTGTGAGTTTCGGGAGGAGCCGGATGTGTTTTTGGAGAACGTGGAGTTTATAAATTGGTTGGAGTGTCAGGGAGAATAAAGTTTGTTATGACTCTGCAGTTCTTGGTCGGTGATTTCTCTCTCTGACATCCACAAAGTCAACAAAAACTGAGTGTTTTATAGGAAAGGGAGACACATGAATGTTTCATGAGAAACGCAGTAGTCATTCATTTTCTCCTTTCTAAAACAGAAATTTCAATTATTTTCAGTGATATGTTTCTACTTTTAAAGGCTTAGTCTGTGTGCCATTCTTCACACAATCTTTCTCCCTGTTATTTGCAGAAAGTTAAAGTTTAGTTCTTGTAAATTACATTATCAAATCAAGCTTTATTCATATTCCACTTTTCAGGTAAAACAGCAGCACAAAGTGCTTTACATAATAAAAACAACAGTCTTTACATCTTAAAACACAAGGAATCACACACCCAAGTTTATGACAAAACAAATCAAAGCACACACACACACACACCCACACACACACATACTGTACATAATCATACTCTCTCACACACACACACAAACTAAACGGACAGAGCCCCACTCCCCACTCTTTGACCGCACTTTAAAACAATCAGTCTCTACCTAAGAAAAATAACTATTAACGGACCAATGAACCAGGTGAGGAAACGATAACTTAGGGATCCATCCACATCAAAAGCCACCCCATCCATGACAAAAAAAGGCTGTCAGCATGGGAACCACCCAGATCAAGCTGGACCAGGTCCACACCACAACCATAGGGCCGCAGTGCAGGGCCCTGACTACCCCAACAAGAACAATCACCATGCCAACCATGCAGTCAGAGGAGGCATAGCTCCCGATGTGGAGGACCCCCATGAGAAAAGCACTGGAGTGGAAAAAAAAAATTAAATCAATCTAAAACATTAACAACAAATAAGACCAATATGTATAAAATATACATAAAAACGTTCATGTAAACTGCACTTGGTTAGAATATATCAATGATAAAAGCAGATTTAAAACGGCTACATAAACAGGTAGCAGTTTGAAAATAAATAAATGATTGAATAAATTAGTAAATAAATAAATAATTACAAAATTTGATAACTAAGTAAAAGGTAAAAATGGATTAGTTTAAAAGTAAAGCAATGAAAAACAAGAATTAGTTATTAGATAAGCCTAAACATCAACCGTCTCTGCAGCCCTGAGGTCCTCAGGCTGGCTGTTCCACAGGCGGGAACAGTGGAATGATGGAATGAGGTCTCGCTGTAGGTTTTGATTTGAACTTTGGGGACAACCAAAAGGCCAGTACCAGAGGACCTCAGGGTCCGTGAGGGCTCATAATTCAAAAGCAGGTCATATAAATAAGAAGGCCCAAGACCATTAAAAACCACTAAGGATGCATTCACACCAGATTAGTCCGCTAGACTCCGTACGATTGGGAACTCGGTTCAGTTGGGGGGTGTAAAATACAGTTTAAAAGAAGGTTAACTGGCTCTATGTCTTCAGGAGACACGGTAATGTATAGCTGTGTATCATCAGCATAGCTGTTAAAATCAATGCTGTGTCTCCTGATTACTTTTCCAAGAGGTAGCACGTACAAATGAAAAAGTATTGGGTCAAAAATTGATCCGTGGGAAACACCACATTTTATTTTATGGGTCCTTGAGGAGCATGTATCCATACTTACAAAAAACTGTTGATTTTTGAGATATTGCGAATTTAATGGAATAAAAACAACTTTTTGTATAATTTTACTTAAAAATGGTAAGTTACAGGTCGGTAATCATCAAGAAAGTTTTGTTCTAAATTATTATTATTCAGACGGGGCCTCACCACTGCCATTTCAAAGGCAGATGGGAAAACATCCGCCTGAAGAGAGCAATTAACATGTTTAAAAGCTCATACTCAAAGAAACCATAAAATGTTTTTAAAAGCGATGTGGGAATCAGATCTAAAAGACAGGTTTTTGGATTTAGTTGGGAAAAAACTCAACCAAGTATCTTTGCATCAACCAGGACAAAGCTCTCCATTGTTTCCTCGGGTAAAAGCAATGGTTCAGATCTGTTAAATCATTTTTTTTTTTGTTTAGATAAAAGATTGGATCTAATAGTATAAATTTTATTTATGAAGTGGTCTGCAAAGCCCTCACATGTAGCATCTGATAGCAGCATGGAGGACTTGTTAAAAATCAGCATTTATTAAAAGATTAATTTTGGGATTGATATTATTGTTAGCAATGCAATTTGAAAAGTGGAGTGTTCTTGCCTGTTGTACTGTATTATTGTAGATTTTAAGTTGTTCACTTAAAATTTCATAATGAATTGTTAGTTTTCTTTTCTCCATTTCTTCTCTGCTCTTCTGCAATTTTGTTTTAGTTATCTAATAAATTTGTTTCTCCACAGTGGTTTCAGTTTTTGTTCTAAGTGGAGCTGCTGAGTCAATCGCTGATTTTTATCTGTTTTTAAAATAATCAACAATAAAATCACATGATTCAGGTAAAATCTGAGCAAGAGTTTGGTTTAAAATGTCAATATGTTTGATGTAACATTGGAAATAAAGGAAAGTTCAAGAAAAGTTGTGGAATTTATTAAACAACTTATCAATTAGTTTCCATTGGCTTACATGTTTGACATGACTGGTGTGAGTTACATGTATACCTTTAAGTCACAATATAATAACACCTGCCTAATATGGCATATAGGTATATTGATATTTGATAATGTTAAAATGGAAACTCATAGTAATACATACAAGATCAAAGATTTTCAAGCGCAACATCTGCCAGAAACTTGTTCGTTTACATGTGAAATCAAACCAGTTAAATCTGTTGAAAGACTGGTATAAAGACAGCACTTTGCAGCATTATACTGGATTAAGTTATTCATTACTTAACTCCCCTAAGTATTTAGTTTATACATTACAAGATTAGACATGATAATACGTTTTCACTTGGATATTTAGAAAGAGTCAGCTTTTTCAGTCTTGGCAGTAAGATCTTTCATTTTCAGCAAAACCTTGCAGTTCTGGTTTGAGGAATGTGGAGTGCTGCTTGGGGATGGAAAGTTCACAAATGGAGAATGTTATGTGACTGAGGTTGTTTTAATGTTGCCTGATCACCTGTTTGGAATGCCACTTTAACATTTCCAGAAAGTTATACAATGTAACAATACAACTTTGTGGCAAGTCATCCCTCTCTTCTAAAACAAGCTTACCAATACTTTAAGGAAGAAGCTACTAAAGGAAGAAGAGCTGTAAAAATGCTGTTATAGGTATTAACACAATCATAAGGTCCACAATGTAGCAGTAAGGCAATGTGTACAATGAGACAGTTTTTCTATTCATCATTGTGATAGAAACTTTCAGAAACTCAGGGGGAGAGTATAGGGGGAAGTAACTGTCAGAGGGGCACTGAGTAAACTGTGAGAGGGGTCTAACAAAGTTATTTCAAGGGACAGTTTGTGTTGCTTGCTGGTCAAGTTTTAAAACATGCCTAAAGGTATTATACACCCCATTTAACTAAAGTGAAGTGGCTGAGGAAAATAGGTGAGGGTGTAGGTTTATCATATTTCCCAGCAGAGCATACATGATCATATTGCACAGTTTACCTATCAGCCATTATATCGTGGAAAATTACAGGAAAGATTACGGGATTAAGGCTTTATAGGACATGTTTTCACTCTAATAATTACCATGTGATATAAAATTACAGAAATAGAATAAATGAACCTGGAAACTGAACAGTGACAATATGTTTTGTTGTACCTGTAGAACAAATACGTTAAAACAGTCAAGCCCCAGCTATATTTTCAAAAACATGTAATCAAAGTAAAAAAAACACTGTTGGTAAATCCAGCATATTGTGCTTATCAAGAAATATTATTTTTTCACAAAAAGAGTCATGAATTGGAAAATAGATACTATAGTTGATTATTCTTGGATTTTATAGGTTTAGCTTTTTTGAGTCAGGAAAAGTTGACATTTTTTAGCTGGATTATTAACATTTTCCTAAACTTCTAAGCGGGGAAAATATTATTTGAAGCAAAAAGATACCCCACTGAAATGACTGGAAAGGTAGAAAGCCTTTATAACACCTGCTGCTTGACAGATGAATTGAAACAAAACTTTTGATGTAAGCAGCTGGTCAAACAGCCCTTACTATGCCTCATACTGTGGGTTCATACCTAAGACAATAAACTGAAACCCATACTGAACAAACAAAGAAAAGAAAACAAAGATTCTACTCAGTGACAGCTCAGGAGTTTGGTGAATGATTGCAGAAAGGTTGAATCCAGAAAAGAACTGAAAAGACAAACTGGAGAAAGGATGTTTTTTTTTATAAAAAGAAAAAAGAAAAATAAGAACTTACCAGTTCATGCTTTGCCATTGGTATCAGATCAGCAACAATGGAGAGTGAAGGTGAGGGCAGGTGGGAGGAGCTTTTTCACATCCAAATTTACTCAGTCATAGAGCAGTGATCACAGCAAGATGGTGCAACATTAGACTCCTCTACTCCTCTTTATCCTTTCTTTACCTCTCGATTTTACTAAATAAATTGTTTGTCAATGATCTTAAACAAAACAATACCTACAAGGTCTATCTTTACAGTGCCTCCCTAAGACCTCCCACCTCCAGCCTCCATCGTTCTCTCAATTGTTCATTCTTCTAACAGAGATGGGTGTGCCCTGTGCACCAGTTTCCCACTTGTCAGACCAGTTTTGTGGCAGTCAGGCACTATCAAAGCTGGTTTGAGAGTGAGAAGCTCCATCATGGCTCAAATGACACTAGCTGAGCTGTCAGGCCCCCATGCTCAGAGCCAGATTCCTTGTTGAAAAACCCAGTCTGCTTTGGCTGAATTGCTTTAGATTCCTGAGCAGGAACTGCTCATTAATTGGCTCTGTTTTGATTTGGCTTCTGCTGAATTGTGTCAGTGATAGCTTAAAAAAAGAAGAAAGAAAAAAACCCTTTACAACCCTGATCACAGTTTATCACAGCACTCTTTCAGTTAACCCTTTTTTAATATGGGGGGACCAAAATTTTTGAGGAAGAGTTTTGTAGAAGCCAATTAGGGCCTTGTGTATATAAACAGGAAATTGAGTGCTACCTGGCAGGTG